>WOXC01003747.1:600000-981608 GCA_011680675.1 Gymnobelideus leadbeateri
ACTTCAATCTCTCTTCCAGTGTCATTAGAGTCCACTGGAAAGACAAAGATCAAGATGACTGGTGAGGCCCAGGTAGCAGTGGGTCACCTTGGATTAAGGTCTTTCTCAGGTGATAGTTTATCTAGGGTCATTTCCATTCAATCATTAAGAGATAAGAATTGAGTCAAAAGATGGCTCAATTTACCATATCAATCCAGGAGGAGAAGACCCTCAGAGAATTTGTCCAGAACAAAAAAACAATTGCTATTTACACTCATTCCAAGCCATTAAAATCTGAACAATGAGCCAAAAAGAGTTTGGGCTGGGCCTATTATTGGCCATTCAATGAAAACCAGCATGATTTAGCTTTAAACCTCAGTCAAGCAGCTCCTTTATCTTGTCATGATGATTGTCACGATGATGATGAAGGTATATTTGAAAGAGTCAATATTGCTCATACAAATGCTGACTGTAATTTTCCAGGTTATGTGGGAAGAGGAGGTAATTTCCCCAGGAGTTAAAAGATACCTTCACTGTCCATCTCTATAAAGGAAATAGTTTTCCTGTCACATTCTCAGGGAAGAGGGAAGAGGTCTCTCTCTTACTCACCACCAGCAATATTCTTGCCAGAGTCTTCTTTAATAGATTCATTATTCACCTGGAAAATGGTAATCTATTAAAGAGCCAATGTGGCTTCAGAAAAGGCCAAGGAATGTTTGATATGTTGTTTGTTGCCTAACAACTCAAGGAGAAGTGCCAGAAACAGAATAGAAAACTGCACACAACACATCGATCTGACCAAAGCCTTTGATACTTCAGTGGAAAGTCATGGCAAAATTTGGATGCCAACAAAAGTTCATCAGTATTATATATTAGTTTCATGATGGTATGCTTACATGAGTTCTAGATTGTGGATAATGGTCTCATGTTTTCCCAGTCACCAATTAAAGAAGCAGGGTTGTATGTTTGCTCCCATACCTTTTATTTATTTATTTTATTTTATTAAAGCAATTGGGGTTAAGTAACTCACTCAAGGTTATATGTCTAGTTATTTATGTGTGGGTGCTAAGTACTGAGGCCAGAACTGATCCCAGGTCTGGGACTCCAGTCTTCAGTCTTACTCACTGGCCACCTAGCCGCCCCTCCCATGGCTTTTACCATGATGTTTTCAGTGATGCCGCTGGATGCCTTGAGCAATGATGAGAACAGCATCCAGGTCAACTACAACACTGATGGCAAATTGTTCAACTTGAAAAGGCTACAAGCTAAGACTAAAGTGGAGGGAGAGTTTATTTGTTCTTTATTTTGTTTTGTTTTTGTTGTTCACAGATGCTTATTCATTCAGTGCATCCCCTGAGGCTGAAATACAACAGTGTGGATTGATTCTCTACTGCTGTTCTGAGAGTAGCTTAACAATTAACACCAAGAAAACAGGTTTTCTACAGGCCAGCATCACACCATCAATATGTGGAACCATAGGCTATAGCAAATGGAGAATTTTTTAATACTGTGAATAAGTTCACTTACTTTAGCAGTATAGTTTCCAAGGATGTACACATAGATGATTAGTTTGACACATGCATTACTAGAGCTAACTCAGTGTTTGGGAGACTGAAGAAAAGTATGGGCAGAAAAGATATTAGATTGCCTACCAAATGGAAGGTCTACACAGCCTAGATCAGTCTCCTAGTGCCACACCAGGAAACTGCATTGCTTCCATTTGAATTGTCTTAGGAAGATTCTGAAAATAATCTAGCAAGCTAAGTTACTGGTCATTGAGATCTTTTTGTGAGCTGAACTGCCAAGCATTCATTCAAATTCTATTATAGAGAGTGCTACTGGTCTGACCACATTCTTTGAATGCCAAATGTATATTGCCTAAAAGAATATATTACAGAGACCTCACACAAGGCAAGCAATCACACAGAGGTCAGAAGAAACAATACAAGGTAACTGTCAAAGTCTCTCTGAAGAACTTTGTAATCAGTTATGAGATGTGAGAGACACTGGCACATGAACACCCAGTAAAATGTGGCTGCATCAAAGAAGGTGTTGTGCTCTAGGAACAAAGTGGAATTGCAGTACTTCAAAGTAAATGTGAAAAGTATATCTTGAGAGATATCTCTACTCCAAATGTTAATAAAGACCATTTGTTCCCGACTTGTAGTACTGGTTTTTCAGGCATACTCTAACTTGACCCCAACAAAGTGGTTTCATTTAGTTGACATTCAAGAACAAGGGGAGGTTAGGTAGCCAGGAGAATAGAGTACTGGTCCTGGAGTCAGGGGGACTTGAGTTAAAATCTGGCCTCAGACAGTTGACACATTTACTAGCTGTGTGACCTTGGGTAAGTCACTTAACCCCAATTGTCCTGCCTCCCCCCTTCCAAAAAAGAAAAGAAGAAGAAGAAGAAGAAGAAAAAGAATGAGAAGAAGAAGAAGAATGAGAAGAAGAAGAAGAAGAAGAATGAGAAGAAGAAGAAGAAGAAGAAGAAGAAGGAGGAGGAGGAGGAGGAGGAGGAGGAGGAGAAGAAGAGGAAGAAGAAGAAGAAGAAGAAGAAGAAGAAGAAGAAGAAGAAGAAGAAGAATGAAGGACAAAAGATACGTTGGAAAGAGACAAGGGAGAGAAAGAGTTTGAAAATGAAGGTGGGCAATGATTGGCTGAAGCAACTTACTGTAGGTTATGGGAGAAGATGGGGTCAAAAGAAATGAAAAAGTTGACCTTTAAAATGACTTCACCCTGCAAAAGAAGAAAATGAATAGAAGAGTGATAAAAATACAGATGAAGTTTTATGGAGGAAGGAAGATTAATTTACTTGTCCTTGGAATTTTAAATAATATATGTGTTGCAGTCACCTCCTGAGACTAAGAGGGACTTGATGGAACTAATGAAGAGGGAAAGGTGATAAGGGAGGGGGAATGGTAAGAGGTTCTGCCAGAGACCCTGATCACTATCAGTGACCAGAAACCCTGCCATTCAGTCTGGAAGGAATTCACCAGGCTCAAGCAAACTTTGAAGACGAAATTGTAAAGTTTATTGTTATGCTGCACAAGCACAGCGGGCTAGGGTTCTTGTGGGACCTGAAAACTTGCAGAGGTCACAGGCATAGTTTTAAGGTGTCAATTACGCTAACTAGGTGAGTAAGGGTGGGATCAGGGAGGAGTTAAGGGGTGGTCAGTGCTCAAAGGACCATGCGCTTTTAATATCAACTGCGCAGGTTTATTGCCCATGATTCACTGGGAAATAGCTCGGGGGGGGGGGTAGCTGGAGGTGTGGTTTTAGTCCTGACAAGTCACTAAAGAGTGCCCAGTCTGCCACCCACCAAGGTCATCAGAGACAGTGTGGGTATATAATTGACTAAGGAGTTACCCTATAGATAAGGTATTGAAGAATTTATGGTGCAGCTGGCCACTCTAACTAAGGGAGATAACATTTAGTGAAGGATTCATAGATCAAGCAGAGATAAACAGGTCATGAGTTGTTGCTGGGCAGAGTGCTGGCCACTCTTACTAAGGGAGATAACATTTAGATAACTTATCCTTTCAAGCAGAGATAAACAGGTCATGAGTTGTTGCTGGGCAGAGTGCTGGAAGGGGGAAGGGGCAGAGTCAATGCTCTGAGGCTGGCAGGGTGGAAATGTGATTGTACAGACTGGCTTTACAAATTGATTTTACAGACATAGATCCCAAAGCACCCCACTTACAAACTGATGTTACAGATTGATATTACAGACATATATACATCCCAAGTACCCCATCACTAAGGCTTAAATTGTGGAGGTTTGTAACAAAAGTTGTAGGTGATTTGACAGGGAGAGGAGAAAATAAGAAAGGAGAAATTATTTTTTAAAAAATCATGTATAATATATGGGCAAGAAAATTGTAGCAGTTTACCCATGAAAAAAGACTGGGACAGTTGTATTAGGAAAGTTCTTCAGACGTCATTGGAACATATCAACTGATAGGAAAGTACCAAGTATATAGTGAAAAATATGGGAATGGAGAAAGGGAGAAACTCTACATTTCAATGACTTCATCAGTTTTGGTTCTTCTTAAGTCTACAAATATTACATCTTCTCCATATGAAGCAGTATTTATAAACTGGTATGTGTGTCTATGAATATGAGTAATTGTATGTGTGACTGTGTATGATGCACATGTGTGTGTCAATATTTTAAAAGAATCACTTGGTATCCAACATTTTGGTCATGATCTTGTGCAAAATTAGACATTAATTAGGCTGATGTAAAAATAGAAGAGATGCCACCTTTCATTGGACCCAAACTCAAAGGCTCTAGAGCCTACAAGCATTAGCCATATTTTGGCTTCCATTGGCCTACTAATTAAAAGCACAAAGTCCCCTTCATGTCATGAAAAGACATTGAATTAAGATGTTATTGGAAAAATGTCATATATATGGAACAAAATCAAAGTGGTCACAAAATGAGTGCTCAGAATGTTTAGCTCCCTAGGGAAGCAAAAATTTGGAAACCAGAGGCCACACATCTAAGGCTTGACTAATTTAATAACAGTGTAAACTTGGACAAGTCAATTTACTTCTCTGAGTTTTGATTTGCTCTTCTGGAAAATGGTCATTCTGGTGGTAGTAGTAGTAGTGGTGGTGGTGATGGATAATAGTTGTGGTAGCTGTAGTAATAGTATCAGAAAATATGACACAGTGTGGTTGTAATTAACAAATGAAATAATTTTTTTAAGTACTATAACTGTCCGGGTCTGATTTTGAAGTTTGTGTCTATTATAGAAGAAATAGTGAAAGGTTGTCAGGACATTTCCTTGCTTTTGAAGTTATCAAGGATAATGAAGTCTACTTAGAAAGAAAGGCAGCAGTGTTTCAAGGAAGGAAATAGCAACCAAAATAAATTATGTGTTTGCATGTGTTTTAAAGATGTGAAGGTAAAAAGGGAAGTTTTAAACAATGTCAGAGGTTTCAGAGGGAGAATTATTTGACTTACAAAACAAAAGGAAGATGCAACACTGAATATTTGTAACTAAGAGAATTTTCTTATAGATGAGGGAGACAGATAAACCCAATGTAGTCTAGATTTTCAAAAAAGGAATGAAGTCTAGTCTTCAAGGTGAGTTACTTTATTTCTCTTCCTGGTACAATTCTAGAATGAATTATTAAACATAGACTAATTTTTGTTTGACTTAAATTGCCACTTTTCTTGATTATTTCTGGTTATTGATTAGTGTGTTCTGCTCTCTCTCTCTCTCTCTCTCTCTCTCTCTCTCTCTCTCTCTCTCTCTCTCTCTCTCTTTCTCTCTCTCTCTCCCCTCTCCTAATCATGAACTGCCCATTTTACTTCTCAAATTGGATATCCTGTAATCATCCCAAACTCATTATTGTCTGAAACAATAGGTATTATCTTTCTTTCTAAACCTATTACTCTTCTGAATTTTCCATTTTTATGTTCAGGGTACCACCAGTATATACAACCTCAATATCCATATATCTATTCATTTGCCAAGTCATATTGATTCTACCTCCTCAACATCTCTTGCATCTCTATCACTCCATTTATATAGTTACTACCTAAATTCAGGTCCTTTCATCACTACATGGGCCACTGCTATACCTGCTAACTGGTCTCCCTGTTTCAAGTCCCTCACGTCTTTTATCCAGCTGCCAATGAGACACTGCTATAGCACAAATCTAATCAAGTAACTTCCCTTCCAGTAATATCTAATGGCTCCCCGTTGCCTCTAAAAACAAATATAAACTCATCTATTTGATGTATAGATATAGATTTATGTTGTTTTCACCATTGTCTTCATTTCCCAATATGGCCCTCTGCTCCTAGAGATCCATTCCTTATAATGGAAAATTTTAAAAAGAGAAAAATATCAGCCAACTAATTAAAAAGCAACCATGTCTTCCTATATATATATACATATATATATATGTATGTATATATACTGAGAGGCATTATCATTTCTCTGATGCAGAATTATTATTTTATAGCATTCAGTTTTTATTTTTTCATTATTTTTATTATTTACATTGCTGTAGTCATTGTGAATATTTTGTCCCTGGTACTGCTTTCTTCACTTTGAAGATTCTATTAAGTTCCCATAAATCAACAACAGTTATTTTAAGCAGATATCTTTTCACATTCATTGTATCTTATAGCTCAGTAACATTACATCGTATGAATGTATCTCAACTTCTTTATGCATTATTTCATAATGGATCTTAATTGCATATATTTAATTATAAAATTTTACCTGATCAACTGTTTATCATTGAAATCTAATTGATGATTTTCTCTGTTCAAAAACTTTTCAATTTCTAGTAATTATGATTGTCTATTTTATCTTAGCAATTCACTCTATCCTACATTTGATTAATACTTCTCCTTGACATAAAAATTTATACACAACTTGGCTTCATCTATCTTTTCAGGTTTATTGTACATTACTCCCCTTCATATACTTTCCAGTCAAACTGGGTTTCCTATCAATTCCTCTCACACATTATTCCATTTCTGTTCTGTGTGCCTTTTAAACAGATTATTCCTAATACCAGAAATGCACTACTTCATCCCCTCTACTTCTTAGAATCCTTAACTTCCTTCAAAGCTCATTCAATGAGCTATATTTCTACATTAAGTATTTCTTCATTCTCTTAGCTAGCAAAGACTTTCTGTAAAATTACCTTGTATTTCTTTGCATATACATATGTGTATATGTTTATGCACATATTCATAAACACATATAAATATATGAAACATATGTAATATTATTTTAGCATATATCTAACACACATATATAAATATATATATTAGACTTTAAAATGCTTGAAAGTAAGGACTTAAATTTTTTTTTAACTTTGTATACTTAGAACCTAGCATAGTACCCAGAAGAAAGTAGGCACTTGATAGATGTTTATTGATTTTTGAAAGAGACAGTCATGAGAATGTAGAAAGGGATCCCTAACATAAAAGCATGTCTCCAAAAAATTGTGCCAGAGTGATTTCCTTTTTTGAAAGTGTAACTGTATAGATAAAGTATAATAAAACCATAAATGTAGTATATTTAAATATCAACTCACCATTGATAAGTCTCCTGTCCTATCCTTCCATACAGAGAGTTGTGTGCTAGATGTTCAAAAATGATAGAAGCCTCAAGAGAAGTTGATAAGATCTCAAAGTTACACATTATATCATTTGCCCTTGACAAAATAATATTAGACAAAGAATAAAATAAAGAGGAGAGAAACAAGCATGTAATCAAGAAATCTTGAGATGTAAAGAAGAGGAGAAGAGGGAGCTTGTGATAAATACCATCTATTTTCTTAGTAATTTATGTTCCTAGTTAAAAGAGGAAAAGGGGGAAATAATGTGGGAATGCTAAAGATAGAAGAAATAGTTTGGATTATAGAACTTCATTTTCCATGTACTCCAAGCAAATTCTATATTGTTCCTTATCTATGTCATTGCATTTCTGTCTCCTCCCTTCATGCTCACTCTCTTAACCTCTGTCACTTAGAAATTACCGTTTTCCTTTGAGACTCAGATATAACATCACCACTACATGGAACTGAGACCTTTGCAGATTCCTGAGTTATTAAGGTTCTCTCTCCAAAACAAGCTTGTACTTATATATGTGTGTTTGTGTGTGTGTGTGTGTGTGCACTTGTGTGTACTAGGTTTTACCATCCCACATGTCGTTATTGTTCATTCTTTGTTTTCAAAAAATACCAATGACATTACAGGTGATGTTTTGATTTGCATATTAGTAATACTTAGGTGAGACAGTTAAGCAAAATCCTCACTCTCACTCTCTCTTCCTGAGTCACCAAAGTTCAGTGGCAAGAGACAAGACAAGAAAACATTATGTGTAAGACTCAACACGTATTGATACCATAAATGAGGCCCCATATATAACAATGCATTGGGGATATAGGTGCATTGCACGATGAACAAAGTATCTTACAAGTGATTCCAATGATAAACACACCAAGCCAAAACCCTTAGTCTGTTACTAACTCATTATGACAATAATTTTTTCTCATTAGATTAAAAAAATTTAGTTGGTATGAATGGTAATAATGTCATAAATTACTTGAAAAACAAAACTTGTTAATTAACCAATTCATTAATAAATCAATTAGTTCAAGCCCTTACCTCTCTTGCTATCTCATTTTTAAAAATTTTAAAATCCAAAAAATAGAAAATTACCCACTATATAGATTATTAAATATTAGTCACTATTAATTAGTCACTAACAAATTAACACTTGTTAAAAGTTACACACACTAAGAAAGACATAGATAAATATTTAAGCAAAGTATTGACTATGAGGAAAGTCACAACCACGTCTCTGTAATCTGGAAAAGCATGGGAAGGAAGAAATTTTTGACAAGAATTCATCTCATCCAGTGTCCAAAACATTGAAGCCATAAATCCTGTTTGCTTTAAAATATAGTTAACTCAGTTCAACTCAGAATTGCATTTCATTCAATTCTCTTAAGAACGTCAGTAAACTATTCCCAAAGGGCTATAAAACTGTGCATACCTATTGACCCAGGAATACCATTTCTCAGTCTGTATCCCAAAGAGATCATAAAAATGGGAAAAGTACCCACATATACAAAAATATTTATAGCAGCTCTTTTTGTGGTGGCTAAGAGTTGGAAATTGAGAGGATGCCCAGAAACTGAGGAATACCTAAATAAGTTGTGGTATATGAATATAATGGAATACTATTGTGCTATAATGAATGATCAACAGATGGACTTCAGCAAAACCTGGAAAGACTTACATGAACTGATGCTGAGTGAAGTGTGAAGAATCAGGAGAAGATTGTACACAATAACAGCAACATTGTGCGATGACTAACTTTGTTAAACTTAACTCTTCTCAGCAATACAAGGATCTAAGTCAATTCCAAAAAACTCATGAAAACAAATGCTATCCACATCCAGAGAAAGAATTATGGCGTCTCAATACAGATGGAAGCATCCTATTTTCTCTCTTTTTTGTTTCTTCTTTCTCATAGCTTTTCCCTTTGGTTATAATTCTTCTTTATAACATGACTAATGTGGAAATGTGGTTAATATGAGTGTACATGTATAGCCTATATCAGATTGCATGCTGTCTTGGGGAGGGGAGAAAAGAGGGAGAATGAAAAATTATAATGGAAAACAATGTTGAAAACTAAAAATAAATAAGCTTATATAATTTTTTTATAGAAGAGAATGTTGAAAACTAAAAACAAATAAAATGTAAAAAAAGAATGTCAGTGAACTGATCATTTCTGTTTACAAAAAAAAAAGCTGGTTTCATTCTCCACTGAATGTCAAAGTCTTCTATTTCCCCTGAGGAATTCTCCTTAAAATACTTTCATAACATTTTCTAAATGTAGTTAACTCAGTCCTTTGAATGTGCCTCTTCAGATTCTCTCAAACATCATAGTTAACTCTTTACATATCTCCAAAGGTAGTTGTTGTTCTTTTAAAAACACTTGTTACTGTGACAATTAATTTTCATTCATTATGGAATAGGAGCCCTTGGATAGACACACTCAAAAAAGTCAGAAGTCCTGGGTATTAATGCCATCTCCGACTTTTATTAAATTACAATTGTTTTGAACAAATTAATTAAAATCTCTTAGCCTCAATTTCCCCAAATATGAGGACCTGAACTAGATGGCCTTAGAGGCTCCTTTCAGTTCAGAATCTATTCTCTTCTAATGATCTCATTCTGAATTTTGCATCAATTACAGTTAACTATCAGTATCCTAAAATTCTATTCAATTTCTTTAACTTTGTAAATTTGAAAGACTTTTTAAGCTAAAGTATATATGTATATAGTATCAAGACCAAAGAGGCCTAACTTGGTTATGTTCCCAAAGAATACTCAGGTCATATATGGCATATTTTGTTAAATTTTGGATACCCAATTTTAGTAATACAGGTTTGAGTATGCCCAGAGGAAGGAGACCAAAGTCATGCAAAAACTCCCAAAACGTCAAGCTCATGCCAACATGAGAATCAGTTAAAGGAAATAAGAATATTATCCTTGGTGAAAAGATGGCTTGAAGGAGGTTATAAAAAAAAAAAAGTTTTCAAGATGTTGGAAGAGGGAATAATCTTTTTTTTTTTCTACTTTTCCCCCGAGGACAAAAACTTAGTGCCTAGAAGTTGCAGGTAGATATTTAGACTTTATAGGAAAAAAATATTTCCCTAAAATTAAACTTGGGCCAAAGTAGAATGTGTTTTGGGAGCAGGAGTGAATTTATCTTCACGTAAATGTTTTAAAGCAGACTCTAGGAATATCATAGAAATGATTCTTTGTCAGCTATTCATAAGGTTAAATAGCCCTTGAGGTCCTTTCCAATTGTGGGTTTCTGTAATGAAAAAATAATTCAAAATAGAGTTGTCACTAGAATTGTGGATTAAAAAGATTAAATAAGTGAAGAAAAGGAAGAGGGGTATTCAGGCAGAGAGATAAATCTGTGCAAACCTCTGAAGAAAAATTTTAAATGACAGTAGTTGGGGTTGCAGGACCAAAAATTGATTCAGGTATATTTTTTTAAATAGGCAAGATTACATGGAGGTTAGTAGTATAAGATAAGGTTTTACAAGTTCTAACACAATGGACAGTCTCTTAACCTCTCTGGACTTTAGAAACCTCTTTAAGATGTACTCCCTAATTTATAGATGCATTGTGTTTCATTTGTAGGAGAAAAAAATTGGAAAAATGTTAAGTCCAAATTAATTAGAGAATAGGTAACTAAACACTTCCTTATGAAGGCAAATGAGAGGATAAGATAAAAAAAAAACGTTTATTTAATCTTGGTACAATTTTATCATTGTAAAATAAATCATTCAAGTGTCCACTGTGTCTTTCCTAGAACAGTAGGACACAACAAGACTTGTAAAGTTGCAGAAAAGGAAATATTCTGCCTCTTTCTGACTTTTAATTTGAATGAGGTGTGTACCTGACAGTGAATACATTTTCTAATTTCAGTATTTTTCTGATAGCCTCAAGGATAGAAGGACCATTAGGCATTTTAGGCAAATGAGAGAGGACAATAAAAGGCCAACTAACCCCTTAATTATTATCATTTGCAAATTCTTCCGCCTCTTTTCTAATGAGCTGATGAAGCAAATCCCACAACTGAGAAATGAAGAAAGGATGAGTAAATAGGTTTTGCTAGGAAGGACTCCTAAATAAACCATTGTGTGGATATCTCACATATTAAAATTTGTTTCCTGTTTGCTTGATGTCTGGGAGCCTGTGTGTAGAAAGAGAAAAGCAGAATACGCATTTCATTAGAAGATTCACATTCTCAGTCAATAATGTTAATTACTTTCAGGTTTTCTGGTTTTGCAGCGTTAATTCTGTTGCCTTTATTAATTGGTTTGGTGTTTTTGTTTTTGTTTTTTTACAGAGTTGAAGCCTATGTAAATTTATAATATTTTAAATTATACCCCTAACTTAAAGGTCTGACTGAAATGTAAACTTCTCTTATGCTCAGGTAAGGGGATAGGGGAGAGGATGTTTTCTGCTCTTCAGATCTGCTACTCCAACTTGCTACAAAAGTCAGTTCACCCAAGACTGACAATATCAAAGACCCAGTCATGTTCAAACATAGGCAGCCTGTAAGTCTTTGACTGGGGAACAGTCAATGAAAAGTACTATACTTAATCCTTTTGATAGTGCAAATAAAAGTTCAACTTATTTATATGGATATAGAGAATTTACCACTGCACTGAAATATCCTCTAAGGAAAAAACACCTGTGAGTTAAGTACAATTCTTTATTCCTTCATTATATATTTCACCTTATGCCTCTTCAAATATTTGTAAGAATCATGAAATATGAAATATATTTTGGATATTTCTAAGAAAAAGAAATATTTAAAGGATCTAGGAAAAGGGAAGAAATAGAATTTTAGCTTTGAGGATTAGTTTACAAAAGGCTTAGATAGATTTGTGGATAAGTTAGATTATTAAGCTATGCCATAAATCATTATACTTATCCATTCTTTGGACATGCCGGTTTTATCATGGGGTCTCTTGCCCCAAGATACCCTAAGTAAGGGTGTAGAGAGTTGGAGAAAGACTGAAATACAAAAAGAAAAATAATGTTCCTAGCTTCTCTCTCTTTCACACACAGACACACACATACACACACACATTTATATCCATATGCATATAAATGTGTAAGTGTGTGTGTATTCCTTTTAACACTGATTCTTCCTTTCTTGCTCAGGCTTAAAAGCTGCTCAGTGCCTGACCCCTAAATTTTTCAACACAGAAGCTTTAACCCACTCCATTTTTCAGACCTGGACTTCTCTTCTTTGGCTGTTCAGTGGTCTTTCAAATAATGGGGGATGATATTGTGAAAAGAAGTAGGATGGCTTACTACATTAAAGCCAGAGTTAGTACAGCAACCAGACTACCTGAATGATTTAACTCTATTGTAAACTGAAAGTCTACAGAGCCATGGTTTTGACCTCATTGTTGTATGCCTGTGAAACCTGCACAGTGTACCACTGCCTTGCCAGGAAACCAAATCCCTTTCATTTGAATTGTCTTAGGAAGATTCTGAAGATTATCTGGCAGGATAAAGTATCAGACACTGAGTTCTATTCAAACTAAACTGCCAAGCATTCAAGCTCTCCTTTAAAGAGTGGGACTCCAATGGACTAGCCTCTTTGTTCAAATGCAAAACATATGCATATCAAAAAAGACTATTTTATGGAAAACTCACACAGGGCAAGTGTTCACATGGTGGTCAGAAGAAGTGATACATGGACATTCTCAAGGTCTCTCAAGAATTTTTTGTGTGACAGGAGAGATACTGGCAAAGGATTGTTCAGCACAGCATGCCCACATCAAAGAAGGTGCTGTGCTCTATGAACAAAGCAGAAATGAAACAGTTCGAAGGAAACACAGGATGTGCAAGTTTAAAGTATGGACCCCGAATGTTCACACAAACTATTTGTGCCTGACTTGTGGTAGAGCATTCCAAGCTCATATTTGTCTGATCAACCTTATTCATACACATTGAAATTTGACTCTAGCATAATTATGTCAGTTTGGTGGTCTTTGAGAATGAAACAACCAACCAACTCATGAGATCCCCCCTCAGCTTCAATCTGTCCAGTAATAGGGATAACAGTCATCTGTAACTATATCTTGCTGTAACTTATAGACTTACAAGAAAAAAACTGGAAAAATGTAAATTCATCCATTTGGGAATGGCTAAATAACATGTTATATTAAAATAATGAAACAATATAGTACTATAAATACAACCCATACGAAAAATATCTCTGAGGTGACGCAATGTCAAATACCAGAACCATATAATGAATATAATAACATTATTTTTAAAAGACAGAAAGGAAAAGGGGGAGGCAGAAGGAATGAAAGAAGGAGAAATAAAGTGAGGAAAGGAAAGGATCATAGAGTCAAAGGTGTGAGAACTTTTTACAAGCCTAGGGGGGGGAATACTATTTATTTTGCTTATTTCTGTTAGTTTATTTGTTTCTGCCCTGTTAAAACTTAAATACTCATGTTAAGAATTTCTCCTCATTTTACATGTTTATTCAGTTTCCTGTTGATAGTTATTAAGTTCATATTAAAATAATTTTCAAAAGTTTTTAAGAGAGTGAAGGAAGTTTCATTGCATCTCTAATATGTGAAATTATACAGAAGGCCCTACTTTATCAATTAGATACCAAAAACAGGGACTAAATACTGCCCATAACAAAAGCTACTTCCTTGTGTCTTTATAGACAACTGTCATTCTTCCCTCCTTAGTGTTTTAATGATTTTAGATTTCCCTAAGAAACCCATATTTATTATTTCCAAGGAAAGATTTTCATTGAGACAACTGGTGGCAAAGTATATATAGTGCTGGGTCTAGAGTCAGGATGACCTCAATTTGACTTGAAACACTTCTGAGTTCTGTGATCCTGGGCAAATCAATTAAACTCTGCTTGCCTCAGTTTCCTTAACTCCTAAAATGGTGATGATACTAGCACCTACTTCACAGTGTTGTTGTGAAGATCAAATGAGATATTTAAGGTAAATGATAGATCTACAATTAAATTCTAAAATTAGATGTTGTATATACATGCTTATATTCTCTCTCTCTCCATATATATATATATATATATATATATATATATATATACTTAGATATGTGTGAGCATATATATTTATATTTACTTATAACAAAAATAAGCTCAAAATTTCATAAGATATTTCTCATTTAGGGATTTTTATACCATATGAATCTTTTAAATTAAATTAAATTAAAAATAATCTAGGAATAAGACCAGTCTTTAAGAGATTGAAGTAAAAAAAGTATGAAATACACACCTTTTAGAACTATAGTAATTCTTAATCAAGATATTAAACAACAAAAACAAAGACAGCAGGGCTCTTATCACCACTGTTCATTTCACTGGAGGTATAGAAGGGAACAACCATTTATGTAGCTCTTATTATGTCCCAGGCATAGTAGGTGCCAGGCACTAAATGTTTTTTGTTTTTTTTTTTTAATTTTACCCCCAAAATGGAGTCTGTTTCATTTTTCTGTTTATTTTGTTTCCTTTACCTTGGCATGTTGCCACTTGATTACTTGACTTTTGGGCTTGTTGCCACAGTAGGACTCTGCCACCAGACAGAGGAGCTTTTGTCCCAAACGTGTGTGTGGGGGGACAACTTCTGTTTCTGGCAAGCTGGATATCCACCCCATGACCTCCACCCCAGACCACAATCCAGATCTAGGGAGGTTAAAGGAAGAGTGATTACCCCCCAAGACTGATCTCTGGATCTCCCTACAGTTCGCAGTTCAGGGGCTGGAGCTGCCACTGAAAACGGCAAAATGTCGTGTCTCCTCAGCAGCTTCTAGCCCCCAGGGGAGGAAGACGACGCATTCCCCAAATACTGGTCCCAAAGTCCATAGGGCACTACCCTCTCACTTTGTCCTAGGCATGTCTGTGTTGATAATTCTGGAATTGCCACAGCTGCTGGTGTTCTGGCGTCTCTCCAGCCAGCCGTTGGCCCGGACGACCTGGGGCTAAAACCGCAGCTCAGGTGGACCTGGGCTTGGCTCTCCGCGCTATGCATTGTGCTGCCAGCTCCCAGAGCGCTGTGCTGGTCCTTTCTGCAGGGCTGCTGGGCTGTCCTTAGCAGGAGGTTACCTTCTCTGTGTTGTTCTGTGGGTGCTGGGGCTGCAGAAGTTGTTCAGAGTCCCCTTTTACATTGTTTGGAAGTGATCTGGGGGGAGAGTGCCTTGGACGTGCTCTTTCTACTCCGCCATCTTGGCTCCTCCTCCTTCCTTCTCCTCCTCGTTTCTTATAGCACAATAATATTCCATTACATTCATATACCACACATATACCACCTCTTTACATTTTAATAAAAATAAACTCTGGGGCGGCTAGGTGGCGCAGTGAATAGAGCGTCGGCCCTGGAATCAGAAGGACCTGAGTTCGGAGCCGGCCTCCGACACTTAATCCACACAAACAAAAACCTAGCCGTGTAACCTTGGGCAAGTTACTTAACCCCAATTGCCCTAAAGGGGCGGCTAGGTGGCGCAGTGAGTAAGAGCGCCGGCCTCGGAGTTTGGATGACCCGAGATCAGATCCGGCCTCAGAAAATGAGCACCCATGCATAAATCAAATGACTAGCCGTGTAACCTTGAGCAAGTTACTTAACCCCAATTGCTTAATAAAAAAAAAAAATAAAAAAAAAAAATAAACTCTCCCAGTTTGGTGCAGTCATACCAAAGATTGATAAGAATGTCTCAATTTCAACCCTGTCCTTCACAAGGACTAGGCCTTGAACAAGGAACTAATCATTGGTTATTAATAATCAAAGAATCTTGTGGTCTTATATATAGAATTGGTTATTATTGTAAGAAAATAATCAGTTTTTCAACATATATTCCTCTTTTGGCATTTAAAGTCCTTAACAGTTTAGGTCCCTTAATAATTTTCCCACTTGTCTTACATTTTACTTTCCTCTATGTTTTATAAAACTCAGTAACAGTGGTCTGTTTTCTGATCCTCAAGTGTTGTACCGAAACCCAAATCACATGCCACCTGATTTGGAGACACAATTAATCCCCTTTATATTTTTATTTTTTTCTATCCTAAACCCTATAACTGCTAGTGATTGCTTAAAGGCTTAGTCCTGGGTAAAAGTGAACCACCCAAGGCAAGGTCCCCTGCCCCCTTATCTTTCTCTGAATTAGCATTTCTGTAAATCAGTAAGCCTTGAAGCAGCATTTTGTACTAGGGTCATGGTGCAATTCTGTACAGAGATCATGGGACAAGTCTATCTCATGTAAGAGACCACCCTGTTATGTGATGCTGACCAAGCAAGTTTCCCACCCAGAAGTTGACCAAGAAGGGTCCCCCACACCCTCCACCCAGAATATGACCCTGTCCTGTTCCATGACCCCAGCCTCTTCTGGGGAATTCCACTCCCCTGTGCCCCCCACCCTGTACTCTCCACCCTGTTCTAGGAGGGATCCCTGTCACAAGGAAGGTAGCACCCTTGTACCCTTGTGCCATATTTCCCCAAATTAGCTCTAAGCTATAAATCCAACCAATTGCTGTTCTTGGCTTCTGGACTTCATTGCTTGTGCCAACTCTCCTCCCCAATTGTGGTTTTTGCCTTTATAATCACTCTATGCACCCCAATTCAGGGCTGCCTGATTTGAGGGTATCAATAAATCCACACCTAAATTTACCTTGAACCCAGGTCTAAGTCTCACGCTTATTCTCTGCACAACACAAGTAGGCTCCTTTCCCTTTAATTGATTGTCACTTTGTTTCCAAAGCTCTCTCTCATGACCTCTATTTTCTAGCTTTACTGGCTTCCTTCAAGATTTGGCTCAAATTAAATATTTTGCAGAAGATATTTCAAGGGCAATATCAAAATAAATGAAATAAAATACAAGCAAGCACAGGACAAATTGGAGACAATCTCAGAGGGAAGGAGCTAGTATTTAAGACTGGAAAAGTTCTCTTGTAGGAGCTGGGGTTCGAGCTGAAATTTGAATGATACCTAGGAATCCAGTCAATAGTAACAAAAGAAGAAAACTATTCCAGACATACAGGACAATCAATGAAACATGTGCTTCTGGAGATGGAGTGTTATTTCCAAAAAACAAGAGAGTTAAGTCTAAGAAAACTGAAAAGGTAAAAAGAGGCCAGGCTATAAAGGGTTTTAAAAGACAAAGTTTTTTCTTTTCTTTTTCAAATTTAAAATTATTTATTTACTTTTAGTTTACTACATTCAGTTCCACAATGCCTTGAGTTTAAAATTGTTTTCCTCCTCCCTCTGCTCCTCTTTTCCTATAGCACAATAGTATTCCATTACATTCATATACCACAACTTGTTTAGACATTCCCCAATTGATTTATAATTCTTTGCCACAATAAAATGAGCTGCTATAAATAATTTTGTACATATGGTATGGTTCCTTTCCCCACTTCTATGATTTCTTTGGGAAATAGCCCTAGAAGTTATACTTCTGGGTGAAAGGGTATGCAATTATTTATAGCCTTTGGGCATAGTTTCCAGATTGCTCTCCAGAATGGTTTAATCAGTTCACAACTCCACCAACAATGATGTATTAGTATTTCAATTTTATCCACATCCTCTCCAAGATTTATCATTTTCCTGTTTTTTCATCTTAGCCAATATGACAGGTGAGATGTACCTCAGGATGTTTTTTTTTTTTTTTATTCCTATAACTCCCTTAACTTCTCCTCTAAGGGTTTGGATGCTATGCCACTAGGTGCATATATGTATAGATTTGATATTACTTCATTTTCTATGGTACATTTTTCCTTTAATATCTCTTTCAATTAGATCTAGTTTTGTTTTTGTTTTGTCTGAGATCAGAATTGCTATTCCTACTTTTATTACTTCAGTTGAAGCATAACTTACTCTGCTTCGGCCATTTGCATTACTCTACGTGTATCTCTCTGCCTCATATGTGTTATTTTTGTGAACAACATACTGTAGAACTCTGGTTTTTAATCTACCTTGCTATGTGCTCCTATTTTCTTGGAAAGTTCATCACATTCACATTCACAGTTATTATTATTATCTGCAACGTTCTTTTGTTGTGCCCAAAGCCAAATCACATACCACCTGATTTGGAGCTCACCATTCAGCCCCTTTATATTTGTCTTTGTCTCTATCCTACACCCTGTAATAGCTTGAAACAGCTTAAGGCATGGTCTTGAGTATTGCCCAAGCCACCTAGTCCTCTAACCCCCTACTTCCTGAATTAGCATTCTGTATATAATCACTATATACAAGGATCAGTCCCAGGGTTATGGTACAAGTTTATTTTAAGAAGAGACCACCTGTTCTATTCCTGCTGATCAAGCAGGGTCCCCACACCCTTTACCCAGAACATGATTCCTAGCCTGTTCCCATCACCCAATGACCCTTCACTCCTTCACCCTGTACCCCCTACCTAGTTCTAGGAGAGCCCTTTACAGGAAAAGTTGCACCCTTGTTCCCTTGTGTCATTAGCACTGACCTATAGATCTAAACAATGGCAGTCCTTGGCTTCTGTACATCATTGCTTATGCTAGCTCCCCTCCCCAATAGTGGATTTTGTGGTTTTAGCCTTTATAAGCACTGTATGTACCTCAATTCAGGGCTGCCTGATTTGTGTTTATACTCCAGGCATTTGTGCACTTGATCAATAAATTTACACCTAATTTTATCTTGAATCGAGTTCTTGGCTTGCACTTATTCTCTGCACAACACTTTCTATCATATTCTCTCTAGCCCACTTATATTTTTCTCTATCCTTTCATCCTTTCCCTCATCACCAGTGTTTTGCTTTGACCACTGCCTCCCTCAATCTACCCTTCTTTCTATCTACACCCTCCCTTTTCTTTCTTCTTTCCCCTACCACTTCATCCTTCCCTTCTATCTAATCCCTCCCTTTTCTTTCCCTTTTCTCCTCTTACTTCCCTATATGGTTAAGATAGATTTGTATAACCTACTCACCGTCTATGTTAGTCCCTCTTTAATCCAAATCTAATGAAAGAAAGGTTCAAACAATGCTTGCCCCACCCCCTTTCCCTTCTACTGTAATAGGTCTTTGTACCTCTTCATGTGATGCAATTTACCCTAGTCTTCCTTTGCCTTTAATCTTCTCAGTACAATTCTTTTTTCACCCATTAATTAATATCATTTGTATCAAAGTCAATTTATCCCCAAATACTCGGTCTTTTTATTCCTCTTCTAACTGCCCTATTAAAGACATAGTGCTCAAGAGATACAAGTATCATCTTCCAGTGTAGGTATATGATCAGTATAATCTTATTGAATAACATATTTTTTCTTTCCTGTTTACCTCTTTATGCTTCTCTTGAGCCTTGTATTTGCAGATCAAATTTTAGGTTCAGCTGTGTATGACTTTTTTTTAAAATAAGGAATGATTGAAAGTTCCCTATTCATTAAATATGCATTGTTAACCTTGAAAGTTCATGATCAATTGGGCTGGGCAGTTCATTCTTGGTTTTCATATAAATTTCTTTGCCTTCTGGAATATCATATGTTAAGTACTCTGATCCTTTAATGTAGAAGCTGCTAAGTCCTATGTAATTGTGACTGTGATTCAATTATTTTTAAATTCCTTCTTTCAGGCACCTTGCAATATTTTTTTTTCCTTGACCTGATAATTCTGGAATTTGGCTGCAATATTCCTTGTACTTTTCATTTTGGGATCTCTTTCAGGAGATAATTGTTGGATTATTTCAATGATTATTTTACCTCTGATTCTCTAGAGGTTTTCCTTGATAATTTATTGAAAGATGTGCTCTCTCTCTCTCTCTCTCTCTCTCTCTCTCTCTCTCTCTCTCTCTCTTTCTCTTTCTCTCTGTCTGTCTCTCTCTCTACTTCTCTCCCTTTGTCTCTCTGTCTCTGTCTCTCTCTGTCTCTCTCACTCGTTCTGTCTCTCTTTCTCTGTCTCTCTCTGTGTCTCTCTCTCTGTCTCTCTTTGCTTTTACCATGAACATTGTCAATAGTGTTTTGCTTATGATTTTTACCTCCCCCAAATTGCTCTCTCTCTTCTATCCACTCCACACTACTCTTGTCACCTTCACTTCATACTTTTCTATATGGTAAGATGCACTTTTACACACCACTGAGTTTATAGAAATTAATTTAATTTTAGATAATTGTACCATTATATTCAACTCACACCCCTGCTTTCAATGTGTATTCCTTCTAAATCCCCTAATAATGAGAAAGTTTTGTTAGTTAAAAACATCATTTTCACAGGAAGGAATATAAACTGCTGATTCATCTCTCTGATTCAAATCTTTCCCCAATATAGTCCATCATATGCACAGCTGATAAAGTTATCTTCCCAAAGTTCAGTTCTCATCATCTTACTCTCAACTATTCAATAAACTCCAGTGGCTTCCGATTACATACAGGATCAAATATAAAATTATGTTTGGCAACTTTCAGAGGAAGAAATTAAATATATCTATTAGCATATGAAAAAATACTCTAAATCAGTATTGATTAGAGAAATGCAAATCAAAACCACTCTGAGGCACCAATTCAAACCTATCAGAATGACCAATATGACAGAAAAGGAAAATGATAAATGTTGGAGATAATGTGAGGAAATTTGGAACACTAATGCATCATTGGTGGAGCTCTGAACTGATCCAACTTTTCTGGAGTATACTTTGGAAATATTCCCAAAGGACTACAGAACTATGCATATCCTTTGATACAACAGTACTATTCTTAGGCTTACATCCCAAAAAGATCATAAAAAAAGAAAAGAACCTTCATTACAAATCTATAGCAACTCTTCTTGTGGTGGTAAAAATTGGAAATTATGAGGATACCCATTTATTGAGGAAAAGCTGAACAAGTTGTATAACTTGATTATAATAAAATATTATTCTGCCATAAGAAATGATGAGCAAGATTATTTCAGAAAATACTGAAAGAGCAACTTGAATTGATATAGAACGATGTGACCAGTGCCAGGGGAACATTGTACAGAATAACAATAATATTGTATGATGATCTAGTGTAAATGATTTAGCTATTCTCAGTAATACATTGATCCAAGACAATCACAGAAGACACATGATTAAAAATGGTATCTACCTCCAGAAAAAGAACTCTTAACAACTCAATACAGACAAATGAATATTATCTTTTTTCTTTCTTTCTTTCTTCCTTCCTTTCCTTCCTTCATTCGTTCTTTCCTTCTTTCTCTCTCTTTTCTCTCTCTCTCTTTCTCTATCTCCCTTACTTTCTTCCTTCCTTCCTTCTTTCCTTCCTTCCTTCCTTTCTTTCTTTCTTCCTTTCTTTATTCCTTGTTTGGAATTTTCTTCCACCAAATGACTTACATGGAAATGTATTACAAGTTTCCATGTATATAACATCTATAAGATTTCTTACTGTTTCAGGGAGGATAAAGGGGTGGCAGTGTGGAATAGAATATGGTGCCAAAAACTTAAAACAATGGTTTGTTGAAATTGATTTTAAATGTATTTGTGGAAAATGAAATATCAAAAATGAAAAAAATAGTTGATCAGGAAAAATAATGATAAAAATGTGAAGTAAATTGAATTTGCATTACAAAATCTCAAACTCGATTACAAAGAGATATTCATCAAAAACATTTGGTAATAGATAAGAAATAGAATAGTTGATCAATGGAAGAGATTAGGTATAAAATATAAACAAGTAAATGGATAAAGGATGACAGTTTTATGTTTCTCTTTTCATATAATTCTTCCACTTTGGCATGCACCTAAGAAAACTGGGAAATGTTTCCAAGAGCTAATCTAAATGTTCTCTGTCTCTAGTATGGGCTTGGTGATTAAAGTATAATTAGAATAATGAGAATTTTAACTATATGTGATCTTTATTCACACCTTTTCCACCATAAATACACTGCTAAAGAAAGTAAATTCTTCATATTGCCCCTTTATCGATATCTTC
This sequence comes from Gymnobelideus leadbeateri, assembly GCA_011680675.1. NCBI lineage: Eukaryota > Metazoa > Chordata > Mammalia > Diprotodontia > Petauridae > Gymnobelideus > Gymnobelideus leadbeateri. The sequence goes on from WOXC01003747.1 coordinate 621,985, forward strand.
TCTTTCTTTGATTCATCTCTCTCCTGTATGCCACTGCGTTTCTACTTGCCTTTCTTACTCCTTCCCTCTTCCCTCTCTCCATTTCTTTCTTTCGATTGAAGTATTTTCTCTTTTTTGTCTTTTCCTTTCCTCTCTCTCTCTCTCCATTTGTCCTTCTCTCTCTTTCTCTCCTTTTTTTCTTTAAATGTATTTAATTTTAGTTTTCAGCATTCACTTACATAAACTTTTGAGTTTTGAATTTCTTCCACTCCCTTTCCTTCCCCTCTCCCTAAGACTGTGCTATATGATATATATATATATATATATATATATATATATATGCATAAATATATTCTTATTAAACATATTTTCACATTAGTCACATTATAAAGAAGAATTAGAGTGAATGGGAGAAACCACAAAAAAGAAATCAAAACAAAACAAAAAAGAACAAATAGTATTCTTTGATTTACATTCAGATTCCATAGTTGTTTCCTGCCCTATCCCCCTCTGGATGTGGATAGCATTTTCCATTATGAGTCTTTTGGAGTTGTCTTGTATCTTTGCATGGCGGAGAAGATATGAGTCTATCAAAGTTAGTCATCACAGAGTGTGGTTATTACTGTGTAAAGTGTTCTCTTGTTTCTGCTCATTTCACTCAACATAAGTTCTTATACATCCTTCCAGATCTTTTCTGAAGTTGGCCTGGTCAGCATTACTTATAGCACAATTGTGTCTCATCACATTCATATAACACAACTTGTTCAGCCATTCTCCAACTGACAGGTGTTCCCTAAAATTCCAATAATTTGCCATCAGAAAGAGAGCTGCAATTAACATGTTCATACATGTGAGTCCCTTTACCATCTGTATGATCTCTTTGGGCATAGTTCCAGATTGCTCTTGAAAATGGTTGAATCAGTTCACAACTCCACCAACAATGCATTAGTGTTCCAATTTTCTCACATCCTCTCAAACATTTATCATTTTCTTGTTTTGCCACATTAGCCAATCTGATAAGTGTTATGTGGTGCCTCAGATTTGTTTTGATTTGCATTTCTCTAATCCATAGAGATTTAGAGTATTTTTCACATGATTATAGAAAGTTTTAAATTTCTTCCCCTGAAAATTGCCTGTTCATATCCTTTGATCATTCATCAATTGGGGAATGTCTCTTTCTCTCTTATTCAATTATTTTCCATTGATCTATCTCCCCCATCTCTTTCCTTACTCTCCATCTCCTCATTCTCTTCTCTTTTCCTGGTCTCTATTTCTTTTCCCCTTTTCCCCTTCTCCTTTTCTTTCTTCCTCTTTCCCTTTGCCTCAAACAAATATACTAGGTATATGATAATATATATTTACCTCTGCATAGTATGGCAAAACACTCTGGCTTAAATTAGACACTTAATCATATTATTTTGTAGAATAGAACCCATTCCTAAATTATATTTGCATACACCCGTATCTCTTCCTCAAACTTTCCTTTACTTTTGTATAGATGTAGTCTAATTTGTTTTTTTTTTGCCTGTGTAGGCAGAAAAAAAAATTCTTTCAAACACTTTCAATATGGGAATGGAATGGTAAAATAAATCAAAGTAAAATTCAGTGTGTCCATGTCTTGACAAACGAGTGGATGACAAGAGTACATTTGAATTTCCTGGATGTCTCCTGTAGGACATAGAGGAATTTGAGACCTGTTAGTATACTCTAAAGGAGGCATTTAAGGGCAATAAGCCCCATTTATAGAAAATTTCATTCCTTATATCCTGAGTTGTGTTGGAGAGCAGAGACCGATGTGATTAATATAATAAACAAATGCTATGTGACCCATTGTGCAAAGATTTGTTCAAGAAAATAATTCAAGTTTAAGCTGGTCCCAGCCTATGACTAGAGCAGTGTAAAACAACAAAAACAAACAAACAAACAAAAAAATACATTATAAAGAGTAGTGCCAAACAGGTTGAATGGCCACAATGTGATGAATTCAATCCAGCTTTGAAACCTAAACTTTTCACTAGGAAAAAAATAAATAAATAAAAATGAGATGTGCTCTTTCATAGATCAGTTTCAGAGAGAATATTGAAAGTAATGCTGTCTATTAAGTAACTGACCCATTGTACTCTATCAATATAAACTCATATGATTTTGCTACTAAAATGTGATGAACAAAATTTTTTTCAGAGAAATGGTAATATGACAATTTCAAAAATATATATTTTAATGTAAAAGCTAGATAATATAAGGGCTAGAGTACTGGGCCTGGAGTCAGGAAAACCTCCGTTCAGAGCTGGCCTCAGACACTTATTGGCTATACATCCCTCAGCAAGTCACTTAACCTTGTTTGCCTCAGTTCCCACATCTATTATATGAGCCAGAGCAGGAAAGAGCAAATTGTTCAGTATCTTCACCAAGAAACCCCAAATGGGGTCATGAAGAGTTGTCTATGACTGAAATAATTGAACAACAAGCTGCCCTTGCAAGAAATACATATTAAGCAGCTACTACGTACATGACATAGCACCCTGGTAGACTTTAAAAGAGTTACAAAGTTTAGATATTATATGTCCCCTAACCGGTTGGAACTTACAGGCTAGTCATACTTCCAGTAAGTAAACCTTGATTTACTGAGAACTTTGCTATGAAACCCGTTTCCACAATAAAAAATAGAGTTTTATCAAAACAAAATTTTGATTATTTACAGATGGAAAAATTGCATGCTAGATCGATTATCTGTTCAACTTAACATTTTGCGATTTATACTGGAATTCAGCAACTTCTTTTATAGAAGCATTACTGTGTAGCTGAGCAGAAATCATAAGGTTTAGATATTTATGCTTAAGCAAGTTACTTTTCATTATCAGTACCTTATGACTGAAATATGTCTTTCATAAGTATTGTTTCTTCTATTAGAATGTAACAACATTGGAAAGAGGGATCTTCTTACTTTTCTACTCATATTCTCAACATTTAGCCCAGTACTTTGCACATAATAGGCTATTAATAACAGTTTTATTCATTTATTTTTTAAAAATCAAATTTTCTTATATACTGAGAAATTTGCGGCAATCTGTCATGAGCACACTCTTTTCCCCAAATCATCAACTCAAAATCTTTTATCATTTTTGCCATTCTAATCTCAGAAAGGTGTCATCTTCATTTCTAGGATTAACTCTCCTATCTCTGTTCTTTCTTTCTATTAGAATAGCTTGCCCCTTGTATCATTCAAGAAATCCAGTGCGGGGGTGGCTAGGTGACACAGTGAATAGAGCACTGGCCCTGGAGTCAGGAGGAACTGAGTTCAAATGCAGCCTCAGACACTTGACAAAATAACTAACCATGTGGCCTCCGGCAAGTCATTTAACCCCAATCACCCTCCACAAAAGAAAAAAAAAAGAAAGAAAGGGATACAATGCTTATGAACCTCTTGAACTCTAATTAACAATCACTGTTGCTCTATTGGAGACCTCCAACTGGCACCTCTCTCAGAAAATGAAAAGAACATTATCCTCTCTATTATTTCCACTCCCCCAAATTTCCATAGCTCTATTCAATAGTCCTTTTTCCCATTTGTTCAGATTCTCATACTTGATTTTTCCTTTTACCTCCATCCTAATATTCATTCAGCTGCTAAATATTAATAATTCTACCTCTACAATATGTCTCTTAGCCATCTTCTTTACTCAAATTAAGTGATTACTACTTTCGTTCAAGTCCTCTTCACCATGTCTGTAAGATGAATACCATAGATGCCTAATTGGCCTTTCTAATTTTAAATAGTTTCTATCTTCTCTTATGTATTTCCAGTTGCAAAATAATCTTTCTTGATCATCAAACCATGTCATTTTCTTGTTTTAAAATGTCTCTCCTTCTTATCTCTATAAATATGAAAAAGTATTAAAATTAATTCTTGATCTAGCTTCAACCTACTTTTATGAATTTGCCCCTTGTTGGTGCCATCACATATTCTATGTTCTTACAAGTTGAACTAAAGAATGATCTCCCAAAAACAAACAAAAACAATTGCATCCTATTTAATGTCCTCATATCTTAGCATAGAATGTCCACATTTCAAAGATACAATGCTTGCTTTTAGATGTCCGAACTTTTTTCAAAGCTTAAATGCTTCCTCTAATAAGAAGCCTTTCCATAGCTCTCCCTTTGTCAGTACTCTCTCACAAAATAGTTTGTATTTATTTCTATGTAAACAGGAAAAATGTCTCACTTTTTGTCCTTGTCTCTCTGATACCTAGACAGTGAGCTTTGCACAGTAGTTTTAATGGATTTTTGTGATGAATCTTAAAACTAACTGCAGCTGGCAGCATACAAAGTAAAGTAAGAGCCAATTCTATAAGTGCTTTGATCCTTTTAGTTGTGTTTCTCTACATAATGCCTGTGTGAGACTAAGGGTACTGTCTTCAGGTAATACTGGACTATATTGAAGGTTATTCCATGGTTTTCTCTTACACTCATTGGAATGACTGTGTTGCATAGCAGTAAGAGTACATGCTCTGGGCCTTATGGCTCTTTTCCATCTTCATCATTTCCACTTATCTTTAGCACAAGAATTACATGCACTTTAGCAAAATCAGTCCAGCAAAGTGTCATATTTCTGAGATTTCTGCCTCTCATGTCATGTACGCAGACTACACAGATATTTCCTATCTGCCCCTGACAGACTATATGTAGGTGTGTCCTTTATGTTTAGAATTACTTGTTAGGAAGATCTGAAAATAGGAAGAGTGTGAAGGAAAATGTCTTGATGAGTTTTAGGTCCAATAATGAAATAGTGTCAGCCTGTAGGCCTGGAATAACAAAAAGTAGATACATGTAGAACTATACATACAAACATATTTGTGCAACTACTTATACATGTCTGTGTGCATGAATATATATGTATAAGCGGATGTTTACCTGAATATTTTATATATGTGTATTCATGTATATGTCCATATGTATGCATGTATGTATATGTATAGACAATATATTTGCCAAAGGAAATGTGGTTTATTAGAAAGAATATTGAACTAGGACTTGAAGAATGTGGAATCTAATACCAATTCATTATAACTTTATCATTTTGGCAAGTCATTTAACTCTCTCACCTGAGTCCTGTAGCTGTAGGTGAATCAGTTAGACTATTTGAGCTCCAATATCTCTTTAACTCTGTAATTCTCTAATTCCCCAATTCCACATATTTTCTCTGGTGAGGTAGAGGGGAAGTTGAGAGGTTAAAGAGTGAAAGAACAAAAACATGGTCTTTTAACCTATTTAGAAACATAAGGTTATAGATACGTGAAATGTAAAATAATAATAGAATATAATAATCAGTAATAGAAGAAAAGGAGCTAAACAGGGTTGTGTAGTTGTTTTAAAATGAGTTAAAGTATTAGCTAAAGGATATTAATCCATTTAAAACTGAATTGGTCAAGGAAAATTTTCCTTTCCGGCAAATGTATCATAAATTATCTCATCTTTTCACAGATTTTTGCATGTTTAATATGGTAAAAGTGATGGATGATAATGAAAAAAATGAAAATTTGAAATATTTTAAGCATTCTAATTTATTCCACTTTCATGAAATTAGAAATAAATCCTTTTAAAAATGTGAATTCATCTTGCGGTTAGCTAAGCTATAAGACAAAATAATGGAAACTCAAAATGTGAACTAATCAAATCAGCTTTCATATACAAATGAGTGGATCAGATTAAAAAGATTAAACGTGAGAAATGCTTGTTGGCGGAGCCAAGATCGCAGAGTAGAAACAGCTCATCCAAGCCACTCTTCCCCTAGATTCCCCCCAAACTATGTAAAAGGGGACTCTGAACAACTTCTGGAGCCCCAGCACCCACAGAACGACACAGAGAAGCTAACCTCCCGCTGAGAACAGCCCAGCAGCCCTGCAGGAAGGACCAGCGCAGCGCCAGCAGCTCAGTGCTCAGAGCCCAGGGACTGCCTTAGTCGCAGTTTTAGCCCCAGGGTGGCAGAGCCAGCAGCTGGCTGGCGGGTCCCCAGAACACCAGCAGCTGTGGCAACTCCAGAATTATCAACATAGACATGCCTAGGACAAAGTGAGAGGTTAGTGCCCTATGGACTTTGGGACCAGTATTTGGGGAAATGCGTCGGCTTCCTCTCCTGGGGCCTAGAAGGCACTGAGGAGACACGCCATTTTGAAGTTTTCAGAGGCAGCTCCAGCTCCTGGCCTGCGAACTGTAGGGAGATCCAGTCTTGGGGGGTAATCACTCTTGCTTTAACTTCCCTGGATCTGGATTGTGATCTGGGGTACAGGTCTTGGGTGAGTTTCCAGCTTGCCAGAAACTGAAGTTGGCCCCCACACACACATTTGGGGCGAAAGTTCCTGTCTGGCACCAGGCCATACTGTGTAAACAAGACCAAAAGTCAAATAATTAAGTGGCAACATGCCAAGGCAAAGGAAACAAATTAAACAGAAAAACACAACCTTAGACGCCTACTTTGAGGGCAAAAACGATCGAAGCATAGAGAGAGAGGAGGACTGTGAGGTCAGAAGTCCTGCTCCAAAAGCCCCGAGGAAAACATGAGCAGGTTGCAGGCCATAGAGGACCTTAAGAAGGACTTTAAAAATAAAATAAGAGAAGTGGAGGAAAAATTGGGAAGGAAAGGAGAAGCATGCAGGAAAAGTATGAAATGAGGGTCAACAGCCTGGTTGAGGAAAACAACACCTTAAAAAATAGACTAACTCAAATGGCAAAGGCGGCCCAAAAGGGCAATGAGGAGAAGAATGCCTTAAAAACCCGAATTTGCCAGATGGAAAAAGAATCTCAAAAGCTCACTGAAGAGAATCATTCCTTCAGAGTTAGACTGGAGCAAATGGAAGCTAATGACTTTATGAGAAATCAAGATACTGTTAAGCAGATCCAAACAAATGAAAGATTAGAAGGCAATGTGAAATATCTCATGGGAAAAACCACTGACCTGGAAAATAGAGCCAGGAGAGATCATTTTAAAATTATTGGACTACCCGAAAGCCATAATCAAAGAAAGAACCTAAAAATCATCCTTCAAAAATTCTCAAGGAAAATTGCCCTGATGTTTTAGATCCAGAGGGCAAAATAGAGGTTGAAAGAATCTACCGATCACCTACTGAAAAATATCCCCAAAAGAAAACCCCCAGGAATATTATAGCCAGGTTCCAGAATCCCCAGATCAGGGAGAAAATACTACAAGCAGCCAGGAAGAAACAATTTCAATATTGTGGAAACCCAATCATAATAGCACAAGGCCTGGCAGCTTCTACACTGAGGGATCGAAGGGAATGGAATAAAGTATTCCAGAGGGCAAAAGAGCTGGGAATGAACCCAAGGGTCACCTACCCAGCAAAACTAAGTATTTTGTTTCAGGGGAAAATATGGTCATTCAGTGGAATAGAGGACTTTCAAGCATTCTTGAGGAAAAAACCAGAGTTGAATAGAAAATTTGACATTCAGACACAAGAAGCAGCCTGAGAAGGTAATCAGGGAAAAGAAATCAAAAGGAACTTATCAAAATTGAACTATTTACATTCCTATGTGGACAAACAATAATTGTGACTGATGAAATCTTTCTCAGTATGAATATAATGGAAGAAGGGTATATGGGCATATAAATACATATGTGAATGTGTGTAAATATATTTACAGTTATACATGTATGGAGGTCACAGGTTGAATTTGTTGGGAAGGGATGATACTTAAGGGGTGAAATTATGAGGTGAGAGAGGAAAGTTGCATGAGGAGATGGGGAGAGACAGGGTAGGGCAGTGTACCTCATGTAGAAGAAGCAAGGGGAAGTGATTGCAAGGGGAGGGAAGAATAGGAAGGCAAAAAGGCAAAACCACATTCTCATTGAATTTGGTTCTGGGAGAGAATGACATACATACTAAATGGATATCTCAACCTGCAGCAGAATACGGGGAAGGGGGATGAGAGGAGGGATGATGGATGGGAGGGCATTCTTGGGGGGAGGGGAGGTTGGAAGTACCCACTATAGAAGAGGGACAGGATCAAGTAGGGTATGGTCCAGGTAGGGGGTGGGATGAATGGGAGGGAATTATAAGCTGCCTTGTTTAATATATCTACTATGGTAATGTTTAGCATAGCTAGACATGTACAATATATACTGAATTACTTATCTCCCCAGAGGGAATGGGTGACAAGGGAGGAAGGAAATGGATCTGAAATTCAACGTTTTAAGACTAAATGTTTCAAATATATATATATAAATACTATTATTAATACTCTTTTGCTTGTAATTGGGAGATAAGATGTGCAGGCATTGGGGCACAAAGATTCACCTTCCTCTAATGGAAAATTTGAAGTGGGTATGGGAGAAGATAGGGGAGAGAGCAGATTGGAGGAAGCAATATCTTGTGGGACTGTTATTCTGGGAGGATGGATAGGGGAAAGGACAGGGGGGTTAATAATTGCAACTCAAAATCCGGCCAAAATGAATGATATGAAACAGAAGTTTATAAAGCATTTGTTGAATAAAAATTTTAAAAAAGAAAAAGATTAAACGTATTCTCAAATGTATTCAGTCATAGCTAGCTAGTTGGATAAAAATCTGAACCCATGATTTCATTTATATAAGGAACTACTGGTAAAGATAATTCTATCTACCAATATAGATTGACAACATACATGTGAGTCATAGTCTTAAAAAATTGGCTACTGAAAATGGGTAATTCATTTATTGCTGGTTACACAAACAGTATATTTCAGACATAATAGTGAAAACAAGCTTTGTTGACTGCATGCCTTGTATTTATTTTAACAAATGCTTCATTAACTTCTGGCTTAAATCATTCATTTCTGCAAGATTTTGAGTTACAATTTTTCCCCATTTTTCCACTACCCACGACCCCAGAACAGAAGTCTGACAATATATCCGCTCATCCAACCTGCTCTCTCCCATATCTTCTCCCATATACCTTTCAACTTTACTATTACATCAAGGTGAATCTCTGTGCCCCAATGCCTGCTATCTTGTTTCGCAATTACATGCAAAATAGTATTAATAATCGTATTTATATATATTTGAAACATTTAATTTTAAACTTCGAATTTCAGATCCATTCCCTTTCTCCCTTGCCGCCCAATCTCTCTGGGAAGATAAGCAATTCAGTATGTGTTGTACATGTATACATATGCAATACATTACCATAGGAGATACATTGTAAAAGACTGCTTATATTTCCCTCCCACTCATCCCACCACCCACCTGATCCATTCCCTACGTTGATGCTGTCCCTCTTTGAAAGTGGGTACTTCCAACCTCCCCTCCCCCCAGAATGCCCTCCCCTCCATTGTCTCCCATCTCATCCCCCTTCCTCCTACTCTCCTGCAGGGTGAGGTATGTATGTCATTCTCTCCCTGAGGCAAATTCAATGAGAATATGGTTTTGCCTTTTTGCCTCCCTGTTCTTCTCCTCCCTGCAACCACTTCCCCTTGCTTCTCCTACATGAGATAGTTTACCCTACCCTGTCTCTCCCCATCTCCTCTTCCCACTTTCCTCTCTCACCTCTTAACTTCATCCCTTAAGTATCATCACTTCCCACCAAATTCGACCTGTGACCTCTACCCATGTATACCTGTAAACATATATACACACATTCACATATGTATTCTTATGCCCTATACATTTCTTGAATTATTTTCATAATGAGAAAGGTTTCATCAGTCACTGTTATTGTTTTTCCATGTAGGAATGTAAATACTCCAACTTTGATAAGTCCTGTGCTATTCTGATTGTGTTTCCACAATATTGAAGTTGTTTCTTCCTGGCTACTTGTAGTATTTTCTCCTTTATCTGGGAATTCTGGAACCTGGCTATAATATTCCTGGGGGTTTTCTTTTGGGGATATTTTTCAGTAGGTGATCGGTAGATTCTTTCAACCTCTATTTTGCCCTCTGGATCTAAAACATCGGGGCAATTTTCCTTGAGAATTTTTGAAGGATGATTTTTAGGTTCTTTCTTTGATTATGGCTTTCGGGTAGTCCAACAATTTTAAAATGATCTCTCCTGGATCTATTTTCCAGGTCAGTGGTTTTTCCCATGAGATATTTCACATTTCCTTCTATTCTTTCATTTGTTTGGATCTGTTTAACAGCATCTTGATTTCTCATAAAGTCACTAGGTTCCATTTGGTCCAGTCTAACTCTGAAGGAATGAATCTCTTCAGTGAGCTTTTGAGATTCTTTTTCCATCTGGCAAATTCGGGTTTTTAAGGCATTCTTCTCCTCATTGCCCTTTTGGGCCTCCTTTGCCATTTGACTTAGTCTATTTTTAAGTTGTTATTTTCTTCAGGCTGTTGACTCTCATTTCATACTTTTCTCATTTCTCTTCCCAATTTTTCCTCCACTTCACTTATTTGGTTTTTAAAATCTTTCTTAAGATCCTCTATGCCCTGGAACCTGCTCATATTTTCATTTGGGGCTTTTGGGGCAGGATTCCTGACCTCACGGTCCTCCTCCTCTTCCATGCTTTGATCCTTTTTGTCCCCAAACTAGGAGTCTAATGTTGCATTTTTCTGTTTATTTATTTATTTATTTTTGCCTAGGCATGTTGCTATTTAATTATTTGCCTTTTGGGCCTGTTGCCACAGTAGGTCTCTGCCACCAGACAGGGGAGCTTCTGTCCTAATTGTTGGGGTCTTCACAATTTCTGGAAGTATTATTTGGTTGACCTCTGTGAAGCCTCCATACTCTCTGGCAAGCTGGATACCCACCCCAAGATCTTGCCCCCAGACTGCAATCCACATCCAAGAGCGATTAACCCCCAAGACTGATCATTGGATCTCCCCACAGTTCAAAGGCCAGGAGCTGAAGATGTCATTCAAGCTGCAAAATGCTGTCTGTGCTATGTCTCCTCAGCCACTTCTTACCCCCAGGGAAAGAAGCTGACTCATTCCCCAAATACTGGTCCCAAACTCCATAGGTCACTAACCTCTCATTTTGTCCTAGACATGTCTTTGTTGTTAATTATGGAATTGCCACAGCTGCTGGTGTTCTGGGGTCCCTCCAGTCAGCTACTGGCCTGGCCACCCTGGGGCTAAAACCACGGCTGATGGGGACCTGGGCTCAGCACCCCGGGCGATATGCTGTCGGCTCCCAGATAGCTGCTCTGGCCTCTCCCTATAAGGCTGCTGGGCTGTGCTCCGTGGGAGGTTACCTTTTCTGTGTTGTTCTGTGGGTGCTGGAACTCCATTAGTTGTTCAGAGTCCCCTTTTACAAAATTTTGAAGTGATGTGGGAGAGAGCACCTTGCAAGTGATGTTTCTACTCCTCCATCTTTGTTCTGCCCCCATAAAGACTTTAAATGTCCCAATGCCTTGTATTTTATCAGCTAAATGATGTTAACTCAATACTAATTACATACTAGTAAAAATGTTATATCAAGAAAATATTTTTGAAGCAAAGTTTTAAAATTTCATTGAAAATAGACAGGTAGATAAGAGAATCAGAGAATTCTGACTTGCTTAAAATCACATTATTAGCAAAAAAAGACAAACTAAATCTAATAGTTACCAATGATCTGTTCTTTGCCTTCAACTGTATTTTCTTTCTATTTTTTTTTCCTCTGTATCTAACAGAATTGTTAAAAGAGGAAACGAGTCAATGATACCTCTTTTTCCCACCCCTGGTTTTCCTATAACACTGAAAGAAAACTTGAATAAATCCAGGATATAAATGCTACCAGAAATAAAGCTACATTCTAAGTAAGAAGCACATACTTTGTACAGGTCAAAATATCAGGGATGCATTTCTACCACATATATATGTGTTCCATAAATATATGCACATGTTCATATATGTCCATGTTTAGGGGAAGGGCCAGAAGAAATGGGAAGGCATGTCATTAACAAATTGACTAATAATAATTTTTACCTCCAAAATAATTGCCCTAAAAGATGGCAGAGAAAATGAAGGAGTGTTTCTCAGCTCTTCAAAATTCTTCTCCAAACAGATTTAAATAATCCCTCAAAATGAATTCTAGAATTACAGAACCCATAAACAGATAGGGTAAAACAATTTTCTAGCCAAGGAAACTTAGAATAACATAATTCCTTGAGCAAAGTTGATACTTGGGGCATTTAATAAATGTTTATTGAGTTTCTTTTCTTCCTCTGAATGGCTACTTAGATCTTAATTCTGAACAAAATTGAGAAAGGTGGGTAATATAAGTGATTGGAAACATTTATGTAAAAATTACTCATTCTAAACTCTTTGACAACCAAAGAAAGGAGTATTGGACATTATTTGATGTCTGTCATCATGAACTTTAGCAAAAAGATATTTGAAAAATTCAATGGCAATGTATTTGAAAGAAAATATGGCACAAATGGCAAAGAACTTTTTTCCCCCTTTGGTGAAAATTTTTTTAAATTAATTAAACAAATGCTTTATTAACTTCTGGTTTACATCATTCATTTCCACCAGACTATGAGTTACATTTTCCCCCATTTTTTCCCTACCCACCACCCCAGAATAGCAGTCCCACTAGATATCCCCTCATCCAATCTGCTCTCTCCCATATCTTCTCCCATACCCCCTTCAACTTTGCCATTAGGGTAAGGTGAATCTCTGAGCCCCACTGCCTGGACATCTTATGAAACATTTAATTTTAAAACTTCGATTTTCAGATCCATTCTCTTTCTCCCTTGTCACCCACTCTCTCTGAGAAGATAAGCAACTCAGTATGTGTTGTACATGTATATCTATGCAAAACATTACCATAGTAGATATATTGTAAAAGACTGCTTATATTTCCCTCCCACCTGTCTCACCTCCCACCTGGTCCATTCCCTAATGTGATCCTGTCCCTCTTTGATAGTGGGTACTTCTAATCTCCCCTCTCCCCAGAATGCCCTCCCCTTCATCATCCCCCCTTTCATCCCCCTTTCCCCTACTCAGGAGAGTGAGTGAGGGTAAGATATTCCGTTTAGTATGTATGTGATTCTCTCCTTGAGCCAACTTCAATGAGAATATGCTTTTGCCTTTTTGCCTTCCTGTTCTTCCCCTCCCCTGCAACTACTTCCCCTTGCCTCTTCTACATGAGATAGTTTGCCCTACCCTTTCTCTCTCCATCTCCTCTTGCCACTTTCCTCTCTTACCTCTTGACTTCACCCCTTAAGAATCATCCCTTCCTTGGGGCGGCTAGGTGGCACAGCGAGCAGAGAGCCAGCCCCGGAGCCAGAGGGACCCGAGCTCGGATCCGGCCCCAGAAACCCAACACACAAACAAAAACCCAGCCACGTGAACCTGGGCAAGTCACCCAACCCCAATTGCCCTCCAAAAAAAAAAAATCATCCCTTCCCATCAAATTCAACCTGTGCCCTCTATCCATGTATAGCTGTGAACATATCTACCCTTCTTCAATTATTTTCATAATGAGAAAGGTTTCATCAAACACAGTTATTATTTTTCCATGTAGGACTGTGAATAGTCCAACTTTGATAAGTTCCTTTTGATTTCTTCCCCTTGATTACCTTCTCAAGCATCCCTTGCTTCTTGTGTCTGAATGTCAAATTTTCTATTCAACTCTGGTTTTTTCAACAAGAATGCTTGAAAGTCCTCTATTCCACTGAATGACCATATTTTCCACTGAAGCAAGATACTCAGTTTTGCTGGGTAGGTGACCCTTGCGTTCATTCCCAGCTCTTTTGCCCTCTGGAATATCATATTCCATGCCCTCAATGTAGAAGCTGCCAGGTCCTGGGCTATTCTGATTGTGTTTCCACAATATTGAAATTGTTTCTTCCTGGCTGCTTGTAGTATTTTCTCCTTGATCTGGAGATTCTGGAACCTGGCTATAATATTCCTGGGAGTTTTCTTTTGGGGATCTTTTCTAGGAGTTGATCTGTGGATTCTTTCAACCTTTATTTTGCCCTCTGGGTCTAAAACATCAGGGCAATTTTCCTTGAGAATTTCTTTAAGGATGATTTCTAGGTTCTTTCTTTGATCATGGCTTTCAGGTAGTCCAATAATTTTTAAATTATCTCTCCTGGATCTATTTTCCAGGTCAGTGGTTTTTCCCATGAGATATTTCACATTGCCTTCTATTCTTTCATTTGTTTGGATCTGTTTAATAGTATCTTGATTTCTCATAAAGTCACTAGCTTCTATTTGCTCCAGTCTAACTCTGAAGGAATGAATCTCCTCAGTGACCTTTTGAGATTCTTTTTCGATCTGGCAAATTCGACTTTTTAAGGCATTCCTCTCCTCATTGCCTTTCTGAGCCTCTTTTGCCATTTGAGTTAGTCTATTTTTTAAGGTGTTATTTTCCTAAGTCAGGCTGTTGACTGTCATTTCATACTTTTCTTGCATCTTTTTCATTTCTCTTCCCAAATTTTCCCCCACTTCTCTTATCTGCTTCTTAAGGTCCTCTATGGCCTGTAGCCAGCTTGTATTTTCATTTGGGGCTTTTGGTGCAGGAGTTCTGACCTCACAGTCCTCCTCCATGCTTTGAGCCTCTTTGCCCCTAAAATAGGAGTCCAATGTTGAACTTTTCTGTTTATTTTGTTTCATTTGCCTAGGCATATTGCCACTTAATTACTTGATTTTGGGGCTTGTTGCCACAGTAGGACTCTGCCACCAGACAGGGGAGCTTCCGCCCAAACGTGGGGTCTTCACAACTTCCGCCAGTTGGGTGGCCTCTGTAAAGCCTCCACCCACTCTGGCAAGTTGGATACCCACCCCAAACTTCCCCCCCAGACCACAATCCAGATCCAGGCAGTTTAAAGCAAAAGTGATTAACCCCCAGACTGATTGCTGGATCTTCCTACAGTTCACAGACCAGGAGCTAGAGCCACTACTGACTCTGCAAAATGGCTTCTGTGCAGCTGTTTCTTCAGCAGCTTTTTGCCCCCAGGGGAGGAAGCCACGTGTTCCCCAAATACTGGTCCCAAAGTCCATAGGGCACTAACCTCTCACTTTATCCTAGGCATATCTGTGCTGATAATTCTGGAATCGCCACAATTGCTGGTGTTCTGGGGTTCCACCAGCCGGCTGAAGGCCTGGCCGCCCTGGGGCTAAAACCGCGGACCTGGGCTCGGCTCTGAGTGCTGAACTGTGGGTTCCCAGCACGCTGTGCTGCCTGCTCTCAGAGTGCTGCACTGGCCGCTCCCTGCAGGGCTGCTGGGCTGTCCTCAGCAGGAGGTTAGCTTCTCTGTGCCGTTCTGTGGGTGCTATGGCTCCAGAAGTTGTTTGGAGCTCCCTTTCACATTGTTTGAAATTTGTGTGGGGCAGAGCACACTGGAAATGCTGTTTCTACTCCGCCATCTTGGCTCCACCCCGCAAAGACCTTTTAAAAACCAAGTTGCTGGTACAAAATATAGATCTCTGTTGCATTGTCTATACTTGGATCTGGATTACAGTTCTAGCACAAGATGCAGCACTAATATAGCAGAAATTGCAAACACAGAGGGGCAAGGACTCTCTTCATAGTTGCAAGGTTGAAAAGAGTGTTTGTGGTCACTCACAAAACAGCAGAGTGGTAAACACACCTCTCCTTAGATCATACCACTCTTTGAAATATGATGTGATGAAAAGGGTGACTATGATTTTTCCACTTATGATTTCATTAACATAGAGAATTTCTATTAAATAAATTATTTTTAGCAGTGCAGATGCAAACCTACTATGAAGTTTGAATTTTTGAGTGTTGTCTGTAACACTTAAAAGTGAAACATCTTGCCCAAGGTCATATAGAGTGTTTGCTAAATGTAATAACTAAAGGTGCATCTTCTTTGTTCTGAGGTCATATTGTATAGACTATACTATCTTGCCTATGTGTTATGTTAGGTGCATGGACTACAAAGGCAGTGATGGTGTGGCCCCTGCACTTTAAGAATTTTATATTTACTTAAATGGAAAGTATTGTCAACAGGGAGAAAATACTAATGCGGGTGGGGGGGAATCTTGAATAGTCTAATGTGTAAATTGAATAAAAGTAGTAATACTAGAAGAATTAGCTGAGCAAATATTCAATCCAGAAAAAGGGGACAAGCTGGCAAAAAAAAAAAACACAATGTGAGGAGATGGGAACGTCATATAATGGAAATAGCTAGCAGACAATTTTATTAAAATGCAGTATAGGATGGAAAGTAGTATCAAATTCCCTGGGATGCTAAATGGGAGTCAGTTTATAAAGTTCTTTAATTGAATTTAATTTTTAATTTAATCTAGAAACTGTAGGAAATCACTGAAAACTGTGTTTCTGAGTAGATGGTCAAATCTGTGTTTTAGTATATTGTTAATGTATTATTAATGGAATGAGAAGGTCTTTCCCATCCATTAATAGGCCCATGTGACCTGCTTGAATCACAAGAAAACCTGAATCTCATGAGTCTGTTGTAGGAGAAGATTGTTGAGCTAGTGAAGAGGAAGGGGTTGAGCAAGAAGAGTGAAAGACAGCTGAGAAGAAGTTTGTCAGAGCAGTTAGAGCTGAGGGAGAGTGAGAATGCAGCCAGTAAGTTATGAGTGTTCATTTGTGGAAAGGCCCTAGCAGGGTGAAGGCTTGGGGTTGGGGGGTGGTGGCCCCTGCACTGATATTGTGTATAGATTTCTTTTTTTTTGCTATGATGTTTTTGGCTTTCTGGTGTTGGGATTCACCATTCTGCTGTTTGAAAAAATATTTTGGTTCTATCTTTCAAGTGGAAAGTCTATTCTATTTTGCAATTTAGAATTATGCCATCATATTCACAGCCACTGTAGTTGCTGTGAATATTGTGTTTGCACTACAGTTAGGAATAAAACAGTATTATAGCAGTGTCAAGGATGGATGGTATAGGAAGAATATTGTGAGGTTATTTAAGTAGTTAAGTTAAGAGATAATGAGTTCCTGGACTGGGGTTGAGACTGTGTGAGTAGTAGAAAGGAATGGATGAAGACATGATATAGTTATATAAATCAAAAGATTTGTTACCTGACAAGATCCAGGGGGCAGTAGAAGAGTGAGGGAAGAGAAAGAGTCAAGAATGATTTTAAATTCTTTTTTTTTTTTAAGGAAGAATATAAAACTATTTATTGACCATTGTTCACCAGTATTTACAATAAAGTAAACAATATACAGTTGTATAACATTCCAATGACTACAAAGTTATTATTATTTTTTTTGTGTGTGTGCCTGACTCCTGTGGAGCCAAGTGACCCAAATGCTCAAAAGGCTGGTCCTACATGTTGAAGGAATGGGTTGGGATAAAGAAGGAAAAAGGAAAAACATGCACATCAAGAGTATAGAAGACTACCTAACATGGGTATGTCTGCTTCCCCATTTATGCCTATTGTTAGGAAAACACAACCCCCCAAATGCCTGCCCCTTGGGCAGAATATGTACATTCCAGCAGATGGGGGGGTGTGTTACTACATGATTGAGAGAGGAGCCTTTGGCTAGTAAAATAAGATGGGACACCCCTACTTTCTGAAGCAGGAAGTTCAAGTTTTTCTCTTTTTTAAAATCAAGGCCAAAATGGTTCTATTTTAACATTTCAGGTAAATAGTTCAAACAAGTTCTGGAAGCATTTACCCAAGCATGTTTCTAACCTAGGATTGGGCAACATGAACGATCAAGATTTTGGACCTGTGGGGAGGCTGCCAACAAGCATGGGAAAGCCTTGCCTCTTATCTAGCCAGATCTGACCAACCAGGCTTTGGGGAGAGATTCCCTTTCAGATAATAAATGTAGAGTTGGTCTTTTCATCCAAAGGGACAATGCCCACCACCACCTTAATAGGGTCCATATGCTGAGCACTGCACTACACTACTGTGAAGACTCCAGCAAGGTTGCAAAGTGCCTACAAAATCATTCTGTTCAAGAACAGTTAGTGGTTGGAAAAGTGAAGGCAGCAATTTTTCTGCCAGTCAGGAGGAAAAGGGTCTTCAGCTCCCCAAAACTAAGCAATGATAGGAAATGATTTATCTCTAGGTATAAATTGTAGCTTTTATTAGTTAAGTTGGGTTGCAAGTGCATGTCAGATTTATACATGGACACATTTTCTCTGACATCTAACCTTAGGCATACATGGGGGCTAACCATTTCTTAGGATTCAGAGTATTGACTACAGAAGGTATTAATCAGTATTTATAAAAGTTTTTCTCTACTATGCAAGAAGTTAATAATTCTATAGTATCAAATGCTCTCTTCTGTGATAAATGTTAAGTAAATGCAGAAAACTTGTATTTACTTGTTCAGTTACCAGTGCTGTTGATGCAAAATAAAAACCAGCCCAAGCAAAAATCAAACCAAAAACAAAAACCTACTTTAAAACCTACCCAACTCAGTTCTCATTAGATGTAGATGGTGCTCACACTGCTAACAAATCAAAGAATGGAATCGCCATCCAGATTTTGTAATATATATATATATGTATATATATGTATGTATGTATATGTATATGTATATATATATACACATATATATGTATATGTATGTACTCATATATATACACACATATATTTTAAAAAGCAACATAAATGATTATTGTGCTTCATCTTTAGGACAAGAGTGCCAGGTCACTCACTCCTCGTAAAAGGCAATGACTATCTGAGGACATTTCATATTTGCTTCTTTGGCCAGTACCGAGTCAGCCTCATCGGAATCTTTCCACTTAAGGAGAAACATTAGCTCTCCACTGCTGTCCATAGCAGGGATGATTCGCTCAGGGTCAAGGCCCCTTGCAAAGCCCAAGGCTTGTCAGGTGACTCCTGCATATTCTCTGATTTGCTGTCATCAGACTCTCTGTCCGACAGAAATTTCTAATTGGCTCCATCCTTCTCTTTCCCAGCCTTCTGAGAATTCAGAAATGCTTCAATTAACTCTGAACAATACAAGTTTTCCTCAGGTTCCCACGTGTTGTCGGCATTGGTGAACCCTTTCCACTTCAGGAAGTATTCCACCTCCCCATTCACCACGCACAGGTCCAGAACCTTCTCCACCACAAAATCCTCAGGTTCTGCATCCTCTACTTTCTTACTCTTGCCATCCTGTTTCTTTCCCATCTTTTGCAATGTAATTTTATTGGAGGCAATTTTTTATTGCTGACTTGAAGAGCCTCTCTGGGTCCAGGCCGCTGTTGTTGCCACCGCCCGCCTGCATTCTAGCCCTGACCACTGCAGGCCTCCACTACTACTGGTACCTCCCAGCAAGCAGGCGAGATGAGCCCCGGGGCCTCGGTGGGGTGGGGGTGGGGGGTGGCTGGGCTGGGCTGCGCTGGTCACCGCTGTTGCTGTTGCTGTTGTCTTTGCTGCTGCTGTTCATTTTTAAATTTCTTATTGATGTGATTTTAATCAAGTCAAAATTCTCTGATTCTCTTATCTACCTGTCTATTTTGAAGTCAATTTTAAAACTTTGCTTCAAAAAGATTTTCTTGATATACCATTTTTACTAGTATATAAAACCAGAATGGAATTTTAAAATTGAATAGGGTTGGGAAGAGAAGAATTTAACTTTAGACATGTTGAATCTCTAATGATTACTAAACATCCAAATAGAGCTGTCTAGTATACAGTTAATCATTCACCAGTAGAGTTTAGTAGACATATGGAGCCTGAATGTACATATTGGGAGTTATCTTCATAAAGATGATAATTAAATTCATGGCACCTGATAAGATCATCAAGAGAGAAAGTATAGAGAAAATAGTTGTGGGCCCAGGCAAGAACCTTATAAGAAATGGGTGGAAAAATATTATAATTCAACAAAATGACTAGAAAATAGTCAGACATTCAGGGGGAAATATAACAATTCCACTGAAACAAAGAGAGGAGAGAATATCCAGGATGAAGAGATTGTCAGCATTGTAAAGAAAACATACCAACAAGCCAAGTGAAAGGATTACAAAAAAAAAGGCCAATGAATATAGCAGTGTATTTTCTGGAAGAAGAAGAAGAAGAAGAAGAAGAAGAAGAAGAAGAAGAAGAAGAAGAAGAAGAAGAAGAAGAAGAAGAAGAAGAAGAAGAAGAAGAAGAAGAAGAAGAAGAAGGAGAAGAAGGAGAAGAAGGAGAAGAAGGAGAAGGAGAAGGAGAAGGAGAAGGAGAAGACAGGGAAAGGGAAGGAGAAGGAGAAGAAGATAGAAGAGAAGGAGGAGAAGAAATCAACAGCAAGACATGCCAAGCATTTATCAGATCCTCTGCATTAAGTATAAAGTATTCTACAATAGAGAGCCAAGTAGGTGCTATATCTTGCCCTATCGCAGGTCTCTTTTCCTTATCAAGCTGTATTAGCAGATGGAAGATATTTTTTTTCCATTTCAGCTATAGCTGGCCAGTCCATCCTCTTCAAGATCATTGACTTAGGTAAAAAAAAAATTGATATGACTTTGTAGCATTCTTAGAGTTTCTACTTAAAAAAAAGAGTAGAAACAATTTCATAGAGGTTTACTGCTATAAATCTAAAAACCCTTCTGTCTGTTTCATCAAATGTCATTTTGATTTGTGATTTTTCCTTCCAAACACAGTTATACATACATGTATAGATGAAAAAATGTGTGCCGAATATCAGGATAAATTATAGTCACCAGGTCAATTTACATCAGTGAATAAAACAGTTAATAAGCATTTGTTAAGTGCTCACTATGTGCTATGCACTGCACTAACTGTTGGGGTCACACAAACAGAATTATAAAAGTATTTACTTCAATGAGCTTATAATGAGTGAGTTCTGAGAAAACCAGGGATTTGAAGAGGCAGCATTAAAGAGGGAGAATATGTATCTAACAGGCATGGAGTTAAGTCAATGCAAATAAATGGGATAGATGATTGAATACTGCATGTCAGAACTTTGACTGTAACCTTACTCTTTTTTTCTGCTTTTTGGAGGGCAGTTGGGGTTAAGTAACTTGCCAAAGGTCACATAGCTACGTTTTTGTTTGTGTGTGCGTTAAGTGTCTGAGGCTGGATCTGAACTCAGGTCTTTCAGACTCCAGGGCCGATGCTCTACTCACCGTGCCACCTAGCTGCCCCAAATAACCTTACTCTTAACATGGAAGAAATACTACTCTGAAGAAAGTATTCAAAAATTCAGAAGGATTTTTTTCCCTTTTTTATTAATGACATAAGTATTTTGCAGTAGAGGAGGAGAGTGGTGGCATTATTCTTTATGTCTCTTGTAATTCATTCCCTCCCATAATAGTGATTTCCCACTGAGAAAAGAATGTCTAAAAGTGATAGTGAAAAACTGAATTCCATTTAATTTTTATCAATATATTCACACAAAAACTCTAATTTGGGCAATAGATGCAGAATGAACACATAACTTGATAATGATCTTTTTCTTCTTTCTTTGCAAACCAATCCTATGTAAAAGATGAGTGTTATACAGTAATTAGAAGGAAGAAAAAGCTGGCTTTGGCTTCCCTAAAAATTCAGTTAACTATGCTAAGCATTAGCTTCACTAAATAGGTGATAAGAACCTACCAGAAGCCAATTAAATCTGGTATTCGTTGCTTATTTCCTTGTCTTTAGGAAAGCAGAAACGGAACGATCTTCCAAGCATCATAACGGAAATATTTCTTTTGCCTGACTCATAAATAGGTTCTACTGAACAGAAAATCAAATCAAAGAGTAGATATTTTTCCCTCTTTTTCCTCGCTGTTCCTGGAATTTATGGTTTCCACAGGAGCTGTGAATTTCCTTTCCAAAATAACTCAGAAAATATTGTTGGTGAACAACTAGTTAATAGTTGCTGCAAGAAAAAAAAAGTTGCTTCAAGACAGTAAAGTAGAATACCTTATTGTTTCTTCAACCAGATCCATTCCACATCTATGATTTTACCCTTTTCTATTAGACACATCACAATAGCACTATACCAGTGTGTGCCTTTGGGAGAATGGGTTTGGCATCGTTTATCATATGACCCCTCAATGGAATATTTCTTTGATGGAGCTCTGACACCTTGCTTTCCTGATAGCTATAGTAACCCTCATTCTCCAATATATGATATATTGTCCATGCTATAACTAGAAGGGGAGAATTGTACACCTGTAAAAAATCAATTTCTAAATATCTTCTCACTTGAGATACCCTTATAAAGAATAAAGCATCTGTGTTTACAATCTCCTAGTGAAGTGGGCTATGGCTGATGTTATTGCTAAAATAAATACTGTGATAACTGTATTTCCATAATCGAAGGATTAATTATAATAATTGCGTAGATATGTTCATTTATTATTGTCAGTTTATTGAAGATATGATTTTCAAAATAGTTTATTTTACAGAGGAATTGATTATGGAAATACTGATAAATTGTTTCCAAAACATAGAGACAGAGCAGAAATAATTGAATGCTTTCACAATATACTCCACAACCTAGCTTTAAAAAAATGACAGACCAGAGGCTAATTTTGTTATACATATTTGTCAATTTTTATGCATGAAAATACAATATTTTATAATACAATTTGAAAGTGTCATTTTATGCATAAATTCATGGCTTATATCTCAGCTGTAAATTGTGATCCAGCTTGAGCTGTTCAGGAAAACAAATTTATATTTACATATATTTACATATATTGCATTTTATTGCTACAAAACATACTGAGTTAGGTTTTGAGCTGTAGAAACATTCAGCTATATAGCAGGACATCATCACATTCTCATGAATGACTGGAAATATTCATTTTTTATAGATTTTGCTATAGAATATGCATTGATTTTGTACTTGTGCTCCATTTTTTTCCTCTGCCCCAAACACCAAATTTGCTACAATATTACCAGGCATATACAAACTGAACTAAAGTTAAAGATGGTAAAGTTGCGTAATAATTAAATACAAGTCAATCAATAAGCATTTATTTGGAATAGTATAACATAGTGGTGATGAGATGGGTCTTTTTTATACATCTCAATATGTTGGATGTTAGGAGTACTTTGCATTTTTTTCAGGAACTTTGAATACTATTTAATGACACCATGCTAATTCAAGAAATATTTTTCTGTCAATGCTGTAGGACTGTTCATCATGGGACAAAAGAGTCTTTGAAGAATTGAAGTTGCATCACCCAAAGAACAAGAGAAGTACTTGGTAAACACGAATGGATTGCAATACTTTACAAATAACAAATAATGTAATATAAAGTATGCCATCAAAGAAATATGTGATCAATAGCAAAGAAAGACTAATACATGTAAAGAATCAATATTAAGTAATGGGCAGACATTCTGCTCTAAATGTATTTTCATTGTTAAATTAACTTAAAGAATGTTCCCAGTATGTTGGATAGAACTCTGTGGCAAATGTGTAGGATATGAATAAGAGTTGCACAAAATGAGAAGGAATGAATTACTTGCCATAGGTATCACTGTACAGTGAAAAGAACAATAACTCTGGAATTAGAGGCCTGGGATTCAAGTCTTGTCTCTGATATTTACTACTTGAGATAACAACTAATTCATTTAACTTCTCTGGGTCACAATATTCTCATCTGGAAAATGAAGGTGCTGGATTAGATATTTTCTGGGGTCTCTTCTAGATCTATGATACTGTTTTCTGTGAAGGATGATACTACAGACACATTTGAGTATATGTACATGGTTAACATGAAAATATCATCTGAATCAATTAATTAACATGTGTTAAGTGCCTATTATATGCCAGGCACTGTGCTATACAATGGGGATACAAAAGGAGACAAAAGATAGTTCCTGCCCTCAAAGACTTCACAATCTAATTACTAGAACCCATCTTCCTAGGCTCTTGTGAGGACCAAAAGACATAATGACTATAAAATATTTAGCATGGTTCCCAGCATGCAGTAAAAGTTATATGAATGTTAGATATAATGATAACAATTTATTTGTCAGAGGATCTATTTAGTGGTAGACAATTGACATAAGAAAACTTGTGTAATAATCTTATTTCTGTTTTATTCATTGTGTTTAAGTAGTCACATATATGTAAAAGATCATTCCCTTTTTTTTTACGTAACATTCCCTTTCCAACAAACTAAGAATATAGTCCAAATATTAAGTTCCTTTTTATGGATGATGACTCTGAGCATCTGTGAAGTTAAATGACTGGCCAGTATCAGCTAAGAAACAGTAGAGCTGTGATTGAAGATCTTCTAAATTCTATACAAATTCTCTGAGTTTTAGTATATTTATTTGTAAAATGGGAAGTAGACAGAAAATTAAAGTTAGACATAAATGATATTTTTCTCATCTTCTTTGACTCCTGATGTAATTATATCCTAGTTTTCAAAAAAAATTTTCTCTAAGTATTCACACATATACACACTTTTGCACACATAATATTTGTAATTGTATACATTATGTGTATAAGTACATATGTCAATATTCATATTTATGTTTGTGTGTATACCTATATGTAAATACTCTATATACATAGATATATATATATATACATATATACATATACATATATATATATATATATATGGAAGGAGGAGAAGGAGAAAGAGAGACAGAGACAGAGTGAGACAGAGAGAGAGACAGAGACAGTGAGAGATAGAAAGAGAGAGAGAGAGAGAGAGAGAGAGAGAGAGAGAGAGAGAGAATGAGAATATGTGTGTGTATCCTCCAATAAAGTTTTCCTTGTATCCATCATTGTAGTATGGAAATAATCCATCTCAAATCTTTGCCATCAGAGTATGAGTTTTAATGAGTCTTAGTTAGCTGGGAAAGCTTCAAGTATAGGGCTATAGATATTTATTACTGTCATTTGAAGACCAGTCTAACCAACTCATTATATAATATACTAAGATATGGATGGCCTATATCACAACTAAATAATGCAACTGTGAGGTAACAAAGTAAACACATATATGTATAAATTTATATCAATAGATAAATAATGGCCACACATATACCAATGCATAGATAAACATATAAATATAAGGTTTAAGTCAAATAAAAATAGCATGAATAAATAAATAGTGTGAATTGTTAGGCTTTTGTCTCAGGCAGGCATTAAGGTATCATGTGGGGCAGGGCCCTTCTTCCTCATTCTATAGAATTTACTTCACAGTTAAGCCCTGTGTTTTATCCAATCCCTGTGCTGACACCGATTTATGGTTCTTTGGCCATCATACCTCTCTCAGCCTGCAACTTTCTAAACTTGGCTATCAACATAGCTTAGGAACCAAGTGTATCTGAAGACAATAGTGATAAGTGAACACCATGAGGCTGGGGGTTTGGGAGGATATTAAATACCAAAAAGTGCATAATTGTTGCTTATGCTAAATACATTCTAGAGCGGAAGGAAAGAGAGAATTCCTATTGAAGCAATTGATGAGATGCCCCTAAGCAACTTAAGTTATGCTTTTATTCTCAATGACATTGATTTTAAGGTGTATATGGAGGAGGCAATAAGAAATCAATAGTTAAAATTTTTTTTGAAAATAAAAATAAAAATATTGACAATATCATTTGGGTTTCAGAAGGAGAAGAGAAAAAATTTGAAGATTACTAAATCATATATCTTTAATATTTTCTTCAAGAAGAATATCAGAATGTCTGAGATGTATATCATGTGTATCAAAGAGTATTACACACTCACATACACACAACCATAAAAAACTGGATTAATATTAAGTAGGGGTGAATGATTTATTATTAATATGATAATTGTTTCCAAAACTTGTTTATTTGAGATCTAGAAAGCAGTCAGACATTTTTCTACCTAGGTCAAAAATCAAAATCAACAGTAACTTACAAAAAAAGGAGACAATAAGATATTATTTTGAACCAGAGTGGCATCATTTCAATATATTCAAATGTTATTTATTTTGAAAAAATGAGAAATGTACAAAGGTAAAAAGATCCAATATGATTATCACTTTATTAGTGAAGTTAAACTGATGTAAAGCAGTCATCACAAAGAGTACAAAAAAGTCCAGAAACCACTTCAGTCAATAAGCAATTGATATCCTTGCCAAACAGAGGGACATAGCAGCCAATGTTGTCTTACAAATTACTAAAAGGCAGTGGAAGGGAAAATGAGCTGGCAGCTTCATTTGAGATTTAAATAAGCCAAATCTTCCCAAGTGTGTTATAGATAAAACTGGAAGTAAAACAACAATTAGGCACAGAAAAAAAAAACGATTTGCCAATGTTTCTACAGTCATCTGTTCTCATCATCTTCAACAGTAGAATCATCATATGTAAATTCTAATACTCCACTACCTAATGTTCAGTATAAGAAACTAGATTTGTATAATTATAAAAAAAAATGAATTGTGAAATATTTTTTGATAAATTACTCAAAGAAGTCAAAGACAATAGAAATTAGTTTCTAAGGTACTAAGGAAACAGTATTTTAAATATTTTAGAGAAGACAATAACAACAATGAAAAAGAAAACATAAGAATTATTCATTGCTTGTAAAAAATAAAATAAATGTAGCACTGTCTTAAGGGTATGGTCTCTTTCCTATTGAAGTTTCACTTGCAAGTAGAATTCTTCAATGGGCAATTATCTGGGGTTTAAGGTATTTGTGGGTCTCTACTCCTAAAACTATAGTTCATCACCCACCGACACACCTCATTGTGCTTACCCTTAAGAGTTGGTCAGTAAACACAATTAGATGAAACTTAGGGTATTTATAGAGGACAGAAAGTAATAACAATAGTAATAAAATATTGCCTAAATTGACTTTGAATTGTCTCCTACTTCTAAATCAAATATAAAGTACACTAGATACTTATGAGGAACACATATGATCAGAGCACCTTTTTTCTCTAACACTACTGCTCATGTTCCTTTACCTATATATGTAGTTGGATAGGTATCTAAATGAATATGGCTGGCTCTCTTCTCACCTCACAGTGGCCAAACTCTTGAAAGCTCCAGTCTTGACTGACAAATCTTGTTCTCTGCTAGGTATGTTTTATCTTTCCAGGCAAAATAAAAATTTCTGAAAGAAATCATGGCTCATGGGAGTTGAAAAGTTAAAAATCTCTACCCTGTGGCAGAGTTAAGAAATGAGCACCTCTCAAAAACTGGTCCTCTTAACTGTTAGATGTCAAAGTTCTCAGAGCTAGCTCCTGCCTCAATTCCCTTCTTTCTACACCAAAATGTATCTTGCTTTTTAAATTTTTCACCAGGGATGTACCTCATATTTGGTCAATCCTTCTAATTCGATTCATTTTAATTAGAACAATTCTGCTTGCTTTATGAAAAGGTAACAAAGTATAATCCCTCTTAATAATTCTGGAGGAATTAAAACTTCATATTTTGATTACCTGGGCTTACCTTCTGGGATTGCCAATAATATGATGAGTTAACCAAACAACTCAGTCTATCCTTTACATAAGAAAGAAAACAAAGACAAAAGATACCAGGGATTACTAATGCAGATCCCATTGTCATCTCTATTAAATCTTTAGAAATCCTTAATAGAAATATGAAAAAGAAACAGATATGGGGCAGAGCCAAGATGGTGGAGTAGAAACAGCACTTCCAAGGTGCTCTCCCCCCACACCACTTCCAAACCATGTAAAAGGGGACTCTGAACAACTTCTGGAGCCCCAGCACCCACAGAAAGACACAGAGAAGATGACCTCCCACTGAGGACAGCCCAGCAGCCCTACAGTGAGTGGCCAGCCCAGCGCTCTGGTAGCCAACAGCCCAGTGCCTGGGGAGCTGAGCCCAGATCACCATCAGCCATGGTTTTAGCCCCAGGGCTACCAGGCCAGCAACTGGCTGGAGGGACCCCAGATGACCAGCAGCTGTGGCAATTCCAGAATTATCAATAAGACATGCCTAAAACAAAGTGAGAGATTAGTGCCCTATGGACTTTGGGACCAGTATTTAGGGAATGCCTTGGCTTCTTCCCCTAGGGGTAAGAAGTGGCTGAGGAGGGGGTGGCTAGGTGGTGCAGTGAGTAGAGCATAGGCCATGGAGTCAGAAGGACCTGAGTTCGGATCCGGCCTCAGACATTTAACACACACACACACACACAAAAACCTAGCCATGTGACCTTGGGCAAGTTACTTACCCCCAATTGCCCTCCAAAAAGCAAAAAAAAAAAAAAAAAACAGTGGGCTGAGGAGACACAGCACAGATGCCATTTTGCAGCTTCAGTGGCAGCTTCAGCTCCTGGCCTGTGAACTGTAGGGAAATCTAGTGATCAGTCTTGGGGGTTAATTGCTCTCGCTTAAATCTGATTGGATCTGGATTGTGATCTGGGTTGGGGGGAGGTCTGGGGTGGGTATCCAAATTGCCAGACCATGTGGAGGCTTTACAGAGGCCACCCAACTCTGGAAGTTGTGAAGACCCCAATGTTTGGGAAGGAAGCTCCCCTGCCTGGTGGTAGAGTCCCACAGTAGCAACAAGCCCAAACAGTCAAGTAATTAAGTGACAACATGTCAAGGCAAAGGAAACAAAATAAACAGAAAAATTCAACATTAGACTCCTATTTTGTGGGCAAAGGGGATTGAAGCATGGAACAGGAGGAGATCAGTGGGGTCAGAAATCTTGCACGAAAAGCCCCAAATGAAAATATGAGCAGGTTACAGGCCATAGAGGACCTTAAGAAGGATTTTACACATCAAATAAGAGAAGTGGAGGAAAAATTGTTAAGAGAAATGGGAAGGATGCAAGAAAAGTATGAAATGATAGTCAACAGCCAAACTGAGGAAAATAACACCTTACAAAATAAACTAACTCAAATGGCAAAGGAGGCCCAAAAGGGCAAAGAGGAGAAGAATGCTTTAAAAAGCCAAATTTGCCAGATGGAAAAAGACTCTCAAAAGCTCACTGAAGAGATTAATTCCTTCAGAGTTAGCCTGGAGCAAATGGAAGCTAATGACTTTATTAGAAATCAAGATGCTGTTAAGCAGATCCAAACAAATGAAAGAATAGAAGGCAATGTGAAATATCTCATGGGAAAAACCACTGACATAGAAAATAGATCCAGGAGAGATAATTTAAAGATAATTGAACTACTTGAAAGATATGATAAAAGAAAGAACCTAGAAATCACCTTTTAAGAAATTCTCAAGGAAAATTGCCCTGATGTTTTAGGCCCAGAGGGCAAAATACAGGTTGAAAGAATCCATAGATCACCTCCTGAAAAAGATCCCCAAAAGAAAATTCCTAGCAATATTATAGCCAGGTTCCAGAATTCCCATATCAAGGAGAAAACACTACAAGCAGCCAGGAAGAAACAACTTCAATACTGTGCAAACACAATCAGAATAGCACAGGACCTGGCAGCTTCTACACTGAGGGTTTGAAGGGCATGGAATATGATTTTCCAGAGGTCAAAAGATCTGGGATTAAAACCAAGAATCACCTACCCAGCAAAACTGCGTATTCTGTTTCAGCAGATTATATGGTCATTCAGTGGAACAGAGGACTTTCAAGCATTCTTTTTTTTTTTTAAAGCAATTGGGGTTAAGTAACTTGCTCAAGGTTACACGGCTAGTCATTTGATTTATGCGTGCGTGCTCATTTTCTGAGGCCGGATCTGATCTCGGGTCATCCAAACTCGGAGGCCAGCGCTCTTACTCACTGCGCCACCTAGCCGCCCCTTTAGGGCAATTGGGGTTAAGTAACTTGCCCAAGGTTACACGGCTAGGTTTTTTTTGTTTGTGCGGATCAAGTGTTGGAGGCCGGCTCCAAACTCAGGTCCTTCTGATTCCAGGGCCGTCGCTCTATTCACTGCGCCACCTAGCTGCCCCGACTTTCAAGCATTCTTGAGGAAAAAACCAGAGTTGAATAAAAAAATTTGAAATTCAGACACAAGAAGCAAGAGATGCTTGAGAGGTAATCAGGGAAAAGAAATAAAAAGGAACTTATCAAAGTTGATCTATTTACATTCCTACATGGAAAAACAATAACGGTGACTGATGAAACATTTCTCGGTATGAAAATAATGGAAGAAGGGTGTATGGTCATATGAATACATATGTGAATTGTGTATATGTGTTTACAGTTATACATAGATAGAGGGCACAGGTTGATTTTGGTGGGAAGGGATGATACTTAAGGGGTGAAGTTATGAAGTGAGAGAGGAAAGTGGCAAGAGGAGATGGGGAGAGACAGGGTAGTGTAAACTATCTCATGTGGAATAAGCAAGGGGAATTGGTTGCAGGGGAGGGGAAGAACAGGAGGGCAAATAGGCAAAACCATATCCTCGTTGATTTTGGCTCAGGGACAGATTGACATACATGCTAAATGGGATATCTCAACCTGCTAGAGAGTAGGGGGAAGGGGGGGTGAGAGGGGGAATGATGGAGGGGAGGGCATTCTGGGGGAAGGGGAGGTTGGATGTACCCACTATTAATGAGGGACAGGATCAACGTAGGGAATGGACCAGGTGGGGGCTGGGATGGGTGGGAGGGAAATATAAGCAGCCTTTTAAAATATATCTACTATGGTAATGTTTTGCATAGCTATACATGAACAACACATACTGAATTGCTTATCTTACCAGAGGGAATGTGTGACAAGGGAGGAAGGGAATGGATCTGAAATTTGAAGCTTTAAAATTAAATATGGCAAAAATAAATATTGGTTTATTTAGCCTAGAAAATGCAAATCTTGAAATCAAGGAGGAATGTTTATAGGCAGTGTGATACCAGTATCCAATCTTCTAGTCAATGAAGAGAGGTTTCTTAGGGATCATCAGCCTTGAGAGTCACCTTACATGAAACCTCACATCTGAGAGTGCCAAAAATAACCTTCCTTCCAGAAAATGAAGATTAGCTTATCAAGGGGTCCTTTTGAAGAAAAAGAACAAAATTATCATGTGGCATCCAGAATTAGGGAAAGCATGGACAATTGACCAAAAAGGAAAGAAATTAAGGACCAAGTGTTATGGGCTTTGTATTTTGCTTTTACAAGGATTTACTCAAACTGCAAGGACATAATGGAAAGAGAGTGTTTTATTTTTTCTTGTTTTTAGATGGATGTAACAAACACTTAAAATTGCTATATCCATCTTGTTCCCGTTCACGTTTGTGTAAGATTTGAAGACCCTTTTACCCACAAATCTATAAACCTAGACAAAGCTCTATTTGAAAGGTTTTTTTTTTTTACAAAGTAAATTCTGATTTGCAGAATAATGAGGAAATTGCCCATGTGGGTTCAGGCAGGGAGAGCACAGAGCAGGCAGGGCCTGCAGCATCTTGGACTAGACAGATAACTACAGAAGAGAGAGAAGGAGCCCCAGCCAGCAGACTCAACCAACCCAAGGGCAATTCACAACAGTGTCACCAGGATCTCACCACCGGACAAGAGCGTCTGCGGGAGTTTGGTAAGAGAAAGCTCAGGGCCCACAGCAGAGACAGCAGCTTCTCCTGGGGCGATCAGCCCATAGCCTGGAAGTTTATAAATCATCTACCTGATTTTCCAGGGGGGAGGATGGCAAAGTGAAATCTGGCTGCTCAGAATCCCCCTAACTGACCAAGAAAACCCATAGATAAATGTCCTACCCAGAGTAAAATCCTGAAACAATGGAAATAGACTCAGGCTTAAGTAGTCTTGAGAAAGGGTATAACTGAGGCAGTTAGGACTCTGAAGAGAAGAGCAGGAGGGTTCGCAAGAAGCCCCACCTCACTGGATAAGCAAAAGCCTACATGAGCTGTAGCCCAGGGGCACAGAGGCAGAAATCTGAAGAGGACAGAACATGCCTCCACACACACACACAGATTATTTTATGAATCTCAGGGTAACTCAAGGGAAACACTGAGAATCCTGACCCTGGCCTCAATCTAGACACCCAGAGGTTACAGCACACAAAGCACCTAGCTCCTAGACTGAGAAGCTTGGGTCAGAGCCCTCAGTACTCCATGAAAAGAAATAAACTTTAAAGGATAGGAAATAGGCAATTTCAATGGGCTGAAAGCAACTTGCAAAGGCAATACCAAAGACATTAGAATCCTATTATTCTGAATGAGAAGAATCACTTTCAGGAAACACCATGGACTCTGTGTCTACACCTGAGACCACAGATGGAAATATGTACTGGTCTCAAGCTCAAAAAACTTTCTTGGAGGAGCTCAAGAAAGATTTTACTCTTTTTTTTTTAAAGCAATTGGGGTTAAGTAACTTGCTCAAGGTTACACGGCTAGTCATTATTGATGCGTGGGTGCTCATTTTCTGAGGCCGGATCTGATCTTGGGTCATCCAAACTCCGAGGCCGGCGCTCTTACTCACTGCGCCACCTAGCCGCCCCTTTAGGGCAATTGGGGTTAAGTAACTTGCCCAAGGTTACACGGCTAGGTTTTTGTTTGTGTGGATTAAGTGTCAGAGGCCGGCTCAGAACTCAGGTCCTTCTGATTCCAGGGCCGTCGCTCTATTCACTGCGCCACCTAGCCGCCCCTCAAGAAAGATTTTAAAAGCCAAATTAAGGAGGCAGAAGATAAATTTAAATCTAGAGAGAATAATTTTGAAAAAACTTATCACTGAAGAAAACAAATTCTTACAAAGTAAAATTAATGAACTAATTGGAGAAAATACTAAAAAGGGACCTTCAAAAAACTATCCAAAGAAAATAATTCACTAAAAATTATAATCTGTCAAATTGAAGCTTAGGAGTCTATGATACACCAAGAGTCAATCAAATAAAACATGAAGATTGAAAAATTAGAAGAAAGTGTAAAATATCTCAATGGAAAAACAAGTGACATAGAGAACAGATCCAGTAGAGATAACATAAGAATTATTGGTCTACTGGAAAGCCATGATGAAGAAAGAAGCCTGGATAACATCTTCCAAGAGATTGTCAAAGAAAACTGTCCTGAAGTCCTTGAAACAGAAGGTAAAATCGTTATTGAAAGAATTCACCTGAACCCTTATGAAAGAGATCACAAATTGAAAACTCCAAGAAATATAATAGACAAATTCAAGAATTACAAGATTAAGGAGAAAATATTGCAAGCAGCCAAAAAGAAACAATTCAAATACTGTGGAACAACAGTCAGGATTACACAGGACCTAGCAGCTTCTACATAAAAAGATCATAGGGATAGAAATTTGATATTTCATAAGGCAAGAGAGCTAGGACTGCAACCAAGGATTAACTAACCAGCAAAACTGAGCATAATCTTTCAGGCAAGGAGATGGTCATTTAATGAAATAAGGGACTTTTAGACTTCCCTGATGAAAAAGCCAAAGCTCAATGGAAAATCTGATCTCCAATTACAAGACTCAAAAAAGACAATAAAAGGTA
This sequence comes from Gymnobelideus leadbeateri, assembly GCA_011680675.1. Classification (NCBI taxonomy): domain Eukaryota; kingdom Metazoa; phylum Chordata; class Mammalia; order Diprotodontia; family Petauridae; genus Gymnobelideus; species Gymnobelideus leadbeateri. Next base: position 655,108 of record WOXC01003747.1, read on the forward strand.
AACAAGGAAAACATACACACATGCACACATATGCATAAATTGGGATGCAATAAGAGCAAAATGTTTACATCCCTGTATGAGAAGCTTATCACTGTCAATATTGAAACTTATATGATTATCATGACCTTTAAAAGGGTTTTACATAGGTAGAGCATGTGGGTGTAAATGAGCTCAACTGATGATAAAAAAAAAAACAGAAACTTATTAAGCCAGTCAGAGGTCAAAGGGACTGTAATGAGATAAAAGGAAAGGATCAGACAGAAAATGGTAAATTATGCCATAAGAAGAGGAATAAAAATGCACTATAGTAGAGGGAAAGGAAAGAGGGAAAGGGAAATCATTTGAACATTATTTTCACTGGTTCTGTTTCAAAGAGGAATCAACATAATCAGTTAAGTTTAAGATTCTAATGTGAAAAGAAATGAAAACTCATTAAATAGAAAGAAAGAAAGAAAGAAAGAAAGAAAGAAAGAAAGAAAGAAAGAAAGAAAGAAAGAAAGAAAGAAAGGAGGGAGAAGAGCACTGTATGTAATTTACTCTCATTAGTTTGGGATCAAAGAGGGAATAACATACTCTGGTAAGTATAAAAATCTATTTTGTTCTATAGGCTGTAGGACGGTAAGGGTGGGATTAGAATTGAGGGAAATAGTAGTAAGGAAGACGATAGGTAAAAAGGGGTGGTCACAGGGAGAGAACACTGAGGGAGGCATTGGTCAAAAGGGAAACCCTTAAGGAGGGCAAGGGAGAATGAAGAAACAAAAACAGGAGAGGGAACAGGATGGAGGGAAAGAGACAGATAATAATCATTACTCTGAATGTGAATGGCATGACTCTTCCATAAAAAAGAGTCAGATAGCAGAATGCATTAAAACCATAATCTGACAATATGCTGTCTACAACCAACACATTTGAAACAAAGGGATAGGCACAGGGTAAAGGGAAAAGGCTGCAGTAGAATATATTATGCTTCAGCTAAAATAAATAATTACTGGGGAAACAATCCTTATCTCACATAAAGTAAAAGCAAAAATATATCTAATTAAAAGAGATAAGGAAGGAAACTATATCCTGATAAAAGGCACCATTGTGAATGAAGCAATATTATTACTTAACATATATGCATGAATTGGTATAGTGTCGAAATTCCTAGAGGAGGAGTTAAGGGAAATAGAGGAAGAAATATATAGCAAAACTATTCTACTGGGGGACCTTAATCTCCCCCTCTCAGAACTTGATAAATATAACCTTAAAATAAACAAGAAAGAAGTTAAGGAGGGGAATATAATTTTAGAGAGGCTAGATATGATAGATCTCTAGAGAAAACTGAATGGGAATAAAAAGGAATATACTTTCTTCTTGGTGGTTCATGGCACATACAGGGCATAAAAATCATATAACTCAGTGCAGAAAGGCAGAAATATTAAATGCATCCTCCTCAGATCATGATGTACTAAAAACCATATGCAATAAAAGGCCATGGAAAGACAGACTAAAAACAAATTGGAAACTAAACAATTTAATCCTGAAGAATGGATGGTGTCAAACAAGAAGGTAAAGAAACAATGCATAACTTCATTCAAGTCAGTGACAATAATTCGACAATATATCAAAATTCATGCAGAAAAGGCAGTTCTTAGGGGAAGTTTTATATCTCTGAGTGCATACATGAATAAATTAGAGAAAAGGGAGGTCAATGAATTGGACATGCAATTTGAAAAAGCTAGAAAAGGAAAAAATTGAAAATCCCCAATTAAACACTTAATAAGAATTACTGAAAACCAAAGGAGAGATTAATAAAATTGAAATTAAGAAAACTATTGAATTAATAAATAAATTTAAGGGCTGGATTTATGAAAAAAAACAATAAAATTTATAGTCCTTTAGTCAATATAATAAAAAAGAAAGAAAACCAAAGTATGAGAATCAAAAATGAAAACGGTGAATCTACCTCCAGTGAAGAGGAAATCAAAACAATAATTAGGAATTATTTTGCCTAAATTTATGTACATATATTTTACAGTCTTAGTGAAATGGATGAATATTTACAAAAATACAAGTTGTCCAGATTAACTAAAGAGGAAGTAAATTACTTAAATATCCCCATCTCAGAAAAAGAAATCAAACAAGCCATCAGTGAACTCCCTAGGAAAAAAATCTCCAGGGCTAGATGGATTTACTAGTGAATTCTATAAATAATTTAAAGAAGAATTAACTCCAATTCTTTACAAATTATTTGGGAAAATTAGTGAAGGAGTCCTACCAAATTATTTTTCTGACACAAATATGGTACTGATACCTAAATCAGGAAAAAGATAAAAGAAAGAAAGAATATTATAGACCAATTTCCATCATGAATATAGATGCAAAAATTTTAAATAAAATATTTGCTAAAAGACAACAGTAATTTATCACAAGAATAATACACTTTGATCAGGTAGGATTTATTCCAGGAATGCAAGGGTGGTTTAATATTAGGAAAACCATAAGTATAATTGAGCATATCAACAATAAAACTAGCAGAAACCACATGATTATCTCAATAGGTGCAGAAAAGGCTTTTGACAAAATACAACATCTATTCCCTATTAAAAAGACTAGAAAGTATAGGATTGAATGGAGCCTTCCTTAAAATTATAGCTAGCATCTATCTAATGCCATCAGCATGTATTATATCTAATGGGGATAAGCTAGAAGCATTTTCAACAAGTTTATTGGTGAAACAAAGCTATGCACTATCACCCCACTTATACAATCTGTTATTAGAAATGTTAGCAGTAGCAATTAGAGAAGAAAAAGGAACCAAAGAAATCAAATTAGGAAAAGAAGAGACCAAGCTATCACTCTTTGCAGATGATATAATTATATACTTAGAGAATCAAGTAAAAAACTACTTGAGACAATAAATAAATTTGGCAAAGTTGCAGGATATAAAATAAACCCACATAAATCATTGGCATCGATGTATATCACTAATGAAATTCAACAGCAAGAGATGGAAAGAGAAATCCCATTTAAAGTTACTATAGACATTATAAAATATTTGGGAATTTACCTGACAAAACAAACTCAGGACCTATATGATCACAACTACAAAACACTTTTCAGACAAATAAAGTCAGATCTAACTAATTGGAAAAATTTCAATTGCTCATGGCTATGTCAAGCTAATATAAAAAAATGACAACGTTACCCAAATTAAATTATATATTTAGTGCCATACCAATCAATTTACCAAAAAACTAATTTACAGAGCTAGGAAAAATAGAAACAACATTCATTTAGAAGAACAAATGATCCATAATATCAAGGGAATTAATGAAAAGAAATGCTAGGGAAGGTAGACTAGCTATACCAGATTTTAATCTGTATTATAAAGCAGCAGTCATCATAACTACTTGGTACTGACTGAGAAATAGACTAGTGGATCAACGTAATAGATTGGGCACATGAAACTCAGCAGTCAATTGCTATAGTAATCTATTGTTTGATAAACACAAAGACTAGAGCTTTCGGGATGAGAAGTCACTATTTGACAAAAACTGCTGGGAAAACTGGATTATAGTATTTATTCCAAAATCAAGTCTAAATGGGTTCATGATCTAGGTATAAAGGTTGATACTGTAAGCAATTTGGGAAAGCAAGGAATAGTTTACCTGTCAGATCTGTGGAATGTGGAAGACTTTATGACCTAACAATAATTAGAGAGCATTATCAAATGCAAAATGGATAATTTTGATTACATTAAATTGAAAAGCTTCTGTACAAGTAAACCCAATATAACCAAGATTAAGACAAATGCTGGAGAGGATGTGGACAAATTGGAACACTAATGCATTGCTGGTGGAGTTGTGAACTGATCCAACCCTTCTAGAAAGCAATTTGGAATTATGCCCAAAGGGCTTTATAATAACTTCATACCCTTTGACCCAGCAATACCACTTCTAGGGTTGTATCCTAAAGAGATCATAGAACTGGGAGGAATACCCATATGTACAAAAATATTTATAACAGCTCTTTGGGTGGTGGCAAAGAATTGGAAATTAAGGGGGCACCCATCAACTGGGCAATGGCTGAAAAAGTTGTGGTATGTGAATGTAATGGAATGTTATTGTGCTGTAAGAAATGAGGAGCAAATGGACTTCTTATTTACCTTGAGAGGCTTATACAAACTCATACTGAGTGAGAAGTTTAGAACCAGGAGAAATATATAGATAATTACAGATGCAAGGTATGTTTGATGAACAACTTTGATAGACTGGGTTCTTTTCTGCAATGCAGGGTTATAAGTCAACCCCAATTGTTCACTCCATCTGATTCAATACTTCTTTATAACCTGACTAATGTCTAATGTGGAAGTATTTGCAGATCCTATACTTCATTGTATGTTAGCATGGGAAGGGAAGGGATGGAGGGAGAGAAAATTTGAAACTTGAAGAATTGTGGAACTCAATCTTGTAAACTAAAAGTAAACAAGCAAATTAATAAAGACCAAAAAATTAAAAAAGAATAACAAACAAACAAAATAGAAAGTTAAAGGTGTATGGTGGAGGATATAAGAGAGAGCAGATTGGGGCAAGGGGTATTAACAGGCTTGCTATCTTGGGGTAGGGGTAGGGGAAACATAGGGAGAAAATTTGTAACTACAAATCTTGTGAAAATGCATGTTGAAAACAAATAACAAAAAATATTGGAAAAAATGAATGAAAAAATTATTAAAAAAAACAAAATTTTCTTTACATGTAGCTGGAAAAAATAAATCCTGTATATATCAAAAATGAATGTAAGCAATTCTTAGTCTTCTAGTCTGGCTAATGTTTCTTCTCTCATAACCTCAAAATACATTGACCAGATAAGGAATAATTGTCATACTCCTTGTTCTCCATGTATATTTTCAGATTTCCCCTCTGTCACTATTAGTCAAAAATTAATTCTTCTACTTTAACATTTCATACATCTTGTCAAGATCCTCACATCTAAAATTTTTCATATCATTCTTCCTCTTTCACAATAAATTCAGTATTTAACTCAGTCTTCTCCATAACAAATCTTGCTCCTTTCCAAAACCCTCATCTTCAGGTTCCTCAGGCTGTAAAATCCTCATTACCTTTTGCTTTTATTCTATCATTAACCAGGATCAAGTTATATTTTAGATCCATTGCATGCTTTTCCTCCTTAGCTGAACTTGATATATGTTTGTATATACACATTTCTAAAATGCTTAAAGTCATTTTGGTTATAAAAGAGTTAATGTTTTTTTGGAAATCAGAGCATATTTCCATAATAAAGTCAATTTAGCCAAGCTCAACCACAGCAGGAAAGAACATTTTAATGCTATATACCCACCTTACATTCATTCACTGTGAAGATATACTGCTTATGATGAACAGATGTTAAATCATCATTACCCTTTATCTGTAATTATGTAATGAGTCCTTTTACCTTCAGTGCAAAAAATTAAATAAATAAATAAAAGGAAAAACTTAGCAAGTGCTTGTATGTGAAATCAGTAATTAAACTGTGAACTAATTACCCTTTTCCATAATATACTACTGTGTTTATTTCAGGATATCTTAGAAATTTTGTGAAGTCCCCCTTATTTTTTTCTTCTGATTTTATCTTCATTCTATTTACACTTTTAAAAGTTTTCACATTGAATGTTATTGACCATTGTGTTCCTTCACATGAAGAAGAACCAAGCAGAGAGATGAGATGTAAACATTTCTCAATTCAAATAAACATCTTTGTAGAATAGCTGGACACCTGATGAATATACAACTTTGCCTGAAAAGAAAATATACTTCCTTGTCTTTGTGTATCTCCTATTCATTATATCCAGGAATCATAATATTAATCCACCATCAATGCTACAGTGTTTAACTGTGCTTTACTTATAATAGATTTGTTATCAATCAAGATCTTAATATTTAAAAAACACCCAGTGTGTACCATGTTAGGCACTGGGGATTCAAAAGCAAACAAAATTAAACAAACAATAAGCAATCTTTATTCACACCAGAGCTTGCAGCCACAGTGGAGCAGGGACTCCATTCACAATTCCATGGCAGAAAGAAAAGAGTGTTTGTGGTCACTCACAGAACAGAGAACAGATCAGAAGAGTATTAAATACCTCTCCATAGATGATAACACTTTAGAAGAATTAAAAAATTATAGGTCCATGGAGGTATTTTTGAAAACAGCTGTACAAATGCCCTGAAGCTTGGAACTGTGTGCCTTCTGCCATGGAAGTGGAGTCCTACTTTAACAGAGGGTTAAAAGTCAAGTAATAGACTGGAAAATGGGCAAAAAGAAAAATTCTGACTATAGAAAGTCAATATGATGACTGTGAAGATCAAAACATGCTCAGAAGACAACAAAGTCAAACCTCCTATCTCCAAAGCTTCCAAGAAAAATATGAATTGGTCATAGCCCATGGAAGAGGTCAAAAATGATTTGGAAAATCAAGTAAGGGAAGTAGAGGAAAAATTTGGAAGAGAAATGAGGGTTATGAAGGAAAATCATGAGAAAAGAATCCATAGTTTGTTAAAGGAGACACAAAAATAGTGAAGAAAACACCTTAAAAACAGACTAGGAGAAATGGCAAAAAGAGGTTCAAAAATCTAATGAGAATAAGAATGCATTAAAAAGCAGAACTGGCCAAATGGAAAAGCAGCCACAAAAATTCATTGAAGAGAAGAAATCCTTAAAGAGTAGAGTCAGACAAATGGAAAAAGAGGTACAAAATGTCACTAAAGAAAATATTTCCTTAAAAATTAAAATTTAGCAAATGTAAGCTAATGACTCTAGGATAAATAAAGAAACACAAAATAAAATCTGAAGAATGAGAAAATGTAGAACAATGTAAAATATCTCACTGGAGAAAAACTGACCTGGAAAATAGAGCCAGCATATTATCATTTAAGAATTATTTGAGGGGGTGGCTAAGTGGCGCAGTGAGTAGAGTGCCAGCCAATTAATACCTCCAGCAATTGAGAAAACTCCAATGTTTGGGATGGAAGCTCCACAGTCTGGTGGCAGAGTCCTACTGTGGCAACAAGCCCAAAAGCCAAGTAATTAAGTGGCAACATGCCTAGGCAAAGGATACAAAAGAAACAGAAAAATTCAACATTAGACCCCTATTTTTGGGGCAAAGAGGATCAAAGCATGCAACAGAGGAGGACTGGGAGGTCAGAACCCCTGTACCCAAAGTCCCAAATGAATATATGAGCAGCTTACAGGCCATAGAGGACTGTAAGAAGGATTTTAGAAAGCAAATAAGAGAAGTGGAGGAAAAATTGGGAAGAGAAATGAGAAGGATGCAGAAAAAGTATGAAATGAGAGTCAACATCCTGACTGAGGAAAATAATACCAAAATAGCCTAACTCAAATGGCAAAAGAGACTCAAAAAGGCAATGAGGAAAAGAATGCCTTAAAAAGCTAAATATGCCAGATGGAAAAAGAATCTCAAAAGCTCACTGAGGAGATTCATTCCTTCAGAACTAGACTGGAGGAAATGGAAGCTAGTGACTTTATGAGAAATTAAGATGATATTAAGAAGATCAAAACAAATGAAAGAATAGAAGGCAATGTGAAATATCTCATGGGAAAAACCACTGACCTGGAAAATAGATCCAGGAGAGATAATCTAAAAATTACTGGACTACCTGAAAGCCATGATCAAAGAAAGAACCTAGAAATCATCCTTCAAGAAATCCTCACGGAAAATTGCCCTGATGTTTTAGATCCAGAGGGTGAAATAGAAGTTGAAAGAATCCACAGATCACCTCCTGAAAAAGATCCCAAAAAGAAAACTCTTAGGAATATTATAGCCAAGCTCCAGAATTCCCAGGTCAAGGAGAAAATACTACAAGCAGCAAGGAAGAAAGAATTTCAATATTGTGGAAACACAATCAGAATAGCGCAGGACCTGGCAGATTCTACACTGAGGGATCGAAGGGCATGAAATATGATATTCAGGAGGGTAAAAGAGCTGGGATTAAAACCAAGAATGTCCTACCCCACAAAACTGAGTATATTGTTTCAGGGGAAAATATTTCACTGAATGAAATAGAGGATTTTCAAGCATTCTTGAGGAAAAAACCAGAGTTGAATTGAAAATTTGACATTCAGACACAAGAAGCAAGAGATGCTCGAGAAGGTTAACTGGGAAAAGAAATCAATAGGAACTTATCAAAATTGAACTATTTACATTCCTACATGGAAAAACAATAACTATAACTGATGAAACCTTTCTCAGTATGAAAATAGTTGAAGAAGGGTTTATGGGCATATGAATACATATGTGAATGTGTGTATATATGTTTACAGGTATACATAGAGGGCACAGGTCGAATTTAATAGAAAAGGATGATACTTAAAAGGTGAAATTAAGAGGTTAAAGAGGAATATAATGAGAGGAGATGGGGCAAGACAGAAAGAGGTAAACTATCTCATATAGAAGAGGCAAGGGGAAGTGGTTGCAAGGGTGGGGAAGAACAGGACAGGAAGGCAAAAGGTCAAAACCATATTCTCATTGAATTTGGCTCAGGGAGAGAATGGCATACATAATAAATGGGATATCTCACCCTACAGGAGAGTAGGGGGGAAGGGGATGAGAGAGGACAGGGGGATGAGAGGGTGGATGATGGAAGGGAGAGCATGATGGGGTGAAGGGAGGTTGGAAGCACCCACTCTTGAAAAGGAACATGATAAAGTAGCAAATGGACCAAATGGGTGGTGGGATAGTTGGGAGGGAAATATAGCCAGTCTTTTACAATATATCTTCTATGGTAATGTTTTTCATAGCTATACATGAACAACATATACTGAATAGCTTATCTTCCCAGCAAGAGTGGGTGACAAGGGAGGAAGGGAATGAATCTGCAAATCGAAGTTTTAAAAATTAAATGTTTCAAATGTATATTCATACTATTATTAATATTTTGCATACAATTGGGAAATAAGGTGTGCAGGCATTGGGGCACAGAGTTTCACCTTGCCCTAATGGAAAAGTCAAAGGGGGTATGGGAGAAGATATGGAAGAGTGCAGATTGGATGAGGGGATATCCTGTGGGACAGCTATTCTGGGGTGGTGGTTAGGGGAAAAATTGTAACTCAAAATTTGATTGAAATGAATGATGTAAACAAGAAAAATTAAGTAAATAAGAAAGAAAAAAAAGTCAAGAGGCATGAAACCTGAGAGGTTATCACACTTGGCAATTAAAAGATTACTGGTAACTTTGGTGGGACTATTTTCATTGAATGTGTTTAAAAGGGACTGCAAAGGGCCTTGGAAGAGAGTGAAGGGGGAGGAAATTGCCATACATAGCTGTATCAAAGAGTTTGACTGAGGAATAGAGAAGAGATACTGGACAATACTTTGAGAGGTTGGTAGCATTTATCCAGTTTTTTTTTTTTTTTAATGGATAGTCTAGACATTTGGGCATGTTTGTGGACAGAAAGAAACAAACAACTAGAAGGGGAAAAGATTAAAGACAAGAGAGACAGACAGAGAGAGAGAGAGAGAGAGAGAGAGAGAGAGAGAGAGAGAGACATTATAAGGACAATTATTAGGACAAGATGGGACAAGAGAGTGTGACTGTAGAGAGCTTGATCTTCATAAGGAGAAGAGGCATACTTTCCTCAGATAATGAATGAAAAGATAATAGTAAGTTTCCTTCAAAATTAAGCTTTAAATGAATAACTTTACAGAACTGTATATACTCTCTCCTCCTCTTTTACTGATAGTACTCTGAAAGAAGGTTACCTATATGTCTTCTGAACTATAACACAGACTTTCCTTTAAACTAATTATAGACCCTTAATCTTAATTAAGTAAGCTACTTTCTCCATTGGAATTAATTAGCCTCCGGTCTATGTGTTGCTTGACTAATAAATCCTTCCATTTTCTTCAAAAAAAATAAAGTTATCCTAAAATGAAAACTTCTAGGAATATTATGGAGAAAATATTGCAAGCAGCCAGTCAGAGCCAATTTGAGTATGGTGGAGCCAGAGTGAGTATAACAAAAGATTTAGCAACTTCTATCTTAAAGGATCAGTTTGCATGGAATATCATATTCCAGAGGTCAAAGAAACTAGGATTACAGCCAAGATTCACCTACCTAGCAAAATTCAAGATGATCCTTCAGGAGAAAAATGGATATTTAATGAAAAAGAGTACTTTCAAGTATTCTTGAAGAAAAGACCAAACTTTAATATAAAATTTGATTTTCAAATACAAGACTCAAGGGAAACATAAAAACATAAAAAGGAAAGGGGCATCATAAGGGACTTAATACAGTTAAACAGTTTATATTCCAACATGGGAATATGATACTTTTAACTCATAGGAATTTTCTCATTATTAGGGCAGTGTAATTCCAAGCACAGCTTTACAGGTAGATACAGTATATATATATATATATATATATATATATATATATATATATATATATATATATATATATATATATATATATATATATATATATATATATATATATATATATATATATATATATATATAAAGAAAAATGGCACAAGCATGAGTTGATTATGAAGGGATGATATCTAAAAAACAGTATAATTAAGGGAGAAAGATGAATTTATAGGAGAAAGGGAAAGAGAGGTAAAATGGGATAAATTATCTCACATAAACGAGACAAGAAAAAGCCTTTACAATGGATGGGAAGAGAATGGAAGTGAGGGGTGGTGAGTGAACCTGGCTCTCATCAGAATTGACTCAAAGAGGGAATAATATATGCATTTGTTTTAAAATAAAAATCTATCTTATAATAGAAAAGGAAGGGAGGGTAGGTTGGAAGTACCCACTATAGAAGAGGGACAGGATCAGGTAGGGAATGGACCAGGTGGGGGGTGGGATGAGTGGGAGGGAATTATAAGCTACCTTGTACAATATATCCACTATCGTAATGTTTTGCATAGCTAGACATGTACAACATATACTGAATTACTTATCTTCCCAGATGGAATGGGTGACAAGGGAGGAAGGAAATGGATCTGAAATTCGAGATCTTAAGATTAAATGTTTCAAATATATATAAATACTATTATTAATAGTCTTTTGCTTGTAATTGGGAGAAAAGATGTGCAGGCATTGGGACACAAAGATTCACCTTCCTCTAATGTAAAAGTCGAAGGGGGTATGGGAGATGATATGGGAGAGAGCAGATTGGAGGAAGCGATATCATGTGGGACTGCTATTCTGGGAGGGTGGGTAGGGGAAAAACGGGGCGGGGGAATAATTATAACTCAAAATCTGGCGGACATCAATGATGTAAAACATAAGTTAATAAAGCATTTGTTTAAAAAAATAGAAAAGGACAAAAGAAAGGAGATAAGAGGAGGTAGTGATAAAAGGGGAAGCAGGTTGGGGGACAGGCAGTTCTATTGGCAAGCAAAGTAGTACTTTCCTGCTGGTTTCAGCTATTCAAGTACCTTTGAGCCTCACCTTCGATTGTGTCAAGTCTTTGTTGGAAACAGTATACATCTGTGTTGCCCTTAATAGGCCTAAAAGACTTTGGAGACATTCTCTGCCATCAATAGGCCTAAAGACATTACATGGAGTCCGTGGTGTAAGTAATTTGCCAGATGGGTGGAACAATAAATGTAGCATAGGAAGGAGCAGAGAAGATAAAAGCTTGAGCATGAGCTGGGACCAAGCTAAACTGAGAGGGAGAAGGCTTGTAGCATCCAGAACTCTGTCTTTTCTCTCTGTGTTGATGTTACTTTTTAGTTAATAAGGCATAAAAATATCACAATTCATTGCAGAAAAGCAGAAATATTGAATGCATCCTTCTCAGATCATGATGCAATAAAAATCATATGCAATAAATGGCCGTGGGAAAGACAGACTAAAAACAAATTGTAAACTAAGCAATTTTATCATAAAGAATGGGTGAGGTCAAACAAGAAATTATAGAAACAATGAATAAATTAATTCAAGAGAATGACAATAATTAGACAACATACCGAAATTTGTGGGATGCAGCAAAGGCAGTTATTAGGGGAAGTTTTATGTCGCTGAGTGCATACATGAATAAATTAGAGGTAAGGGTGGTCAATGAATTGGGCATGCTATTTGAAAAAGCTAGAGAAAGAACAAATTGAAAATCCCCAATTAAATACTTAGTAAGATTTGCTGAAACCCAAAGGAGAGATTAATAAAATTGAAATTAAGAAAACCATTAAATTAATAAATAAATTTAAGAGCTGGTTTTATGAAAAAAAACAATAAAATTGATAGTCCCTTAGTCAATATAATAAAAAAGAAAGAAGAAAACCAAAGTATGAGAATCAAAAATGAAAAAGGTGAATCTACCTCCAATGAAGAGGAAATCAAAACAATAATTAGGAATTATTTTGCCCAATTGCATGCACATATATTTGACAATCTTAATAAAATGGAAGAATATTTTAAAAAATACAAGTTGCCCAGATTAACTAAAGAGGAAGCAAATTACTTAAATAACCCCATCTCAGAGAAGAAATCAAACAAGCCATCAGTAAATTCCTTAGGAAAAAATCTCCAGGGCCAAATGGATTTACTAGTGAATTCTATCAAACATTTAACAAACAACTGATTACACTACTCTACAAACTATTTGGAAAAATTAGTGAAGGAGTCCTGCCAAATTCTTTTTCTAACACAAATATGGTACTGATAACTAAATCAGGAGAGATGAAACAGAGAAAGAAAAATATAGATCAATTTCCCACATGAATATAAATGAAAAAAAATTTTTTTTTACCTTTTGGAGGGCAATTGGGGTTAAGTAACTTCCCCAAGGTCACATGGCTAGGTTTTTATTTGTGTGTGTGTTAAGTGTTTGATCCAAACCCAGGTCCTTCTGACTCCAGGGCCAACACTCTACTCACTGTGCCACCTAGCCGCCACAAAGGCAAAAATTTTATATGAAATATTAGCTAAAAGATTACAGCAACTTATCACAAGAATAATACACTTTGGTCAGGTAGGATTCATTCCAGCAATCAAGGCTTGTTTACTATTAGGAAAACCATCAGTATAATTGATCATATCAATAGTAAAACTAGCAGAAAACACATGATTATCTCAATAGATGCAGAAAAGGCTTTTCACATAATACAACATCTCTTCCTATTAAAAACACTAGAAAGTATAGGAAGAAATGGAGCCTTACTTAAAATAATGGGTAGCAACTATTTAAAACCATTAACAATTATTATATGCAATGGAGATAAGCTAGAAGCATTTCCAATAAGATCAGTGGTGAAACAATGGTGTCCATTATAACCCCGCTTATTCAATCTGTTACTAGAAATGCTAGCAGTATCAATTAGAGAAGAAAAAGGAATCAAAGGAATCAAATTCGACAAAGAAGAGACCGATCTATCATTCTTTGAAGATGATATGATGATATACTTAGAGAATCCTAGAGAATTAAGTAAAAAATTACTTGAGACAATAAATAAATTTGGCAAAGTTTCAGGATATAAAATAAATAAATACATAATATAAATAAATCCTCGGCATTGCTGTGTATCTCTAATGAAATTCAACAGCAAGAGATAGAAAGAGAAATCCCATTTAAAGTCACTGTAGACATTATAAAATATTTGGGAATCTCCCTGCCAAAACAAACCCAGGACCTATATGATCACAACTACAAAACACTTTTCAGACAAATAGTCAGATCTAGCTAATTGGAAAAAATATCAGTTGCTCTTGGCTACATTGAGCTAATATAATAAGAATGACAATTTTACCCAAATTAAATTATATATTTAGTGCCATACTAATCAGTTTACAAAAAAAAACTACTTTATAAAGCTAGAAAAATTGTAACAAAATTTATTTGGAAGAACAAACAGTCTAGAATATCAAGGGAATTAATGAAAAGAAATGCTAGGGAAGGTGGACTATCTATACCAGATTTTAATATGTATTATAAAACAGCAGTCATCAAAACTACTTGGTACTGGCTGAGGAATAGAATATTAGATCAATGGAATATATTGGGCACATGATCCTCAGCAATCAATTACTATAGTAATCTATTGTTTGATGAACTCAAATACCCCAGTTTGGGGGATAAGAACACACTATTTGATAAAAAACTGCTGGGAAACCTGGAATATAGTATGGCAGAAACTGGGATAGACCATTATCTAACACCATATACCAAAGTCAAGTCTAAATGGGTGCATGATCTAGGTGTAAAGGCTGATACTGTAAGCAATTTGGGAAAGCAAGGAATAGTTTACCTGTCAGATTTGTGGAGAAGGAAAGACTTTATGACCAAGCAAGAATGAAAGATAATTATCAAATGCAAAATGGATAATCTTGATTACATTAAATTGAAAGCTTCTGTACAAATCCAATGTAACCAAGATTAAGAGGGAGGTGGGAAACTGGGAAAGAATTTTTACAACCTGTCTCTGATAAAGGACTCATTTCTAAAATATATAGAGAATTGAGTCAAACCTATAAGGATACAAGTCATTCCCCAATTGATAAATTGTCAAAGCATATGAAGAGGCAGTTTTCAGAGAAAGAAATTAAAGATATCTGTTAGCATATGAAGAAATGCTCTATTGAATAGAGAAATGCAAATCAAAATAATTCTGAGGTACCACATCTCACGATTCAGATTGGCTAAGATGACAAAACATGAAAATGACAAATGCTGGAGAGGATATGGGCAAACTGGAAAACTAATGCATTGCTAGTGGAGTTGTGAACTGATCAACCATTCTGTAGAGCAATCTGGAATTATGACCCAGCAATACCACTTCTAGCATTATATCCCAAAGAGATCATAGAAGTGCAAGGATGGCCAATATGTACAAAAATATTTATAGCAGCTCTTTTTGTGGTGGCAAAGTATTGGAAATGAAGTCAGTACCCATCAATTGGGGAATGGTTGAACAAGTTGTGGTATGTGCATGTAATGCAATACTATTGTGTTATTAGAAACAAGGAGCAAATGGACTTCTTATTTACCTGGAGAGGATTATATGAACTCATACTGAGTGAGAATATTAGAACCAGGAGAAATTTGTACACAATCACAAACACAACATATGTGTGATGACCAACTATGATAGACTGGACTCTTTTCAGCAATGCAGTGATATAAGTCAATCCCAAAAACTCATGATGGAGAGAGATGTCTACATCCAGAGAAAGAACTAGAAAGAACTGAGTTTGAATCCTGTTTGAAACAAACTACTTGATCTTTTTCTTTTTCTTATTTGATTTTATTTCCTCTTTACCTTTTTACATTCATCGTACAATATTGCTTTGTAACCTGACTAATGTCTAATGTGAAACTATTTGCCGATCTTATACTTGATCATATTCTGTCATGGGAGGGGGAGGGCATGGAGGGAGAGAAATTTTGTTAACTCAAGGAATTGTGGAACTGAATCTTGTAAAATAAAAGTAAACAAACAAATTAATAAAGACCGAAAATAAAAAAATATTAATGTCACTATCAATATAGAGATAGATAGATAGATAGATGGATATATGGATGGATGGATGGATGGATGGATGGATGGATGGATGGATGGATGGATGGATGGATAGGTCTCAGGAAGCATATTAGGTAGTTAAACGTTTATGTTTCTTAGTTTTTCTTAAGGACATCCCCATTTGACCAGCTACTGAAATTTGAAATCTCAATGCTATCCTGAGCTCCTTTCTCTCCCTTATATGCTATATATAATCACCTGTCAAGCATTTATATCCTAATTATACAATATCTCTCACATGTGCCACTTTTCTCCATTTGCATGATTATATTCCTAGTTAATGCTCTCATTATCTCTCATCCTGACTATTACAACAGCAAAACTGAACTACCAACTCATAGTTTCTAACTTCTTCCATCTACCATCCACACAACCACTAATAATCTTAAAGCCCAAGTTTAACATCTATAACCTTCCTAAGGACATTAGTGACTTTATATTACCTCTAGGACAAAGTAAACAAAGCTCCTCTTGGTAGTTAAGGCCCATTAATGTGTGGCTCCAGCCTGCCTGCTCTGCCTTGAAGTCAGTAGACTATCACTCAAATGAAATCATCTCTTCCTTTAAGAATCTCTAGTTTCATTTAAGACTCATTTTGTACAACACTGGATTTCTTCTCCTTCTCTCTCTCTCTCTCTCTCTCTCTCTCTCTCTCTCTCTCTCTCTCTCTCTCTTATTTTTTTTATTTTACATCATTCACTTCCACAAGCTTTTGAATTACAATCTCACCATTTTCCCTTATCCACCACACCAAAACAGAGATCCCACTAAATATCCCCTCCCCCAATCTGCTCTTTCCTATATCTTCCCCCATCCCCCCTCTGACTTTCCACTAGGGCATGGTGGATCTCTGTGAACCAGTGCCTGTATATCTTATTTCCCATTTGCATATAAAGGAATAGAAACAATAGTGTGTGTGTGTATATATATATATATATATATATATATATATATATATATATGTATATATATATGAACATTTGGTTTTAAAACTTTGAATTCCAAATTCTTTCCCTTCCTCCCTTGTCACCCACCCTTACTGGGAAGGTAAGCAAGTCAATATAGGTTGTACATGTGTAGCAAAGTAAAACATTTCCATAGTGGATATATTGTGGATATATATCCATAGTGGATACATTTCCCTCCATGCTATCCCACCCCCCACTTGTTCTATTCTCTACTTTGATCCTGTCCTTTTTCAAAAGTGGTTGCTTCCAACTTCCCTCACCCCCAGCGTGCCCTCCCCTTCATTACCCCCCTCTCTCATCCCCATCTACCCTACTCTCCTGTAAGGTTAGATACCCAATTTAGTGTGTATATAATTCCCTCCTGAAGCCAAATTCAATGAAAATAAGGGTTACTCATTCTCTTTTGCATTCATGTTCTTCCCATCCATTGTAACAGTTTTCCCTTGTCTCTTCTATATGAGATAATGTACCCCATTCTGTCTCTCCTCATCTCCTCTCATTATATTCCTCTGTCACTTAATAATTTGACCTTTTAAGTATCATCCCTTCCTACTCAATTGGTCCTGTGCCCTCTGTCTATGTATACCTGTACACAAATATATACTCACATATGTATTCATATGCCCATATACCCTCTGAAATAGACATATATATGTATGTATGTATACATATATGTGTGTACATATATATATGTGTGTGTGTGTGTGTTTCTGATCCCTTCAACTATTCTCATACTGAGATAAGTTTCTTAAGTTACAATTATTATTTTCCATGTAGGAATATAAATAGTTCATATTTGATGCCTTATGATTTCTTTTACCTGTTTACCTTCTCATACTTTTCTTGCTTCTTGTATCTGAATGTCAAATTTTCTTTTCAACTTTAGAATTTTCATCAAGAATGCTTGAAAATCTTCTGTTCCACTGAATGACCATATTTTCCCCTGAAACATGATATTCAGTTATTGTGGGTAGGTGATTCTTGGTTTTAATCCCAGATCATTTGACCTCTGGAATATCATATCCAAGCCCTTTGATCCCTCAGTGTAGAAACTGCCTGATTCTGTGCTATCCTGATTGAATTTCCACAGTATCGCGATTGTTTTTTTTTTCCTGACTGCTTTAATAATTTCTTCTTGATCTGTGAATTCCAGAACCTGGCTATCATATTCCTAGGAATTTTCTTTTGGGGATCTCTTTAAGGAGGTGATCACTGCATTCTTTCAACCTCTATTTTACCTTCTGGTTCTAAAACATCAGGACAATTTTCCTTGAGAATTTCTTGAAGGATACTTTCTAGGTTCTTTTTTAGATCATGGATTTCAGGTAGTCCAATAATTTTAAAATTATCTCTCCTTGATGTATTTTCCAGGTCAGTGGTTTTTCCAATGAGATTTTTCACATTGTCTTTTATTTTTTTTATTTGTTTGGGTCTGTTGATAGAATCTTGATTTCTCATAAAGTCACTACCTTCCATTTGCTCCAATCTAATTCTGAAGGAATGATTCTCTTCAGTGAGCTTTTGAGATTCCTCTTCCATCTGGAAAATTAAGCTTTTTAAGGCATTGTTCTCCTAATTGCCTTTTTGAGCTTCTTTTGCCATCTGAGTTAGTCTATTTTTAAGATGTCATTTTCTTCAGTCAGGATGTTGGCCCTCATTTCATAATTTTCTTGTGTCATTCTCATTTTTCTTCCCAATTTTTCCTCCACTTCTCTTATATGGTTTTCAAAGTATTTTAAGCTCCTCTATAACCTGTAACCACTTTATATTTTTCTTGGAAGCTTTTGGTGCAGTAGTTCAGACCTTGTTGTCTTCCTCCTCTTCTATGCCCTGATCCTTTTTGTCCCCAAAATAGGAGTCTTATGTCAGATTGCAATTTTTGTTTTCCTTCCTTTTTTGCCCATTTTGCCACTCAATTACTTGACTTTTGAGCCTTTTGCCACAGTTGAACTCTTCTACCCAAAAGGGGAGCTTTATCCCAATTGCTGGGGTTTTCACAGCTACTGTAATTATTAGTTGGGTGCCCTCTCTGAAGCCTTAACAGGCTCTGACAAGCTGGTTATGCATCCCAGGACCTTCCCCCTAGACAGCATTCCAGAACCAAGCAGATTAGTGAAAGAGGGATTAACCATCAGACTGGTCACATGGTCCCCCTACAATCTGCAGCCCAGGAGCTGTGAAGCACCAAGGACTGTGGAGCCTTAGATTCTTCTCACCCCAGGGCCAAAGGCTGTACTGCACTCCCAAATTCCCTGTTCCTGCAAAGTCTATACTCACCTCTCACTTTGTCTTTGGCATGTATGGGTTAATAATTCTGGAAACTGCCACAGCTGCTGGTGATCTGAAGTCCCTCCAGCCAGGTACTGGTCAGGCCACCCTGAGGCTAAAACCTCCAGCTTAGAGGGGCTGAGCTAGGCTCCCGGAGTGCTGTTCTGGCCCCTTCCTGTGGACCTGCTGGGTTGTCTTCAGCTGAAAGTTAGCTTCCCTCTGTCATTTTATGGGCTCTATAGCTCCAAAGTTTGTCTAGAGTCTTTTTTTTTTTTTTTGCTTTTTGGTTGGAGAAGGCAGGGGAATTGGGGTTAAGTGATTTGCCCAAGTTCACATGGCTAATTTTGTGTTAAATGTATGACTTCAGATCTGAACACGGGTCCTCCTGACTCCGAGGCCAATGTTCTATTCACTGCACCATGTAGCTGCCCCTAGAGTCATTTTTTACATGAATTGTAGGAGGTGGAAGCCAGAACCATGTGGAAGTCCTGTTTCTATTTCCTTCTGGCTTTCTTCTTAAAGTTCAAATTTATTTTTTCTCAAAAATAGCCATACTACTATTATACATTCTTAATGAATGTAGAGGGTGACAAAATTTGGTTTAGTTATGCAAAGTCTGGCCCTGAGCCATGAACAAAATACTTACATATTTTTCATTTTTCCTCATTCCATTTAGTTAAAAAATAAGGAAAATGGATAAATTGCATACATAAACGTCATGATTCTGTCTTTATTTACATTTATTTTCCTTTATTTCTCATAATTAAAGTCATAAAATATACTAAATTTTATATATTAGTATACTATCTGCTCATGATTTATGAATAGGTGTCAAACACTGAAAGCTGGTTCACAGTTGAAATATCATTTGTAATATTGGCTCAGGTTATGCTATCTGCAAAAATGCCCATCCATTTACTTGTAAATGCATTAGATTCATAAATATTTTCTGATTAAAAAAAATTCAAATGAGCACACATTAGAAGCCTAAGGTTTGGAAACAATCTTATTGTTTATTTTGAAAATAGACTTAAATTTAATCATGAGTGCCATGAGGGCAGAATCTTTAATATTTATAGATATTTACATTTATTTTTACTTCTATTTTAAAAAGGGGCTTTTCAAATATAAGCTTGTTGCAAGTCAGTGCCCTTATTCCACACACCCTCCCATGGCAACTAACTTGGAATTGCAATATATTAGAAAAAATTATTTAGTAAAGTACTACATTAAATAATTAAGTTATTAATATAATAATCAGTGCAAAGAAAATGAATAGTTTATAATTACCAGAGGAATAATAAAAAGTTATAGGAAAAAAGCGAACAAAAAACTGCAGTACCTTGATCAAAGCAGGAAAATAAATTTTAAACTGTTTTGATTTCATTTTGTTTTCAGAGTTGTTATTATTGTGTATAGCAATAATAATAGTATCCTAACTAAGCTTTCAAAAATGAGAAAGAACATTAATTTGGGAATAAGAGAACCTGGATTCAAATCTCACTTCTACCATTCAATGCCTCTTTTACCTTAGAAAACTTATTTTACCTCTCTGACTTTCAATTTCCTAATCTATAAAATGACTAAGCTTTCACTAGATGACCTCTTTAAGATGCTTTAAAGCAGTAACTCCTGTGATACTGCATAAAAAGTTCATTATTAAATTTAAAATGATGCAAAAGGTAGGACAACTATATAAAAACATAAGAGAAACCATACAACCAGCAAAAAAGTAATGTATCTTATTAGGCACTTACAAATTAATGAATACTCATGGATAGACATAGCTGTTGCAACAAAGATGAAAATGGAAACATTAGGGGGAGGCTAGGTGGCACAGTGAGTAGGGTGCCAGTTCTGGAGTCAGAAGAATCAGACCCTTAACAGACACACAAACCAAAAAAGAAACAAACAAACAAAAAAAAAACCCTAGCCATGTGACCTTGGGCGATTTATTTAACCCCAATTGCCCTCCAAAAAAACCCAATAAAATAAAATAAAATAAAATAGAAACTTTACATTGTAAACAAATTATTTATTTAATCTGACAAAATACAGAAATTAAAACAACAACAACAAAAGACAACATTGCACCTGGCAATCTACCCAGGAATGGTCTTTGTTTAAAAAACAATAGTTAATTTTGAGGAGAATGTGCTCAACTACTACTTTTACACGCACACACACACACACACACACACACACACACAGATGGCTATTCAAATGCTTGTTTCTTGGACCATTTCTCTTAAGGCTAAGCACATGATAACTGAAATGTAACTCAATGAAGGCTCAATGAGGCTGAGATAATATGGTCCACTAGCCTTGCTTTTTAGTCATTTAATTTAGCATAAAGTAAGGTGCTGTGTTATTATGTAGAAAACAGGATAGTTAACAGTCCTGTCTCTCTTGGATATCAGATTTTTAAGTAAGACTTTAGTTTGTCAATTAATGATTAAATTCTCTAACAAGTATTGATACTGCAATTATTTTAAGTTATTGGTTTAAAATGGAAACTTCATGCTTTAGCTAAACAGATGTGGAATGGGCCCAACTACAGTTTTATATAATTTAAAGAGTTGGACTTTTCTTTAACCAGGCAGAAGCCCAACCCACTGCTGCACAGACATGGGCCATCTAAGATGCCCACAGGTAGAATCAGAATTTTCCTCCAAAATATAGTTTGAATATTAATTCCTTGAACAAATATTTGCTTGAGATGTTTGGTCCTGTGCCATACTGCATTAAAGAGATCCCTTTAGCTTGATAACTTTTTAGGCCAGGTGTTGCAGGTTGGCTACCTTATGCATTAGAGGCAAACCTCAATTTTTGAAAAGTGGAATGCTTGATTTAAAGTATAATCGTGTTGTGGTGATATAGCATCAAAGTACTAAAAGACATGTACCACATAGCTAAATTTCCAGAATGCTTTCTTCTCACAATCACCTTGTCTCATGCATGGGTAGAGCTTGTATTACTATCATCCGTATACTATTGGGAAAATGAAGGTTGAGATTCTATCAAGGGACAGTTTTTTTTACTCAGTCCATACATGGGAAGACTGTGGTCCAGGATTTCTCCTAAGCCAGCTCCCCATGAATGCTATATTATGCCTAAAGATTGGCTCACCATCTCTTCCTGACTTGCAGGAATTTAAGATGTGACAACTGAGCAGTAACCCAGGAGACATAGATGCATGAAAAAGAAGCAAGGACATTAAGACTTATGGATTTACATAAGTAAACATGGACATTAAAACATACAGATTTGTATAAATGAATAAGGACATTAAACATTTTCTCATGAGAACCTAAGACATAATTGCTTTACATTCATTGTATAAACCCTGCCCTCTGATCAATAAATCTGAACTGCTATGACAGATCCCGCCTGGCTTGTGTCCATCATTCTACACTTCTCGGTTTGGCTTCTGTCTGTTCTGATGCAGGCATCAAGGTTCAGAAAATTTCAGTGATTTACCAGAGATCAGACATCTATCAAACTGGGATTAAAACCAATGTCTTCTGAAACCATATCTTGTCCCTATATCAGTTGTCTCCCATGGTAGGTACATGAATTTGTCCGTTAAATAGGGATATTTAAATCATAGTTTCAGCCTAATACAACAATTGAAGTTCTGGTGCAATAAATGTGATAGGACTCCTAAAATCCCATTTGAAAATAACAAGACCACTTCAGCAGAAGATAGAAATATTCTTTTCAATGATGGTGGAGTAAAAGCAGGAACTTGCTTGAACTTGTCCCCCAATCACCTCCAAATACCTGTAAAAATGACTCTAAAGTAATTTTACAGCTGCATAACACACACCATGACACATTGAAACACATCTCTGGATGAAGACAATCTGGCAGGCCTACAGGAAAGGTCTATTGCACCAAGCTGTGAGTGAAACACAGTACATCAAGGCCTCACTGGCACAGACCAGGCTGGAGCAGACGTTAGGGGACTGAATCACTGGTGAATATTATGGTTTCCATTCTTCTCAATCCACAAATGCCAAAGACAAAGAAAAATTTCAGTGGGGAAATTCTGTTGGACCTGGGTGAGGGAATGGTGTGGTCTGGTCCTAGGCCTGGTGGTGGAGGTGGTGGCAGCAGGAGCAGTAGCGATGGTTGCTTATAGAGGTTCAGATCCACAGATGGTGGGGGTACCAAGTGGCTCATCAGAAGGCAATTGCAGGAATCTCTTTTCTGGCACTGAGGCAGGATTCTCTTGCTTTGCCCTCCTTGGATCTGGGTTGCAGTGTTAGGTGCTGGTCCTGGGGTGAGGAGGAACTATGATATGGCTGAGCTTGTGGCAGCTGTGGGGAGGGAGTCTTCCTCATAGTTCTGATACAGAAAAGAGTGCTTGTTATCACTCAAAGACAATAGCACAGGCCAGGAGAGGAGTAAAAGCATCTCCTTTGATCATACAAACTTAGAAGAATTGAAAATTTACATAAGTAGCTCTGACAACAACTACACAAAACCCCAGAAACTTATGACAAAACACTCTCCACTCTGGAAGCAGAGTTCTACCATGGCAGAGAGAACAAAAGTCAAGTAATTGGCAAAAATTAAAAAAAAAAAAGATGAGCAAATTGATGGAGTCAAATCAGACTATAGAATCATTCTTTGTTGACAAAGAAGAACAAATTGTATAACCAGAAGAAGACAACAAAGTCAAATCTCCTGCTACAAAAACATTCAAGAAATATGAATTCATCACAGTTCATGGAAGAGCTCAAAAAAATTAACATCAAGTAAGTGAAGCAGAGGAAAAATTGGGAAGAGAAATGAGAGTGGTGCAAGAAAATCATGAAAAAATTATTCAACAGCTTGCTAAAGGAGAGCCAAAAATTACTGAAGAAAATAACATCTTAAAAATAAACTAACTTCAAAAGCAAAAAGGTACAAAAAGCCAATGAAAAGAAGAATACCTTAAAAAGCAAAATTGGCCAAAAAGAAAAGGAGGTTCAAAAGCTCACTGAAGAAAATAATTCCTTAACAGTAGAATAGAGCAAATGGAATCTCATGACTATATGAGAAATCAATAAATTATAAAACAGATTCAAAAGAATGAAAAAACATAGAAGACAATGTGAAATATCTTATCAGAAAACAACTGACCTGGAAAATAGATCCAGGAGAGAGAATTTTAAAATTATTAGACTACTGTCAGCCATGATCAAAAAGAGAGCCTAGACATCATCTTTCAGGAAATTATAAAAAAAAAAAAACTGCCCTGATATTCCAGAACCAGAGAGTAAAATAGAAATTGAAAGAATCTACCAAAAAAAAATGAAACAGGCCTTATTCTCAAGGAGTTCTACTGAACTAAAACTCAAGTATTATAGTTAACCACATCCCCATCCATTACCCAGAGAATGGAATCCTCTATCTATGAATTCTTATTTTTTCAAAAACACTTAGAATGGAAACCCCTTCCTCCACATAGATGGGAAAAGTCTTTCTACCAATGCAGGTCAGCAAATCTGTGGTAGTTTATAATTTTAGAGAGTTACTTACAATTCTGAGAGTTTGTGTAACATGTCACACACCAAATATGTATTAGTGGGACAATTTGAACTCAGGTCTCCTTGATGAGAATTCCATCTTTCTACATATACTGTGTTATAATCCAAGAATTTGAGGAGGAAGAGAACATCATTAATTCAAAGGAAGAGGGAAGGTTTTATGTAGGAGCTGCTACCTGTGTTGAGCCTTAAAAGAAACTATGAATTCTGAAATGTGTATGAGGTTGGAATATATTCTAGGCATTAAGTGAGACTCATAAAATATGTGGAAGTAGGGGATAGAAAATTGAGTTTCAAATAGCAATCTATTTTAATGGAACTTATTCTTCAAAAGAGATTAATGTGAAGTATAGCTACAAAGGTAAATTTGTAACAATTTTGTACAGGATGTTGAATGTCAGGCTAAAAAATAGGTGTTTTTTGTTTGTTTGTTTGCTTGTTTGTTTGTTTTTTCCCTAGGGCATCAGAAAGCATACTGATTTTTTTTTTTGACCAGGAGGGACATGGACATATTTATGATTCTAAAATATCATTTTGTCAGCTATGTGGAGAACAGGTTGTCTAATGCAAATATATGAGTAATAATTGTCCAACTTGAATTCACTGTTGTCCTTCAGAGTCAAGACCAAAGACTCCCTAGCAAATCTACATTTTCCAAGTATGAAGATTGTGTAGGTTTAGGCTAGGAGAAAGAGTTTTTGCTTCAAAAAATGTAAATTATTTTCAATTTATACCTCACTATTTAATGAAAATTATAATCATTAAAATTATTTAACATAAGAATCATTAATCTAAAATAGGGAGAAAATCTCTTGATTTGATAAAGTCACTTAATTTCTACAACTAGATTTGTGTTTTAATTTGCAGATATTAAATTCTACTCTCCATGGTGTTCAGTAGGACCAAATTAGAAGTGAGAAGTATGATAACTTGCTTTCTTATTAAAAAAAAATACTGCAAATTGGAATTGTCTCATCTGCCTGAAAGTGAGGATAGCCTGTTCTTTCCTTCCAGATCTCATAAAGTAACTGCAACTTGGTGCAGCAACCCTAGTACAGGCACTTGCCTTTAACTTGCCAGGGATGAAATCATTATGGGAAATCTATTTGTACTTACAAATGTGATAAATGAATGTTAGTTGAATTGATGTCCTAAGTTTCACGTCATAGAAAAGCATAATTTACTGTCGATGTTTTTCACATATTGACAATTATTTTTCAGTTCTTTTGAACTATGCATTAAATTAATGGATGAATGAACAAATAAAGTAGAAAGGAATCCATAATAAAATACAAGAAAAAAGAAGAAAGTTATTTCCTTCTGATGCATAATCATAGTTCTGTGACACTTTCTACAAGCATAACTTATCCTCTTCTAGGGGTGCAGAACCTATAACCTTCTAGGTATTTGGCATTTTGTCTGAGTCCAAGTTTTATGAGCAAATCCATTTTAAGGGGATTTATTCTGTGAAGTTTGGATTCATTCAAAAAATGCTACACTTGAGGACTTAGAGGGCCACATGGGACCTTAAGGGCACAGGTTCCCCACCCCTATGTCTAATCAAAAGTATAGAAGAAAAAAGCCTTTATTTTTACCTTTTCTTTCCTCCCTAATCTGAGCCCAGTAGCCAGGTGTTGATTTCTATATTCAAGCAGAGTAAAATTATAGAATATAAATGTTCTATCAGCTCCCATTTCCTATACAATCTCTAAATTGATCCCTAGAATATGCAAAATGCATAGGTTAAGAAGTAATAAGGTTTTTTATAATATCATTTCCACTAAGATATAGAAATGTCTTTTTCATCCAAAAGAAGAATGAGTTTCTGTAAAGATATATTTCAAACAAAGAAATGCATATGTATATAGGTAATATAAATAGAAAATGTATACATGTCTAAATTTTAATATGTATATGTATCCATTTAAATGCCATCATTAAAAAGATAGTTATTTCATTAAAAGGTACTTAGTGTAAACTTTTAGAAATGCACCAATATCATGAAAAATTCAAAGCTAAATGCAGAATTCTATGCTTTACATTTATGAAATTATTTAAATTATTTAGTATAATTAATAGCCATGATACATATATGAATAATAAGAATATTTATGGTAAGGCAAAAAAAAAACTGCTTATACTCTAATTATTCCTCATTATAGACAATGTTTAAGATAAAGTTTATAAGGAGAAATCTTATAAATTGCTTAGCAAACCATAAAGGACTAAATGGAAGTTATCATCACTGAAAAGAAACTTAATATAAAGAAAGTCAAATGTTCATCTAGGAACTTATTACATATACATTTGTGGATAATACACTTTACTGAGTGAATTCTTATGAGTGTTTTTAACAAGTTTTTCTTTTTTATAAATTTTTCTTTCATTATTATATTCCTATATTGCACCTTTTTTGGTTTAGTTAAATCTATTTTTTCTATTGAATGGACAAAGTAAATGTACACAGCACTCTAAAGTTTCTAGAAACTGTATTCAGCAGATGGATATCTTTTTTTGGCTACTATATAATTAATGTTGGTAGAGGGTAGGAAAACATTATATAAGAAAATAGAAATCACATCTAAAGGCCAAGGTTGTTTCTTTTTTTTTTTCTGAAAAAAACAAATTTTCTGAGACATGACATTCTCTCTGGGAGTTGCAAGAGAAATGAATCACATTGAAAAGGCACTTGTTGGGGTGGAGCCAAGATGGTGGAGTAGAAACAGTGAGTCCAAGCCACTCTGCCCCCAGATCTCCTCCAAACTATGTAAAAGGGGACTCTGAACAACTTCTGGAGCCCCAGCAGCCACAGAATGACACAGAGAAGCTAACCTCTCACTGAGGACAGCCCAGCAGCCCTGCAGGAAGGACCAGCGCAGTGTTCTGGGAGCTGGCAGCACACAGCACTCAGAGTGCAAGGAGCCAAGCACAGGTTCAGTCCCCCTGAGTCGCGGTTTTAGCCCCAGGGTGACAGGGCCAGCAACTGGCTGAAGAGACCCCAGAACACCAGCAGCTGTGGTGATTCCAGAATTATCAACACAGACATGCCTAGGACAAAGTGAGAGGTTAGTATCCTATGGACTTTGGGACCAGTATTTGGGGAACTCGTGGGCTTCCTCCACTGGGGGCTAGAAGCCACTGAGGAGACACGCCATTTTGTAGTTTTAGGGGCAGCTCCAGCTCCTGGCCTGCGAACTGTAGGGAGATCCAGCAATCAGTCTTGGGGGGGGTAATCACTCTTGCTTTAACCTCCCTGGATCTAGCTTGTGATCTGGGGTGGAGGTCATGGGTGGGTTTCCAGCTTGCCAGGAACAGAAGTTGCCCCCCCCACACGTTATAGACGAAAATTTCCCTATCTGGCACCAAAGACATAGTGTGGCAAGAAGCGCCAAAGACATAGTGTGGCAAGAAGCCCAAAAGTCAAGTAATTAAGTGGCAACATTCCAAGGCAAAGGAAACAAATTAAACAGAAAAATGCAACCCTAGACTCCTACTTTGGGGGCAAGGAGGGTCGAAGCATGGATTGGGAAGAGGATTGTGAGGTCAGAAGTCCTGCTCCAAAAGCCCCAGGGGAAAACATGAGAGGGTTGCAGGCCATAGAGGACCTTAAGAAGGATTTTAAAAATCAAATAAGAGAAGTGGAGGAATAATTGGAAAGAAAAATGAGAAGGATGCAGGAAAAGTATGAAATGAGGGTGAATTGCCTGACTGAGGAAAACAACACCTAAAAAAATAGACTAACTCAAATGGCAAAGGAGGCCCAAAAGGGCAATGAGGAGAAGAATGCCTTAAAAACCCGAATTTGCCAGATGGAAAAAGAATCTCAAAAGTTCACTGAGGAGAATCATTCCTTCAGAGTTAGACTGGAGCAAATGGAAGCTAATGACTTTATGAGAAATCAAGATACTGTTAAGCAGATCCAAACAAATGAAAGATTAGAAGGCAATGTGAAATATCTCATGGGAAAAACCACTGACCTGGAAAAAAAGATCCTGGAGAGACAATTAAAAATTACCTGCACACCATGATCAAAGAAAGAAGCTAGAAATCACACTTCAAGAAATTCTCAAGGAAAATTGCCCTGATGTTTTAGATCCAGAGGGCAAAATAGAGGTTGAAAGAATCCACCAATCACCTCCTGAAAAAGATCCCCAAAAGAAAACTCCCAGGAATATTATAGTCAGGTTCCAGAATCCCCAGATCAGGGAGAAAATACTACAAGCATCCAGGAAGAAACAATTTCAATATTGTGGAAACACAATCAGAATAGCACAGGACCTGGCAGCTTCTACACTGAGGGATTGAAGGGCATGGAATATGATATTCCGGAGGGCAAAAGAACTGGGAATGAACCCAAGGGTTACCTACGCAGCAAAACTGATTATTTTGTTTCCGGGGAAAATATGGTCATTCAGTGGAATAGAGGACTTTCAAGCACTCTTGAGGAAAAAACTAGAGTTGAATAGAAAATTAGACATTCAGACACAAGAAGCAGGAGATGTCTGAGAAGGTAATCAGGGAAAAGAAATCAAAAGGAACTTATCAAAGTTGAACTATTTACATTCCTATATGGAAAAACAATAACTGTGACTGAGGAAGTCTTTCTCACTATGAAAATAATGGAAGAAGGGTGTATGGTCATGTGAATACAAATGTGAATGTGTATGTATATGGTTACCATTATATATGGATAGAGGGCATAGGTTGAATTTGTTGGGAAGGGAGGATACTCAAGGGGTGAATTTGTGAGGTGAGAGAGGAAAGTGGCAGGAGGAGATGGGGAGAGACAGGGTGGTGTAAACTATATTATGTAGAGGAAGCAGGGGGAAGTGGTTGCAGGGGAGGGGAAAAATAGGAAGGCAAAAAGGGGAAACCACATTCTCATTGAATTTGGTTCAGGGAGAGAATAATATACATACTAGGTGGGACATCTCAACCTACAGCAGAATGGGGGGAAGGGGAAGGAGAGGAGGGATGATGGATGTGAGGGCATCCTTGCGAGGAGGGGAGGTTGGAGGTAAGCACTATGGAAGAGGGACAGGATCAAATGGGGAATGGACCAGGAGGGGGTTGGGATGAGGGGGAGGGAATTATAACCAGCCTTGTACAATATATCCACTATGGTAATTTTTTGCATAGCTAGACGTGTACAACATATACTGAATTACTTATCTCCCCAGAGGGAATGGGTGACAAGGGAGGAAGGAAATGGATCTGAAATTCAAGGTCTTAAGATTAACTCTTTCAAATATATATAAATACTAGTATTAATACTCTTTCGCTTGTAATTGGGAGATAAGATGTGCAGGCACTGGGACACAAAGATTCACCTTCCTCTAATGGAGAGGTCGAAGGAAGTGTGGAAGAGGATAGGGGAGAGAGCAGATTGGAGGAATCGATATCTCGAGGGACTGCTGTTCTGGGAGGGTGGGTAGGGGAAAAACAGGGGGGGGGAAATTATTCTAACTCAAAATCAGGCAGAAATGAATGATGTAAAACAGAAGTTAATAATGCATTTGTTTAAATAAAAAAAAAAGAAAAGAAAAGGCACTTGTTGGGGCAGCTAGGTGGCGCAGTGAGTTGAGCGTTGGCCCTGGAGTCAGAAGGACCTGAATTGAGAACTGCCCTCAGACACTTAACACACACAGACAAAAACCTAGCCCTGTGACCTTGGGCAAGTTACTTAACCCCAACTGCTCTCCAAAAAGCAAAAAAAAAAAAAAAAAGGCACTTGTAACTTCAGTTATTTAAAGGATTCAGCAAGTTTGAATATTATCATAATAAATTAAGCATTTTAAGTGTATTTTATGAGATAAATCACTCATGCACAATGTACTAGATTTTTCAATACTTTTTCTAAGACGGAAAATAACTCTAATGGTATACTCTTCTTTAATACATTAATGTTTGACTATAACAAAATCTACCACTTCAAAGTAAATATATTTATTTAGCTTAAATGGTTTCATTTATAACTTTAGAATATTTTGTTCTATCATAAAAATATAAATAATAAATGACCAGATCAATAAATGATTGGTACCTGAAAAGACCTGAGAGAAAATCAAAGTTTAAAACAGTTAAATGAGTTACAAGAGATCACCCAATGGGTTAGTGGTAGGTTTTTTTATTCAAACCTATTACATGTAGGACATAAGTAATTTAAGAACACAAGTGATAGTAGCACAAAAACATTGAGCTAAAAAACAATATAGGGATCATTCAGTCCAATGCCCTAGGACTTTTAGTCAGTTTTGATATTTGAAGAAGATATAACATCAACATCTTAGAAGGTTTTAGCTCAATGGTAAATCTTTCTTTTTTTTCCAAATGCTTTATTAACTTCTGGTTTACATCATTCATTTCCACCAGTTACAATTTTCCCCATTTTTTCCCTACCCACCACCCCAGAACAGCAGTCCCACTAGATGTCCCCCCCATCCAGTCTGTTTTCTCCCATATCTTCTCCTATAGCCCCTTCTACTTTGACAGTATAGAAGCTGCCAGGTCCTGTGCTATTCTGATTGTGTTTCCACAAAATTGAAATTATTTCTTCCTGGCTGCTTGTAGTATTTTCTCCCTGATCTGGGGATTCTGGAACCTGGCTATAATATTCCTGAGAGTTTTCTTTTTGGGATCTTTTTCAGGAGGTGATTGGTAGATTCTTTCAATCTCTATTTTGCCCTCTGGATCCAACACAACAGGGCAATTTTCCCTGATAATTTCCTGAATGGTGATTTCTAGGTTCTTTCCTTGATCATGACTTTCGGGTAGTCCAATAAATTTTAAATTGTCTCTCCTGGATCTATTTTCCAGGTCAGTGATTTTTCCCATGAGATATTCCAAATTGCCTTCGACTCTTTCATTTGTTTGCATCTGCTTAACAGCATCTTGATTTCTCATAAAGTCATTAGCTTCCATTTGCTCTAGTCTAACTCTGAAGGAATGAATCTCCTCAGTGAACTTTTGAGATTCTTTTTCCATCTGGCAAATTCGACTTTTTAAGGCATTCTTCTCCTCATTGTCCTTTTGGGCCTCCTTTGCTATTTGAGTTAGTCTATTTTTTTTTTAAGTAATTGGGGTTAAGTAGCTTGCTCAAGGTTACATGGCTAGTCATTATTTATGTGTGGGTGCTCATTTTCTGAGGCCGGATTTGATCTCGGGTCATCCCAACTCCGAGGCCAGCGCTCTTACTCACTGTGACACCTAGCCACCCCTTTTAGGGCAATTGGGGTTAAGTAACTTGCCCAAGGTTACATGGCTAGGTTTTTGTTTGTGTGGATTAAGTGTCTAAGGCCAGCTCCGAACTCAGGTCCTTCTGACTCCAGGGCCAGCGCTCTATTCACTGCGCCACCTAGCCACCCCGAGTTAGTCTATTTTTAAGGTGTTGTTTTCCTCAGTCAGGCTGTTGACCCTCATTTCATACTTTTTCCTTCAACCTTCTCATTTCTCTTTCCAATTTTTCTTCCACTTCTCTTATTTGATTTTTAAAGTCCTTCTTAACATCCTCTATGGCCTGCAACCCGCTCATGTTTTCCCCTGGGGCTTTTGGAGCAGGACTTCTGACCTCACAGTCCTCCTCCCATTCTATGCTTTGACCTTCTTTGTCCCCAAAGTAGGAGTCTTAGGTTGCATTTTTCTGTTTAATTTGTTTCCTTCACCTTGGCATATTGCCACTTAATTACTTGACTTTTGGGCTTGTTGCCAGAGTATGGCTGGGCTGCCAGACAGCTGAACTTTCGTCCCGAACGTGTGGGCGGCGACATCTTCCGTTTCAGGCAAGCTGGAAACCCACCCACGACCTCCACCCCATATCACAATCTAGATCCAGGGAGGTTAAAGCAAGAGCGATTACCCCCCAAGACTGATCACTGGATCTCCCTACAATTTGCAGGCCAGGAGCTGGAGCTGCCTCTGAAAACTATCAAATGGCGTGTCTCCTCAGTGGCTTCTAGCCCCCAGGGGAGGAAGCCCACGAGTTCCCCAAATACTAGTCCCAAAGTCCATAGGGCACTAACCTCTCACTTTGTCCTAGGCATGTCTATGTTGATAATTGTGGAATTGCTACAGCTGCTGGTGTTCTGGGGTCCCTCCAGCCAGATGCTGGCCCTGCCACCCTGGGGCTAAAACCATGACTCAGCCGGACGTGAGCTCAGCTCCCCATGCACTGCGTGCTGCACTGCTGGAGCTGCACTGGTCCTTCCTGCAGGGCTGCTGGGCTGTCCTCAGTGGGAGGTTAGCTTCTCTATGTCGTTCTGTAGGTACTGGAGCTCCAGAAGTTGTTCAGAGTCCCCTTTTACATAGTTTGGAGGTAATCTCGGGGGAGAGTGGCTTTGACTGACTGTTTCTACTCCACCATCTTAGTCCAATAATTTTTAAATTATCTCTCCTGGATCTATTTTCCAGGTCAATGGTTTTTCCTATGAAATATTTCACATTGCCTTTTATTCTTTCATTTGTTTGGATCTGTTTAATAGCATCTTGGTTTCTCATAAAGTCACTAGCTTCCATTTGCTCCAGTCTATCTCTGAAGGAATGAATCTCCTCAATGAGCTTTTGAGATTCTTTTTCCATCTGGAAAATTCAGCTTTTTATGGCATTCTTCTCCTCATTGCCTTTCTGAGCCTCTTTTGCCATTTGAGTTAGTCTATTTTTTAAGGTGTTATTTTCCTCAGGCAGTTTGTTGACTGTCATTTCATATGTTTCTTGCATCTTTGTCATTTCTCTTCCCAATTTTTCTCCCACTTTTCTTATCTGCTTCTTAAGGTCCTCTATGGCCTGTAGCTGGCTTGTATTTTCATTTGGGGCTTTTGCTGCAGGAATTCCCACCTCATAGTCCTCCTCCAAGCTTTGATCCTCTTTGCCCTTAAAATAGGAGTCCAATGTTGAATTTTTTTGTTTATTTTGTTTCTTTTTACCTAGGCATGTTGCCACTTATTTACTTGATTTTTCAGCTTGTTTCCACATTAGGACTCTGCCACCAGACAGGAGAGCTTCCACCCCAAACGTGGGGTCTTCACAGCTTCCACAGGTTAGGTGGCCTCTGTAAAGCCTCCACACACTCTGGCAAGCAGGATAAGCACCCCAGACCACAATCCAGATCCAGGCAGTTTAAAGCAAGAGTGATTAACCCCCAGACTGATTGCTGGATCTCCCTACAGTTCACAGACCAGGAGTTCGAGCCGCCACTAACACTGCAAAATGGCGTCTGTGCCGACTTTCTTCAGCAGCTTTTCACCCCCAGTGGAGGAAGCCGAAGCATTCCCCAAATACTTGTCCCAAAGTCCATAGGGCACTAACCTCTCACTTTGTCCTACGCATATCTGTGGTGATAATTCTGGAATCGCCACAGCTGATGGTGTTCTGGGGTTGCTCCAGCTGGCTTCTGGCCCAGCCACCCTAGGGCTAAAACCGCGGCTCACAGGGGCCTGGGCTCAGCTCCCAGAGTGCTGTGCTGTTGGTTCCCAGTGCAATGTGCTGCCTGCTCTCAGAGCACTGCACTGGTTGCTCCCTGCAGGCCTGCTGGGCTGTCCTCAGCAGGAGGCTAGTTTCTCTGTGTCCTTCTTTGGGTGCTGGGGCTCCAGAAGTTGTTCAGAGTCCCATTTTACATGGTTTGGAGGTAATCTGGGGGCAGAGCACCTTGGAAGTTCTGTTTCTATTCTGCCATCTTGGCTCCCTCAATGGTAAATCTTATCTTTTAACTCTTTATATTTTAATCAGGTATATTTGGAAATTGGCTAGAATAAGCATCATGACATTAAATAATGCTTTCCCATGTCTTTAATCTCAATAATTTGATTATTTCCTAAAGCAACAGATATCAAAGACCATCTATACCTCCTCATTCTTTGTAATTCTTCCCCATACTTTTTCATGTATCATCCATAGATGCCTATGCATTTAACTGGAAGGGTTCCATAAAGATTTAAATCATAGCATCTAGGGAATTGTTTAGTTTTCCTACATGACTTGTTGGTTCATTTACTTACCCTTTTTTTAAATCTGCTTTTGGGATTTTCTAATTGCTATTTGGGCCACCTGGAATTCTGTGTTCTTTTTTGTGGCTGGAATTTTTTATTTTTATTTTTTTAACATTTTTTTTAAACTTTAATTTCCAGATTTTTTCCTTTCTTCCCTCCTCAACCACCCTCACTGGGAAGATAACCAAGTCAATATAGGTTGAATGTGTGTTCTTATGCAAAATATTTAGATAGTAGATATATTATGAAAGACTAAAATATTTCCCCAGACTATCCCACCCCTCATTAATTCTATTTTCTACTTTGACAGTTTGAATTTTCAAAAGCGTGTGTTTCTATCTCCCCTCTATCCAAAGTTGTGCTCCCTTCTAGCATACCCTCCCTTATGCCCTGTAAATATTGCATTGGCACTACACCCCTCCCCCCCTACTTTTCTGTATGGTAAGATACTCAATTGTGTGTGTATGTTTTTCCTTCTTTAAGCCAAATTCAATAAGATTAAGGTTAACCCAATCCCTTTTGCCTTTCTGTTCTTCCCCTCCATTGTAAAAGTTTTCTCTTGCCTCTTTTATATGAGATAATTTATCCTATTCTATCTCTCCTTTTATCCTCTCATTATATTCCTCTCTCACCTCTTAATTTAATTTTTAGATATCATCATATCCTATTCAACTGATCCTATGCCTTTTGTCTATGTATACATGTACACACATATACACACACCCACATATGTATTTATACACACATACACCCTCCTATAGAGAAATATATTTGTATGTATGCATACACACATTCCCTTCAACTATCCTCATACTGAGAAAAATCTCATGAGCTACAATTATCATTTTTCCATGTAGGAATCTAAATAGTTCAAATTTAATAACTTCCTTATGATTTCTTTTTCCTGTTTACCTTAGCATGCTTCTCTTGCTTCTTGTATTTGAAAGTCAAATTATCTGTTCAGCTCTGGTTTTTTCATCAAGAATATTTGAAAGTCCTCTATTGCATTGAATGACCATGTTTTCCTCTGAAGTACCCTGATCCAACCAGGTCAAAGCAAAAGTGATTATCGTCTGAATGGTTGCTTGGTCCCCCTATGATCTGCAGGCCAGGAGATCCAGAGGCAGCCATGCAGCAGCAGTTGCAGCCAGCATGACACCACCACCTCTCATCCTGTTGTCAGGGGCTGGACTGTGCTTTTCCATAACCCAGTTCCAACACTCTTCCCCACTGACCTTTTACTTTCTCTTAGGTGTTTATGGGTTAAGAAGTCTGGAAACCAACATAGCTGCCAGTAATTCACTCTCCTGAAGTCTGCTCTGGCCAGTCTGGGCTGCTGGTCAGGGCCGCACCAGTCTAATCCCATTAGACCCACATGGGACTGAGCTCCACTCCCAGCACTGACATAGACCCTTCTTGTCGGCCTGCTGGGCTGCCTTCAGTGGGAGAGTTGTTTCTCTCTGTCATGTTGTGGGTTCAGAAATTCTAAAATTAATTTAGAGTTATATTTTACAGGTATTAGAGGTCTACTCTACCATCTTGGCTCTGCCAGAATTTTGTGTTCTTAAAGATTATGGTGTTCTAGGACTCAGTCACTGAAACAATTATTGTTATGAAATATGTGTGTGTGTCTGTGTGTGTGTGTCTGAGAGAGAGAGAGAGAGAGAGAGAGAGAGAGAGAGAAGGAAAAGAAGAGGGAGAGGGAGGAAGAGAGAAAGAGAGAGCTGTAGAGAGACAGATACAGATACACACTTGCTTGCCTGAGTTGTGGACTTGGGTTATCTTAGTACTGGGAGTCCCAGCTGGAAAAAGAATTTAGCAGGCAGGGACATTGTCTCTTTTGTTTCTCTCAATCCATTTATGACTTGCTTGGTTAGTTCAGACTATAAATTTGTTCTTATTTCTTTCTTTCTACTGGCTATTACTAACTTAACAGTCTATATGCCCACCAGTAATCTGTCTCTTCTATGCTGTTTTCCCCAGCTTCTTGGGAGTTGTGTCATTGTCTCCTCCCTTTAAATCTAGAATTGCTCTATGGTGTAAATGAGAGAGAGAGAGAGAGAGAGAGAGAGAGAGAGAGAGAGAGAGAGAGAGAGAGAGAGAGAGAGAGAGAGAAGGAAAAGAAGAGGGAGAGGGAGGAAGAGAGAAAGAGAGAGCTGTAGAGAGACAGATACAGATACAGAAAAGGAGAGAGACAGGCACAGACTAAGATAAGAGAGAATGAGAGAGACAGATACAAAGATACAGACAGACAGACAGACACAGAGGTATCTGAAAGAGTATGTCAGAATGGTATATTATTCTGGATTTAATTTATCACTGTTATTCTTCTAATGGAAAGACAGCTTTTAAATACTAAATAGTGCAGTGTTTGATTATATTTTACTATAGTAGTTACAGAATCACTAACAATATTCACTCTAGGTCACATATGCTTGAATAAACTAGCCTCACAACCCAGATTGTGTCTCTAATTTATTTATATAGTAATTTGATTTTAATAATTGAAATGCTCCAAAAGAATGATAGCATATTTTATAATGAGGATATTTATTTACAGTTTCTAATACTTAAAAAAAGATTGGAGATTAGTTTCCAGAACTATAAATAAAAGATGTTTATTTTATGAAATCATGTATTGTTTGTAAGAAAAATCACTTGGTTTTAATTTTGAGGAAAAATAATACTTTTTTCATCATTTTATCAGATAAGATTACCAATTGAGTATATTTAAAAAGTCAATTTTTTAAAAAGAAAATAAATATGAATACATTTTATATACCATAACAAAGGAAACTTTATTAAAATAGAGGTAATTGAAAATTAGAAAATCTCCTAATCAATACATTTCCAAATGATAAAAAGATATGTTTCTTAAAATTTTAAACATGAATCAATTATCCATGATCATATAAAGGCAATATTCCATTTTAGTGAGCTCATTAAGATGTTTTTTCATTATTATTTTTAAGAGAAAAATGGTATATTTAAATAAACAAACTTTTCAGTGCTGTGGGAAGCCATTATTTTTTTAACTCTTCTTTGACCTCAGTGGCATTTTCGGTACTATGCTACTAGCTTCCTTTGGGAGAATTTTTTTTTTCATTTAACAATTACTCTAATCTGTGTTGTACCAAAATTAAAGTTGTAGAACTAATTTGGACCAGGAAATTTTTACTTAATCAGTAAGATACCTAGATCTTCTTCAATAATAATTGAGCACTATTATAAACATAACTCCAGGGATACTAGGTGATACCATCCTTTCCTCAGAAGAGCTTATAGTTCAGAGGTAACATGTACACACACAGTCACACACAAAAATGAAATAAAATGAGGAGTCATCTAATAAGTGTTAAATATGCATAAAATAATGTGTGTTCTCTTTTTCTCCCATTCAAATGTGAATAGATTTGTGTTCATGCTTAGTTCCCTTCTGTCACATTATGGCAGCAGGGGATGTATTTTTTGCTTCCAGGTGCATGATAGTAAAAGCCTAGAGAAAGAGGAGGGAAAGGGAATAACCACTTATATAGCACCTGCTATGTGTCAGGCATTAGGCTAAACACTTTTACAAATAATATTTTACCTAAGGTCCTAACATGGTTTCTCATTTTTTTTCATTTCTTCTCAAACTCTTTTTAAATAAAACTGGGAAGATGTCTTTCCAAATACAAAAGAGGCAGTCATCTGAGAAATAAGGGAAATATATGCCTACGCATATATCTCAGATTGAACAGTTTTATACCAAGTAATTCTTTTCACCCTGGTCCTCCTAGGTCTTAACTGGGTTACATGTAAAAATATTATGTGTTGTCAGAAAATTAAATGATCAGAAGCACAATTACAGAATTCATCATGTGGGAGGTGGGACTTGACTTAAGGCTTGAAGGATGGGTTTAATTTAGACAAATGTGGAAGGAAAAGGACATTCCACATGGAAATGAACAGTGATAGAAAAGTACATGGCTCAAGAGACAAGGCAGTTTGACAGGAGCTGAAAGTAATGTTTCCTATCTTACTTGATTTCATTAGAAATCCAGGTACATAATTGGAAAGAACTAATTAGAAGAAATGGTAGGAAAAGCGAGGAAGTTGTTTTTTAAAAGGGAAATGAAACTCAGAACTCCTTTCCTTTTAAAAATTTACTTACTTCATTTTTAGTTTATTAAATAAAACAATAATTTCCATAATCACAGTATAACAATATAATATGATTGTATATGAAATTGCAAATCTTCTATATACAACTTGCTATTTCTTTTTAAATATATAGTAAATTCATTGTATAAATTTCTTTTTTCTCTTCTCTCCCTCCTGCCTTAGAGATGGTTGCCATTAAATATAAATATATGTATGTATGTATATATGCATGTATGGTGTTTGTATATATAGTGTGTGTATCTGTCTATATAATATGTGTGTATATTTATATATAATTCTATACATACTTTTATTAATCAGTTCTTTCTCTGGATGCAGGCAGTGTCTTCCTTCAAATGTCTTCTGTAGTTAATTTGGATAATTTTAATAGTCAAAATGACTTAGATGCAGTAGATATGATTTTTAGTCATCACACTTTCTTTAATTTTATTACTGCTGTTACTACTGCTGCTGTTACTGCAGCTATTTCTACAAATACTATTAATAATGATGATTGTCATGGTGATACCGATCACAATTATTGTACAACCCAAATCTCTCACTAATAAAAGAAATACAAATAGCTCATTGCATTGCTTCCAGCATACGATGGAAGTTAATTTTGGGAATAACTGAGAAAAGATGTTGCCTTGTGTGTACAGACTCAAGAGCTAAATTATCTCACAACTTACTAGCCATCTCCATCATCTTGTCAATTTCATTCCCACCTGGACCAGAAAACATGTCTTGCTGTTTTATTTTTTATCTCTAGAACTTTAGCCCTATAGTTCTGATTGATTATCCACCATTTTAGATAGACCTCAACGACGACTTATTGCTCTTCATACATCAAAACCTAATTCTCCACAAACATAATTGAGGCCTTGCTACTGATATCACTTGCCCCCACCCTTCCACATTTTGATTGCATAACCATGATTGTGCCAATTCTGGCATTATTTCTAAAATGGCTATGTAAATTTTCTCTGCTACAGCCCCAGTCCCTAACTTTGAAATATCATGATCCAAAGTACTCTGCCCTAGCCATGACTACTCTATATAGTGTTTCCTTTGTACAAATAAAAGATGTTCCAAAAGTCTTACAAGAATTTTAAGCCTTTATAGATTTTTGGACATATTTTATCAGCTCCTTGGGAGCAGGAATTTGCATTCCAAGCAACTAGCCCAAAGCTTGATGTATAAATACTTACATAATTTTGACTTTGTTGCTTATTTTTAATTTTATTGATTGATATTTATCTTAGTAGCTAAGATATTCCCTGGTGATATAATTAAAGTTGTAGCCTTTATTTTTCAGGTCCACTTGACTAATATTTTAAAAATACAGAGGGGTGGCTAGGTGGCACAGTGAGTAAGAGCGTCGGCCATGGAGTTGGGATGACCCAGGATTGGTCCCGGTCTAGGAAAGTGAGCACCCACACATAAATAATGACTGGCCATGTGACCTTGAGCAAGTTACTTAACCCCAATTGCTTAAAAAAAATACAGAAGAAGGGGTGGCTATGTGGTGCAGAGAATAGAGCACTGGCCCTGGATTCAGGAGGACCTGATTTCAAATCTGGCCTCAGACACTTAACACACACACACACACACACACACACACACACACACACACACATAAAACCTAGCAGTGTGACCTTGGGCAACTCACTTAACCCTGATTGCCCCACCTTCCCCCCTCAAAATAAAATAAAAATACAGAAGAAAATAAAGAATCTCTTGTCAGTTTGCTCCAATTGAATGACATTTTAACAAGCTTGTATTTCATTTAATTTAATATCTGTTTGTGAAGAGGGAAAACAAAACAAAAGAAACTATGTCTAACTGGCATTTTTTCAGAAAGTTACTTGGAATTTTGAGTCAGTCTAAATCTAACGGTTTGCATATCTTATTTTAACCTCAGAACAGTTATATAAAGTCCACAGAGCCAGCAACATTATCATCACAACTCTGAAGAGCTAAACGATCTATTCATGTTAACACAGCAAAGCAGAGTATGGACCTTAATGTGAGTCTTCTAATTCCATATTTGAAACTCTTTCCTGAATATTTAAACCCATCAATGTTAGGAGAAATTTGTTGCACTCTTCTCCTTTGGTTCTGCCCCTATATATCTGACTGCTATTTTCTCATTTTGTTTGTTGTTGTTGGATCAACATTGCTAACACACACACATACACACACACTATGGGTCAAGACAAATCAAAGTGTCTACTATGCATAGGACACTACTAAGTGCTGAGTAAGGGGTGGGGGTTAAGCAAAAAGTAATAAATGTTCATGTTCTCAAATAGCTTACAATCTGGGGAGAAAATACATAAAAGGGTATGGAAAAATTATGTGGGTATTATGTGTGTGTATGTGTGTGTTTGTGTGTGTGTGTGTGTGTGTGTGTAATGACAAGCAAAGAAGACTTAGCTCCTTGTTTCAGTTATTCAAGTATTTAGTATCTTGTTTCAGCTCTCCAGGTGCCTTTGAGCCCCAATTGTGATTTGGAGGTGAGAGAAACTTGTGGATGCAACAGGAACGCACAGAGAAGGAAGGAGCTGATCATATAAATGTTTGAGCATAGCTGGTACTGAGCAGGAACACTTGCAGTGTCCGGCACTTTGTCTGTTATGTCTGTGTTGATTTGTGTTTATGTTATTTTGACAGACAGAAAAATTCTGTCTGTTGTTTTGTGTACTTTGTCAGACAGAAGCACTTTTTTGACTTGTGATTGTGTTGTTTTGTCAGACAGAAGCATTTTGTCTATTGATTACGTTACTTTGTCAGATGGAGTCTATCTGTTGAATTCTGTCACTTTGTCTGACAGAAGGACCCTGTCTGTTGACTTGTGTTGATTTCAGTCAGAAAGTGA
Organism: Gymnobelideus leadbeateri; assembly: GCA_011680675.1. Taxonomy (NCBI): domain Eukaryota; kingdom Metazoa; phylum Chordata; class Mammalia; order Diprotodontia; family Petauridae; genus Gymnobelideus; species Gymnobelideus leadbeateri. Next base: position 696,419 of record WOXC01003747.1, read on the forward strand.
ATTGAGATAATAATGCTGACAATATGTGTGAATATTGTTGTAACTCTGCTAAGCTTGATCTGTGTAGATATTATTGTGGCTCTGTTAAGTTTTTTCTTCCCAGAAAGAGAGACTTAAAAGAACTTGAGCTGGACTAGTCACTGTGAACTTTGATCTGTTGCTGGAGCTGGAGCTGGAAGAGGAACAGGAACAGGAACAGAAGCAAGAATAGGAACATTAACTAGAACAGGAAATGGAACAGAAGCTAGGAGCTGCCTACCTGTGAATCTGGGTGACAACTGGGTGAATTCAGACAAGAGCTGAGAGTATAAAAGAGGAACCATGGAGTTTGGAGTCAGCCTTGAGTCAAGATGAGAGGACCTTTCCTTGGGAACTTAATGCTGACTGACAAGATCATGATGTACCATGACCTAGGGGTGGAAGGACTTTACCCTTAATATTTTATACCCCTTAAGGATTGAGTTAAGGATAATTTGGAAGCTAGTCTCCAATCAAGTTGAAAGAAGACTATCTGACTAATGAGATTAAGACAATGTGACCTAGTGGTGGGAAAACCTTGTACTTTAAATCCCTTAAGGATCATTGCCCCTTAAGCATAATTGATTTTAGCACTTACTAAATGATATATTTTGTTTAAAACTATGTAGCCACTTTAGTAATAAGTTGTTATGATACAGTGCTCTAAATGCTGAACTTTCAGTGAATGTTTTGCTTTAGTTTACTGTTGAATAGAGAGTTCATTATACTATGTGATTAGAACCTTAAAGCTATTCACAGTAGCAGTCCTCTGGAAATCTGCTTATGCTTGGTTTTACAGTGTGTGTGTGTGTGTGTGTGTGTGTGGTTGTGTGTGTGTGTGTGTGTGTGTGTGTGTGTGTGTGTGTGTGTGTGTAAGAGAGAGAGAGAGAGAGAGAGAGAGAGAGAAAGCACTAGTATGAAGGGCAAGGGGTATTGTAGAGCTAGGTCAAACCTGCTGGTGAAAGCCAATCCTTAAAGCAGTACCTACAAATCAGAACTTTATTATTTTGTTGATTGCCTAGACTCAAGTACTTGTTATTGATTCAGATTAAACTGAAATGTGTCCATACATGGGGGGAAGGGGTCATAAATCATTTGTAAAACATTCACCATCACATCCCTTGATTGATTACCAAGAGATCTCCTCTATTCCTACTGTTTACAAGCAAAAACTATTTCAGTATTGTCAAATCTAGGAAAGCACTAATTTAGGATTAGTTCTTTAATGTAATATTCTCTTGTACATTCAAAATAGAAAAATCACTCTTAGGACAAAGTTCTGACATTTTAAGAAAAATGAATATTCCAGAATGTTGAATCAATGCTCTGAGTCTTTCTTTGGACAGAAGGAATATATGGAAAGGCTTTCAAAAAGAAACAATGGTATTGTGGTTCTTTATTTCTCTTTTGCTCCAGAAGCAGCATGAATGGCAAATAGGTTCAAAAACTTCTGAAACATACCATGTGTAAACACAAACAAGGTGGGATTTTTTTTTTTTGTTTGTTTTCCTTTTGGAGTTGAGTTTCCCTGAGGCAAGATAAATTGTGAACATCTGAAGGACTGGTTTCCTTTGAACCTTGATAATTCACAGCTATGCTGAGTCACTTAGGGTTTATGCCTACTGACTGAGCCAATCAGGGGCCTAGTCTTTGTCATATATTCTGGAAGGCTGGCATTTTGCTTTGGAGGTTTGATCATGAGAAGTATCTCTTGATATACTGGTGATGACTCTAAGTAGCCATATGTTCAGATACCCCTTACTGCTGAGATGTCTGTGGTCCATTGATCCAATGATATATGTAAAGTACATAGCAATATTGCTTTGTTGAGATAAATGGAGTGCTGTCTGTTGATATTTGTGCTATTTTTTCATCCTGTATTTTCTCTGTTTTTATTTTTCTCCAAGTTCATGTGTTGAATTCTTTCCCTGAACTAGTGAATGTGATTAAAATTAGGATTGTTATCACCTTTTTGAGCAGTCTTTCTTTTAAAAGTAGATCAAAGAACCTATACTAGCAGGACATCCTGGGTGTGCTATAGTACTTGCTAATATAGGAGTGAAACTGCTTGTCTTTTAATTTCTTCACTGTTGATACTTGATACTCTTCTTTAGCTGGGGAAATTATCTTTTTTTACTCCAATATAGCATAAATAAGTTCTATCAATTAAGCATCATCCTTAAAAGAGCATTTGAGAAAATGTGTCAAGCCCTGTACGTGTGTATGTACATTTATGTAGATATGTACATGTGTATATACATGTACACCTGTATATATGTGCACATATGTATGCGTGTTGTGTTTATGTGTGTGTGTATATACATATATATATATATAGCTATGGTTAGACAAAAATCAAACATGGTGGTAAAAGAGAGAGCATTCAAGTTTATGATATATTTTTGTTTCTTTTCTCTATTCTGTATTTGTTTTATGGTATTTAAGACTAAAATACAATTTTAAAAAATATAATTGATTTTATATAAAATTTCCAAGAGAAATAAAGAACTCCATAAAGACAGATTATTTTCCTTTTATATGAAGATATGTAAAATACCTGTCTAAGATTGTTATTAGTAAATGGATATTCCCTTAAAAAATTGGAGTAGACCTAAATTTATAAGATTCTTAAAGTAAAACCATTTAGTAATAGTTAAAAAGAATAATTATTTTATACAAATAAGGTACAAGAGGAACAACCAACAGAGAGGAATTGAATGGGCGAGGAGGATTATTAATTCTGTAAACTTAATTTCATTGGGAATGAGGTTAAGGGTGAACAATACAGACACACACACACACACACACACACACTGTGTAGTTAGATAGATAGATAGATAGATAGATAGATAGATAGATAGATAGATAGATAGAAGTCTTCTAAATTCAGGTGGAACCAAGATGATGGAGTAAAAGCAGGAAATTGCTTCAGCTTTTCCTGCAACCACATCCAATACTGGTAAAAAAAAAAATTACTATAACAATATCCTAAACCTACAAATCTCACAAACTCCCCTTGAAGGCAGCCTGGCAGGCCAACAAGAAGGGTCTATCACACCAGATTTGGAGCCATGCACAGTTCTGTGTGAGCACCCAAGGACTAGACTGAGGGTCACCCCTACCAGTTGCCCAGAGTGGCCAGAGCAGACTACAGGAGAGAGAATCACTGGCAGCTGTGGAGGTTTCCAGACTTCTTAACCCATAAATTCCAAAGAGAAAGTAAAAGGTCAGTGAGGAACTCTGCTGGAACTGAGTGATAGAAGAACATAATCGGGCCCCTGATCCCAAGTTCAGAGTGGGTGGAGGGATGGAGGCAGCAGTTGATGCCCCATGGATGCTTCCAGCACTCCTAGCCTGCAGATTATAAGGGCACCAAGTGATTATTCAAATGATAATCACTCGGATCTGGATCACAGTCTTGGGTGGTGGCCCTAGGGTGTGTGGCCAGTTTGCCAGAGCTTGTGGTGGCTGTACAGGAGCCTGCCTCATACTTGTGGCAGTTGTGAAAACCCCAGCTATTTGGTACACAAATCTCTCCACTCTGGAAGTAGCATTCTACCATGGCAAAGGGTTTAAAAGTCAAGTAACTGACTGGCAAGATGAGCAAGCAGAGGAAGCACAATCAGACCACAGAATCCTTTTTGGGGGACAAAAAGTATCAAAACATGGAACCAGAAGAAGAGAACAAAGTCAAAACTCCTACATCAAAAGCTTCCAAGAAAAAATATGAACTGGTTGTAGGGCATGGAGTAGTTCAAGAAGGATTTTGAAAATCAAGTAAGAGAAGTGGGGGAAAATTGGGAAGAGAAATGAGAATTCTGTAAGAAAATCATGAAAAGCAAGTCAATAGCCAACAAAAGGAGAGCCAAAAAAATACTGAAGAAAATAACACCTTAAAAATATACTATCTCAAATGGAAAAACAGGCCCAAAAAGCCAATGAGGAGAAGAATGCCTTAAAAAACTGAATTTGCCAGATTGAAAAAGAATTTCAAAAACCCCCTAAAGAGAATAATGCTTTCAAAATTAAATTGGAGCAAATGGAAGCTAATGACTTTATGAGAAATCAAGAAACTATAAAACAGATCCAAATAAATGAAAAAAAAAATAGAAGGCAATGTGAAGTATCTCATTGGAAAAATAACTGACCTGGAGAATAGTGCCAGGAGAGATAATTAAAAGATTATTGGACTACCTTAAAGCCATGATCAAAAAAAGAGCTTAGAAATCATCCTTCAACAAATTCTCAAGGAAAATTGCCCCACTATTCTAGAACCAGAGGGCAAAAGAGAAATTGAAAGAATCCACTAATTGCCTCTTGAAAAAGATTGCAAAAACAAAACTCCTGGAATATCACAGGCAAATTCCAGAGTTCCCAGGTGAAGGAGGAAATATTACAAGCTGTCAGGAAGAAACAATTTGAATATAGTGCAAACACAATCAGGATAGCAAAAGATCTAACAGTATCTACATTTAGGGAGCGAAGGGCTTGGAATATGATATTCTGACCAAGAATCACCTACCCAGCATAACTGAGTATAGTACTTCAGGGGAAAATAGGGTCATTCATTGGGGGAGAGAGTAGTTAGAAGAAAACACTTTTGAAAAGGGACAGGGTCAAAGTACAAAATAGAATTAGTGAGGGGACCGATAAGATGGAGGGAAATATAGTTAGTTTTACACAATGTAACTACATGGAGTCATTTTGTGTCACTACACATGTACAACTTATACTGAATTTTTGTCTATCCAGTGGGGGTGTTTGAGGAGGGAAGAAGGGAAGGCATCTTGAAATCAAATCTTAAAAGCAAATATTAAAAAAATATTTGTTTGTTTGTTTTTTACATGCAATTGGGATATAAGATATATAGGCACTGGGTTATAGAAATCCATCTTGCTGTATTAGAATGTTGGGGGTATGGGGGTAGATATATGAGAGAAAAAGTTTGGGGGAAGGGGTATTCAGTAGGCTCACTATATATTGAGGTGGGGGTAGGGGAAAGATGGAGAGAAAATTTGTAACTCAAAATCTTGTGGAAATGAATGTTGAAAACTAAAAATAAATAAATAATGCAATTTTTTTAAAGTCTTCTAAATTCAGAAAGAAATAAAAAGGCTAAGGGGATAGAGAGAGGGGAGTGGATAAGATAGTGTCAAGTCAATCACAAGCTCTCCTCAGAATTGCTGTTGTGAATAACTTTAGGACCTAATCCAATAACATAGTGAACTCTTTATTTAATCAGCTATCAACTAAAGCTTAATATTCAGGAAACTGAAGCATAACAATCACAACAGTATAACAGAATAGCTATTTGCTAAGGTTGCCACCTAGTCTTAAACAAAACATATCATTCAGTAAGCCACAATCTTCTCAATCAATACACAATATTCAAGTAAAATCCTCTTTCATTCTGTCCTTAGGCTGCCTTCCAATCATCCTTCAGGCACTCATCCTTAAGGGGTAGCAGAATGTACAAACACCATTTACTCCTAGGTCACAGTAAGTCACAAATCTCATCAATCAATGCAGAGTATCCAAGAAGAGTCCTTTTTTTGCAAGTCTCTGATCACAGCTCATAGGGACTACTCCACCCCAAGCTCCTCACAGTTTCTGTTTCTATGAAAACCAAAGTTAACAGAACCAGAACAATATTTACACACATTAAGCTTAATAGAGCTACAACAATATTCACACACATTGCCAGCACTATCATCTCAATTCACTTCCTGTCTTAGAAATTAACACAAATCAACAGACAGAATGCTTCTGTCTGACAAAGTACACAAATCAACAGAGTTCTTCTGTCTGACGAAGTACAACAATCAACAGAAAGAATGCTTCTGTCTGATAAAGTACAGAAATCAACAGAGTGCTCCTATTTGAAAAAAATCACACACATCAGCAGACAGAACAACAGAGTATTGATATCACAAATATTCTATCTCTTAGCTCTGATCAAACTTTTCCCTGCTCTCCTCCTTCCTGTTCCATCATTCCTGTTCCACTCTTCCTGTTTTGCTCTTTTGGCAAGCTCTTCCTCCCATGGGCTCCATGTGATTACATTAGGCCTATTAAAGTCAAGGAGGTCTTCCAATTCCCTTAGTTCTATGAATGGAAACACAATATACTGTTTTCCCACAAAGACTTTTGATACCATCAAGAGCAAGGCCCAGATATACTTGAGAAGCTAAAAGAAGCAAAGTACTACTTTGCTTGCCATTACAGGTAAGAAATTTTAGAAGGTTTGGTGAGGGTATAAGATAAAGGGGATAATAGAAGATTGTTTTGATTAATTGGAATGTGAAGATAAGGGAGAGGTCCTGGGGAGGTGGGGTACATTAATTAATCATAGGGCAAGGTAGCAGGTAGTAAAGTAGTCAGGAGGGATAAGAAATAACACACAAAGAAAAATAAGATAAAGAGGAGAATTTATTAGGAAAAAAAATAAATGCTCTGACAAATTTAAAGTTAAAATAGATTTGATCAAAAGAGGAAAATAGGGAAACTATACTGTATGTCAGCCATATTAATCAATATTATTTTAAACTATTTAAAATAACTAGACAGTATATGGTTGGGATATAGCTGTGGTGTAGTAAATGATTTGGTGGGCTTAGAAAAACATGGAAATACTCACATTCATGAAGGGAGATGTTATCCACCCTCAGAGAAACAAAGGACAAATAAGTATAATATGGTTTTATTTAAATGCATATGAACGTGATTATAGAAATCTATGCATATTTATCTATATGTAAGTATATGCATGTGTATGTCTATATGTTTTTGTATGGATATGTGTGGAATATATACATTTCTATTTAAAAACTAACAGAAATCATAGGATTTTTTTGCAGAAATAGATGCAGAAAAAAATACTTGGCAAAATACAATATTCATTCCTATTATAATCATTAGAGAGCATAGGAATAAATGGAGTTTTCCTTAAAATTGATAAGCAGTGTCTATCTAAAACCATTAGCAAGCATTGCATATAATTGGCATAAGTTAAAAATATTCCCAGTAAAATCAGGGGTGAAACAAGAAAGCCCATTGTTATCATTATTATTAATAGTGAACTAGAAATGATAGCATTAACAAGAGAAGAAAAATAAATGAAACAAATTAGAATAGACAACGAGGAAACTATTACTCTTTGTAGTTGATACAATGTTATGCATAGAAAATTCTAGAAAATAAACTAAAAAAAGTATTTGAGACATTTAACAACTTCAGCAAAGTCACAGGATATAAAATAAACCCACATAAATCATAAGTATTTCTTCATATTACTAACAAAGTCCAGCAGCAGAATAAAAAGAGTTATCCTATTTAACTGTAGACAATATAATATATTTGTGAGTCTATTTGCCAAGACAAACCCAGAAACTATGTGAATACAATTACAAAACACTTTTAATACAGATGAATTTCAATTGCTCATGAGTCAGCTCAGTTAATATAATAAAAATGGCAATTCTTTCTAAATTAATTTGCTTATTCAGGGCCATACCAATCAAACTACCAAAATTATTTTATAGACCTAGAAAAAATAATAAATTCATTTGGAAGAACAAAAGGACAAGAATATCAAGGGAATTAATAAAAAAAAATGTAAAGGGAGGTGTTCTAGTCACACCAGATCTAAAACTATATTATAAAACAGTCATCATCCAAATTATTTGGAACTGGATAAGAAAGAGTGCTGGATCAGTGGAATAGGTTAGGTAAATAAGGCACAGTAGTAAATGACTATAGTAATCTACTGTTTGATAAACCCAAAGACTACAGTTTCTGAGAGAATAGATTTTCAGCACTATTCTATGTTTTCCATTCTATTCTCCGGGTTCTGATACATAAGTCCTCTTTCGATTGCTTTCTTTTAGTGACTCAAGTAAGGGCATCCTGACTCTCAGTAATTCACTATTCACATAAGAGTAACTAATGCTTAAATTCACCCTATTAAATGTGTAATATTTTTGTAAGCATACCTCAGTCCCCAAATATTAATAGGATTTCTATTTTTTTTATATTTTGACCTTCTCTATATATTTTTATGCAAGCAAGCTAAGGTACACTAAATGCTTTCAGCTATGAAGATTTCAATGTAATGGCCCATCTCTTTGATTTCCTTGAAACTAATTTTTTTAAACTGGATCAATATGCTCCAAATTAATTTTTTAGTCTCTCTATTTGTAAAATTAAATTATTCTCATATAAGTTAAGCATCATTTTTATTTTGTTTATAAAGAGATTTGATTATATTTATGCTGCAGATTATTTTGTTCACAAACTATTCATGTGTTATCTGAAAGTTGATTATTCATAGATATACAATAGTGCATATTTTATAGTCCTTTACCTCCTATTATTAGCTATCAAAATATACATCTTTAACAGAATCAAAATATTATATCCTTTTATAAGCAATCTAATCTTTCCTCTATCCAAAAAAATATTTCCTGATCTTTTCCTAATTAAATTGTTTCATATAAAAACGTTAGATGCATTAGTGCACCTTACATGTGGTACAATCTTTAATTTGTTCCTTTTTCTCCTACTCTTATCCTTTTCATACCTCTCTCATCCTGCTTCTATCTCTCTTTTGTCTTTGATCTTTCCCATTCTTCAATCCATATTATTCCTTCTATATTCTGCCCTTAGTCCTACTGTTTGACTCCAAATTGTCTATTTATTCTCCATTATTTGATTCTATTAATTTTCCAATAACTTGATACTCTTTCTGGTTTCTATGTATACTGTTTTGTTTTGTTTTGTTTTAATTTCTCATTTTATCTCTCCACATCAGTTAATAGCAGCTACCAAGCATTATATACTCAATGAAACATGGAAGGCCAGCATAGATTTACATATAATAGATTAGAGGGAATATATATTTTATATCACTTATTAGTATTCAGAAAAAGGGCAATTCTAAAAAGAAGATTCTCCTTTTAAAAAATGCATGTCTCCAAATGCAAAAGATGTGTTATCAATTAATTACTGAATAAATAAATTTGATTTGGTAAAATAGTATGTTGTTTTTAAATTTTAGGTATCATATTCAAAGAAATTTTAATAATGAACTTTCCTAATAATGGTATGGATGGTGAATATCAGGGGAGAGGGAGCAGGCAGAGACTGAGTATGGTGGGAGAGAAGAGGAAAAAGCAAAAAGAGTATTGTTTCTTTAGGTTTGGTTTTTAAAGAACAAAATAGGGTAGTAGAGTAAGTTGTAAAGATAGAAAAATGGCAAATTGTGTAATCAATGATAAAGTCAATGAAAATCAGGCAAATTTTAATTGCTGTTTGAGAAAATTAAATCAGATGGTGGGAATCTTCTCCCTCATTATTGCATAATACAGTATCATTTTCATATTGTTCCTTTTTATCAAGTATATATATAGCATACTACATGAATAAAAAGGTATTTGGAGTAGCTAGGTGGGGCAGTGAATAGAACACAGGCCTGTTCAGGAAGACCTGAGTTCAAATACAGCCTCAAACACTTGACAACTACTAGCTGTGTGACCTTGGGCAAGTCATTTAACCCCAATTGCTTTGCCTCCCCTTTCCAAAACACACACACACACACACACACACACACACACACACACACGCACGCACGCATGCACGCACGCAATTTGAAGTTTTCTCCCCTAGAAATTAAGATTCTTCCCAAAAACTCAGACAATTATTGTTGTTGCCAGCTTCTCCAGTGCTCTCAGCATTGGACTGATCCTATTTGTCAGGAAGTTCCAATGTTTTTAATGGCTAAGGTGTTTGTTCCACTATAGCTACATGGACAATCTCTGCATGTGTTACTGATGAAGTATACTCCACCATCCCTGTCCACATCCACAGCTAAAAGACAAAGCTATGCTGGGTCAGAGAGTTTGTTCTGATATATTTGTACATTAATGCATGTAAAACTTCACACAGTTTTTCTCTATCAAACCCTACATGTCCGTATGAAAGGGGAAAAAGGTACAACGGTTATTTCTAGGAGTGTCTATGATATTTGCAAGTTGTTTTGATTTTTCAGCACATTTTCAAATGTTCTAATACACACCATAATAATCATTTAAAAATAGACTTTTAGCTAAACATATTTTATCATTACTTCCCTGTTTCCAGGTTATCCATGCATGGGGTAAACAGTCTTTTTTGAGATACTGCTCTACATACATGGTCTCTGTTTTTTATACCTAACAATTTCTTGAGGCAACATGTAAAGTGGTTATCCCAATAATTTCTTAATTATTGAATAGATTTATTATTTAATGTAGGCAACATTCCTAAACATCTTCCTAAATTTAAAATAATGAAATCAAAGAATTCTTGTCTTCCGTTTTTAATATTTTAACAAAAGAATTCTGATTTTTTTAACTTTAATTTATATTTATGTCATTGATTTTAATTTTAAAGATGCTTTAGGTAGGTATCAATTTTTTTCTTCCTATTGAGAAGATAAATTATTTCCTGAATATATCAATTATTTGCTTTGAGTATGTTAAGCAAGTAAGTGCCTTTTAGACTCACTGATTTAATTACAGGATAGAGTGTCAAATGTGTGTGTGTGTGTGTGTGTGTGTGTATGTGTGTGTGAGAGTGTGTGCTCTGCCTTTTATTTATGCTAACTTTCCCATTTTTGACATGAATGCAATTTAGACCTCAATCTTGCCTCTTTTCTTTAGAGTTCCTTTTTCTTGAACATCTGCTCAATAATTCTGGTTTCTTTTATTATTCTCTTTCCTCTGAGAACATATTTACTTCTGGCATCTGTCTTTTATCTTCCTCTCTGAAGACAAAAAAGAATGCTATTTCAGTTTAATATTTTCTCCTTCAATTACTTTCTTTGTAACTTAGATCCAAAAAGTTCGTTATGTGTTTCACTTCTTGAAGGATGTGCATTTCATTTCCATTGGCACACACTCTAATGCAAATTGCATCACACATACAATCACAAACACATACACAGTTGTTTGTGATTTGGGAGATGGTAGGTAAGAGTTGTTATGTCATCTCTCTGAGTTGAGCATAAATGGGTGGATCATTGATTTCGTGCATGGAGGGATTTTAGATGCCATTGAGTCAAACTCCTATATTTTATAGATGATGAAATTGAAACATGGAGAGGTTAATTTATTTGCCCAGGGATAGAGAGTTAGCAAGAATTTGGGCTAGGTTTTTAACACAGCTTATTCTAACTCCAAGTCCTATCCACTTTGCCATGCTGCTTCTCAGAAAGCAGATGTATAATTCATTACTGGACATGAGGAGGGAGAATTTTCAACAGGTAGTGCCTGATAATTTTTGCATGTGCTTAAATATCCATCAACATCCAGGAAATTAATAGTACATTACATTCCTATAGTTGTTGAAGTTGTATTCAGCATTTTATATACACTATCTCATTTGTTCCTCACAATAATACTTTGAGATAGATGCTGTTATCATTCCCATATTATAAATGAGGAAGCTGGCAGTCAGAGAGGTTATTTTTGACTCACTCAGTAACTGAAATATTATTAAAACTAATATTTTTAACCAAGTCTAAAGTTTTATTCATTAAACACTATACCACAATACTATAATAGAACAATAAAAATAAGCCTTCCTAGAGAATACAATCCATAAAGCACGCTTTCAGAATTTTAGAGGGATTTAGTTTTTTGAAAATCTATTTTATTTTCTATTCATGGAACAAAACAAGTATTTCCATACCACAGTACAATAAAAAAGATGATTTTACATGGAACTGCAAATCTACTTTGTACAACTTTCTATTCCCTCCAAATATACAACAAAATTATCATGTAAAGTTTTTTCATTTTTTTCTTCCCCACTACTCCCACCTTAGAGATGGCTGCTGTTTGAAAAATGTAGGTGTGTGTGTACTACATGTGTATAAGTCTATGTGTTCATGCATGTGTATAATTATTCTATACATACTTCATAAGTACTTTCTCTGCTTGCAGATAGCATCTTTCTTCATATGTCTTTTATTTTTATTTTATTTTATTTTATTTATTTATGTATTTATTTTTACTTTTTGGAGGGGGAGGAAAGGCAGTCAGGGTAAAGTGACTTTCCCAAGGTCACATGGCTAGGAAGTGTGTCAAGTGTCTGAGACCAGATTTGAACTGAGGTAATCCTGACTCCAAGGCAAGTGTTTTATTTACTGTGCCATCTAGCTGCCACTTTCCGTTATTTTTAAGTTGATTATTTTTTATTATCAAAATGACTTAGTTGCTCAAGATTATGGATCTTAACATTCAGCGTTATTCTCTTCCCTCTCTGTCTTATAGGTCTATCCATTTATTCTTTGGATAAAACTTCATAAAATTTAAATATGGAAATTGCCTTGTTGAAAGTCACACAGATACCACTACTAGGTCTGTTTCCCAAGATGATTAGGGAAAATAGAAAAGAACTTATAGGCTTTAAAATATTTGTAGTGTCTCTCTTCATGGTGGCAAAAAAAAAATGGAAATTGTGGGGATGCCCATCAATTAAGGAATGGCTGAACAGGTTGCAGTATATAATTGTGATGGAATATGTAGTAAATAAAATAATCATCATAGACAATGTTTTGAGATAAATTATAATCAATTTTTTCAATCATGATCAACATATGATTGACAAAAAGACCCTTTTTCTCTATATCCCTCAAAGATGAAGCATGGCCACTTTATGAGGTTTATATATCTTTGGACAGGACTTTTTCCAAGAGAAAGCAATCAACTCTAACTTGTTACCAATTAATTAGTAATGTTACCAATTAATAAGAAGTGGACTTTACCAAGAGAAATGAGCTTATTCCAATCACTTAATCCAAGTGATATCATGTCACTCTCGGACAGAGAATGTATCCCTATGCCTAGATCAGACTGAGTCTTGGGCAATCTAGACCAAAGTATATATTCACCCAAACTTGATTTAATGGAATACACCTTGCATTAGAGATTCCTTGTAATGTTGGGTGGAGTCAGAGAGAGAAGGTTAGCTCAAACTTTACAGACACACAGGTCTTGAAATAAGGAAAAAATAAGGGAGAAGGTTGATCCCTGAATCTCCCTAAATCACTGGTAATTGATCATTTCTCTCAAATACTGTTGGACTATAAGAAATGAAGAGCTCAGTGATCTCATAAAAATATGGATAGACTTGCACAAAATAATGAAGAACAAAAAGAGCAGAAACATGATATTGTTGTATATGGTAATAACAATATTGTTTTAAGAACAGCTTTGAGTGACTGTCATTTTGACTATCATAAATACCAAAATTAACTACAACAACATATGAAGGAAGATGCTATTTATGACCAGAGTAATAAATAGAAGTATATAGAGAACGGTTTCATATACACACACATACTTAACATACTTGTGTCTACTGTTAGCCATAAAGAGGAGGGAGGAAAGAAAAAAGAGGAGAAAAAAGTTAATTGATAACTTTATTATAAAGTCAAAAGGAATAGCAAGTTGTACATAATAGATTTGCAGTTAGCGTACAATCATTTTGTTTTCAATTCTACTGTGTTGTAGAATGCTTGTTTTGTTTCTTTAATTAAGAATAAAGTAAATAAAAATTTAAAAATATATATAAATACATTAGGATATATGGGAAATATAGTAATTATTATTTCTGGAAGCATCACTGATGATGTAGAAATAATGCACCTGAATTTAGAGTTTAAATTGGATGGTCTCTATTGTATATATATATATATATATATATATATATATATATATATATATATATATATATATATATATATATATATATATATGTATATGTATATATGTATATGTATATGTATATGTACACATATATGTATATGTATATGATGTATATGTGTATATGAATATGAATATATATATTGGGTGGAATGGATCTCAGTGCCTGATGGTATATGTTTAACAACCAGTTCTCAAAAAATTACAAATTAAATTGAATTAATCTTTTTTTTTTTTTAAAGCAATTGGGGTTAAGTAACTTGCTCAAGGTTACACGGCGTGGGTGCTCATTTTCTGAGGCCAGATCTGATCTCAGGTCATCCCAACTCCGAGGCCAACGCTCTTACTCACTGCACCACCTAGCCGCCCCTTTAGGGCAATTGGGGTTAAGTAACTTGCCCAAGGTTACACGGCTAGGTTTTTTTGTTTGTATGGATTAAGTGTCGGAGGCCGGATCCGAACTCAGGTCCTTCTGATTCCAGGGCCGGCGCTCTATTCACTGCGCCACCTAGCCGCCCCTAACAATTTTTATCATCTGTTTTTTGTTTTTTGTTTGTTTGTTTTTTGCTTTTTGGAGGGCAATTGGGGTTAAGTAACTTGCCCAAGGTTACACGGCTAGGTTTTTTTGTTTGTGTGCATTAAGTGTCTGAGGCCGGATCCGAACTCAGGTCCTTCTGACTCCAGGATCGACTCTCTACTCACTGCGCCACCTAGCCGCCCCTTAAGTTGAATTAATCTTACAAATTAAACTAATCTTACAAATTACAAAGATATTCACCCAAACCCAAATTACAAATTACATTACAAATTAAATTTAATCTTCAGTACTAGTATTTTCTCCATTACTTTCTTAAGTACAGACAATCAATAAAATGTTAAATCAAGTGCAGATGTGTAATTTGCAATTTAAAAATCAGCTCTCAAGAGCCAGTTCCAGTAGACTCCTGTGAGTCCTGGGCATATGATTCATTGGTTTAGGGAACTCCTGGTGGGGATATCTGCTTTACCAAGACTGATTTGCAACTGCTTTGCACTTTATATTCTCAAAGATTTGCCTGTTGTGCTAAGAGGTTAACTTTCTTAATTGAACACAATTCTTTCTAACTACTAGACCAACTCTCTATCAACCATGCTGTGATACATTAAACCTTAAATGTTATCAGAGACTATTTATTGAATGAATACTTGTTGAGTATCTGTTATTTTCTGATATACACACACACACACACACGTGTGTGTGTGTGTGTACATATATGTGTATACATACACATGGGAGAAAATTTATTGGAAGAAATTGTTTCAGATGACATCTTGCATAAGCAAATTCTGGGGGCAGATAGGTGGCACAGTAAGTAGAACACCAGCCTTGGAGTCAGGAAGACCTGAGTTCAAATCCAGCCTCAGACACTTAACACACACACACACACACACATACACAAAACTAGCCATGTGACCTTGGGCAAGTCACTTAACTCCAATTGCCCCTCCCTCCAAAAAAGCAAAAAAAAAATTATGTAATATATATGCATGTCTATGTATACATATATGTATATATGTGCAAGTTTGTATATCATACTTGTGAACATACATTTGTCATTAATAAGCAATAAACAGTGGAATAATCCATTTTTTCTATACAAATCAAAGTATTGGTAACTATAAGTCTGCAAAGATATGCAGAATTATAGAATATAATTTGTAAAATCATTTCTATTATACTAATGCCTTCTAATGATTTTATATCCTAATCGTATTTTGTAGAGAATGGCAAAGTAAGCTTATGGATCTTTCAAAATTGATATTTCATATTGATGATAACTTTTTTTTCCCTGAAAGCTTCAAGTTATGTATCTGGTCTTCAGTATTGCACAAAACAGTCAAATGAATTCACAATAAGGTAATTTGCCAGTATCCTGGAATATTTCTAGCCAAATGGAAGAGAGATTCCCCTATAGATAGTGAAACATTCAAAGATGTCTCCATTTAAGAAGGGCAGTGTTGATTACATTAAGTCCTGGAAAGATGCAGTTGTTTCATGTGAAATCCTATAATCCTCAAAAGAGTGCTTGTCCTAACTATTCATGCAGAAAAATCAGATGAATGAAAAATGTCTGTTTTCCAGACTATGAGCAAGAATTGCATAGTCAAAGAGTTTGATGAATTTGCTCTGTTGCTGATTGCACCTGTATAAAACTTTTCATTATTAAAGCTGTGTGCACATTAATACAGATCTATTGAAATAGTTTACTATTTATGAGAATTAATACTCATTTATGCCCTATAATTCCAGTGAAATCCATGCTTCAAACCTAGAAATCTCACTATCCCACATTTCCTGAGTGATTTTGTCCATGCTCCTTTAGTGACTGTGACAACCTGAAAAATGCAAGGCCAAAGAAAGTGACAAGAAGACAATTATATAGGACAGAAAAAAGCATAATTAACTGGAGTCATACTATCCACCTCCCAGCTTAAGAGGGCATAAAGTTGAATGGCTAATTGCAGTCATAAATTTGCTGTATCATAGGTGGGAGAATTGTCTCATTACTGTGCTTTAAAAGGTCAGAGTCTTATGGGAGTTTAGAAATGATTACAAAAACCTCAATAATACTGCAGTCTCTGGTACTGCCCTTAGCTCAACCCAGGCATGTCACCTTTTTAACGCTGGATTACCAAGATAACTGAAGAAAGAAGAATCCTGGGGACAAAAGTCCTTTGCTTTTACTTTGGAGAGCAACTATTAATCTTTGGGCCAAAAAACTCTGTGACTCCTTTATGAGAAAGGAAAACTGGAAATGTAGGTATCAGGGAAGAAAGAGTAGACGTGGCCCCACAGTAAAACACAGCAAATCATTCAGAAGTTCTATGATTAGAATATAAATGGGTTAAGAACATCTAAAGGAGGGGAGGAAAGGCTGATTTTCCTCTTTCTATTTCCACTGCCTAGTAAAGTTTCTTGTATATAGTAAGTGCTTGATATCAATATGATAGATTCAAATAAATTTAAGAAACAGTACCCAGACAAAGAGAAGTGGTTATGTGGAAATCCTGGTGACCCATGCTTTCTATTTTGGCTAAGTTGTGAGATATATAAAATATATTAGAAGGGATATAGTTTACCTTGCCTGTGCACATCAAACAACAGATTTTATGCAGAGAAGTAAAGAAAAATTTATTTTATGTACAAATAATTTAAAGCTGTCTTCAAATAGATTTCACATACTACAATGTCTATTGTTAATTTTTCTAAAAAAAAATCTTAGTTTCTGATTCAAAATAATTTGCTTAATTAAATTAAAGTTCATATTCTATATATACTCAATGTATATGTTGAATGGAGGAGAAACAATCTGTTTCAAAATATACTGTTTTAATTTGAGAACTACGGCAAACTGCACATTAACTATGGTCAAATCTTTTTATTTTATCCTTTTCACAAAAAAAAGAAATACTCCAAGAATTGCATGTGATGCTATAAATTCTAAATTGATTTTTACCTTTAAAATGTTTAACATTCTTTTTACTCTAATTTTGCTCACTTTTATTATAAATGGCATATCTTCTTTGTTTCCTTTTATTCATATCTTTAGGGAGCTTGACATGAATATATAAGCAATATATATGAGCAGAAAGGCTGGGAATGAGTGATTATTTTTCTTTGTAATTTCAAGCTACCTCTCAAATTTTCAAATAAATTGATCAGGAGAGTCTACTCATGTTAATAATGCTAAAGAAATGAAGAAATGAAACTATTATTTGGACTTTGATTATATGTGCAAGATGAAACCTGACACTCTCACATCCACATAGTTGAGTTAAGGAAATGTAATCACATTACTTTATGGAAGGCATGGATCTACTAACACCTTATGTAGATGAATAAGGATATTCCTTTGATGCGACATGGAAAGTAATCTAGGTCTGACTACTTCTCAACTGGCTCATATTTCATTAAAGATAAGTGTTTAAAATACAGAATTAATAAAATTTTTCTTAGACTACCATGGATCTAATCTTCAATTGGAATTATAAAAAGTGTCAAACAGATTAACTAAAGTTATTTGTTGGATATTGAAGAGATAATTGAAGGAACTGAGGAGAATGGACGCATTAAAGGATGAAGCCAATCCATCTAGAAAATCCCTCCTTATCCCCAGAAATGGCCATCATGAAGAGACAGTGGCAGATGTATATTAGAGTTGCAAGCATTTTCAAACATTTTACCTGAAAAGTGAAAGGACAAAAAATGATTCACAGAAAGAGAATATGGACCCAGCCTTCTGGAGTGTCAATGAATGTCAACATTTTTAGAAGCCCAATTTTCTACAAAGATGGCTTCCTAATTGGCCCTAGTCATGGAGAGGCAATAGGAAGGAAAACCCTCAGGTCAAGATATGGCAAAAGAAAATTTCAGAAGTAGTGTGCCAAGAGGGCTTAGCTCTACACTAATGGGGAGAGAAAAAGCACATACCTTAGAGTTGGAAGAGCAGAAAGAGACTGAAGTACAAAGGAAAGAATTAAAACTAGACTTTTTTTTCTGTCATGACTATTATTTATTCAGATACTTCTCCTCCAAGGTGAAGGGCTGGGATTCCTCATAAGAATTATGAACATTGTTTCCCTTCCTGAGAGATTCCAAACATTTGTGATAGCACTGTAAGATGGGAAGTTTTATAGGACTCCTTCGGGGATGGAAAATAGAACGTAAGGGAATTTAAGGGATTTAATTTAGTAAAACAACTTTGTTTTCCTTCTAGAACGGTCAAAATATTTAGGATATTTCATAAGTCTAAGGTTAATATAAGTTCTCAGAGCTAACAATGGACCTCAGGAAAAGAAAAGACATTGTCAGTGTCAGTGTTTGGTTTATGTCCTCCTGTGTGACCTTTGTGTTTTTTATTATTTATAGACTTTTGATTCCTCCATATCTTATATTTTCTTTGATAAATAAAAATATTTTGTTTGATAGTCTATCAAAGTTAATTTTTTAGTTTCCAGAAAATCTGGCATGATATAATAATGGACCAATGGAATTGTAAAGTGGGAAAATTCAAATATTATTTATGTTATGGAATCTAATCATTCCTTCACGAACAAATGACTATATTTACTTTGATAAATAAATAAAAACTGTCCTATCACTGATGGTTTGTAATATTGAATATTTAAAGAAAATTGTAGTTCCTTTACCACATATATGTTAACATACAGACAAAATTTGGATCATAAATTTCCAAGGAAGATTGAGCTAAAACCATTCTTCGTTAGCTCAAATGAGCTAAAGAGAAATGACTATGGGGAGGGCAATCATTTAAGAATAGATACAGTCTTTGCAAACAAAGAATTTGGGTTCCAAGAGCACAGGTTACATAATAAGAAAAGTAATTATTTGTGCCTTTAAAATGGGGATATAAGGCTGTAAATTTCAGGAACAAATGGATATATTAAATAAATTATTCTTCATGAAAGTACTCAGAAGTGTGAGAACATTATGTAAAAGAAAAAAAAGAGGGAAATAAGCAAAAAAAGTAGTTTATTATATGTTAGAATTATCTCCTCACTAAAAAGATAAATACAGTTTAATCCATATCAAAATTATTGAGTTACAGAAAGAGTTCCAATCACTTAACAACATGATCACCTAAGGGGTATACAGGCTTCCTGAACCTTTTGGTGTTTGAAAGCCATTTACTAAAATAGATTAATTTATCCAGTTGAAGATTTATCATTGATTTTTAGTTTGTAGCTATATTGTTCACAGTATATTCCAATGCCTTTAATTTTGTAAATGCATTTCATTTGATGTAGCAAAGAGCAAGATGTGAATGAGGCAGCTGGTATGAACTGTCATGATGATATGAAACACTTTAATATTGAGAATAAATTTAGATATTATTGTATGTCATTTAATATTGATCACCCCCCCAAAAAAAGAATGTCATGATTTCCATAACATAAACAATATTTGCATTTTCCCACTTTATAAATCCTCTGGTCCATGATATAATTATGATGCAAGATTTTCTGGAAATTAAAAAATAAATAAATAACTACAATATACTAAAATATTTAGAACAAGAAGAGCAAATATGAAAGATTTTAATGTGGTTATGTCAAAAGTTAATGGGACATTTAAAATCTCTTAATTGTCTGACTTCCTGTACTGCCTAGAAATAATTCTCCTCAAGACTCTGCTGTTCATTGTTTATATTTCCATAAAAAATAAAAGGAGCTATTTTTTTGAATGAAAGACTCATATTTTCTGAACATAATTTTAATTTTCAGGTTTTAGAAAAACAGTTTTGCTTTTCTCTAATTATCATTAATTTATAACATAATTATTGAATATTATACTTAAGGAAAAATTTACCATTACTCTAAAAATGGTACAGTTGGAGCCCAGTGGCACTGGAGAAACCCAGAGTCAGGCCTAATGATTTCTATTTTGCATGCCCTTAAACCCCACCAAACAAACAAACAAACAAACAAAAACCCTCAATGTTCATGTGACTTGGAAAGTACATGTTGGTGGAATAGCACTACGCCCATGAGTGGAAGCAAAATTTATTTCCCAACACAAATTTTTTTCCCAATTATTTCCCCTGTTCCCACAGCCTGGGTAGCAGACCATCAGCACAAGTGTAGTAGCACTAATACCAAAGTATTTTTACATTTAAATTTTCTATCAATATTTTTATAGGGCAAACATTTGCCAAAAATGATTATTTTCCTATGGTACATAAAAAATCAGTTTTTAGAAATATTTCTGAGTTGACATAAAATATAATTTCAGATTACCCTTTCAAAAATTTTAATCATTCCTTCAGCTCTGAATGGGACAGGTCATGTCCAGCAGAATTTGAGATCCTAGAATATAAATGAAAATTTATTGTTCAATTATGATGGTGCACATCTGTAATACTATAGTATTATAAGGAAGGCTAAGGCTACTAGATTTCTTGGGTTCCAGTCTTCTGACCTTCAGTGGGATAAGCTAATTTGGTTTTCCTATTTGTTATCAATGTAATACTAATATCAGCATGTGTTTTCAGTATCAATAATCAACACCCAGGATAAGAGGGACAGTGGGTTGTCTAAAAGGGAACAAACCTGCCATATTTAAAGTGAAGGGAAGAAAAGGGCCAGAAATGGAAAGGAAAAGAAGGGAACAGAAAGGGAAATGTAGAGTTATATTTCTCGGTATTACAATACGGATCTAGGGTTGAGGGTTAGGGGGGGATAAAGCAAATAAAAACAAAGAACTAGTGTTTTTTGTATATTGTGTCTGCTGTTTTTTTTTAATATATTTCTGTTGGGAGGATTCTGGGAAGATGACACAGTAAGAGAGAAAATTCCAAGCTCTCAAAATTTTCCCACACAAAAAAGATAAAAGAGCACCTTAGGTGAACAAGGTCATGGTAAAAATAAATAAGAGGGGTACAACAGGAGTCTTACTGGGAAAATTTGAGGTCAGAAGAAAAATCTCAGATTGTTTGGGCCAAGTGAAGAATAAACACCTCATAACTAGAGTAGACTTTAACAACAAGCAGCAAGCCCTGGGGTTAGTTGTTTTGAGAGACTGTCTTGGCCTCAGCCAAAGAAACTTTTTTTTTTCACTGGGTTATTGAGGAGAGTTGGGGGTTAGAGCTGGAGAGATAGAGGGAACCTCTGCTAACAAGGCACACCAGACACAGGTGTGCTACTAAGAGTGGGGAGAGTGTCAGTGGAAGGGGGCAATTAGAAACCAGCACACATCCAGTGAGTACAGAAACAGTGAGGTAGAAAGCCCCTGAGTGTGGACACTTACAGGAGGTTGGAGGTTTAGCTTTGGTTCCATGCTTGAGGGGAGAACTGAAGATCTGGGGCAAGAGGCATCATCCCCCCATACCCAAAGGCTAGAGGTGTTTACAAATAGTTAAATTATAGCCACAAAAATACACAGGCAAAGTAGAAAGAACCCAACCATGGAATACTATTATGGGAATAGAGATGACCCTGGGGGTTATATTAAGAGGAGGATATTGAAACAGGGAAACCCCCTTCAGCCCCAAAGAGTAAGATCAAATAGGGGCGGCTAGGTGGCGCAGTGAATAGAGCGCTGGCCCTGGAGTCAGAAGGACCTGAGTTGGGAGCCAGCCTCCGACACTTAATCCATACAAACAAAAACCTAGCCATGTAACCTTGGGCAAGTTACTTAACCCCAATTGCCCCAAAGGGGTGGCTAGGTGGCAGCAGTGAGTAAGAGCACCGGCCTCGGAGTTGGGATGACCCGAGATCAGATCCGGCCTCAGAAAATGAGCACCCACGCATAAATAATGACTAGCCGTGTAACCTTGAGCAAGTTGCTTAACCCCAATTGCTTTAAAAAAACAAAGATCAAATAGTCATCTACCCAAAAAGAATTTGTAGATCTTAAAAAAAAGATTTTAAAATCAAATGACAGAGATGGAGGAAAAGTAATAATAATAATAAGAAGAATCCAAGAAAAATAAGATGATTATGAAAGGATAATTAACCAATTACAAAAGAAGATCCAGAATCTTAAGGAAGAAAATGACACCTTGGGGGCAGAGCCAAGATGGCGGAGGAGAAACAGCACTTCAAAGGTGCTCTGCGCCACACAACTTCCAAACAATGTAAAAGGGGACTCTGAACAACTTCTGGAGCCCCAGCACCCACAGAATGGGATATCTCACTCTGCAGTAGAATAGGGGAAAGGGGGGCAAAAGGAGGGGATGATGGAGGTGAGGGCATTCTGGGGGGAGCAGACGTTGGAAGTACCCACTATCAAAGAGGGACAGAATCAAAGTAGGGAATGGACCAGGTGGAAGGTGAGATGGGTGGGAGGAAAATATAAGCAGTCTTTTACAATATATCTACTATGGTAATGTTTTGCATAGCTATACATGTACAACACATACTGAATTGCTTATCTTCTCAGAGGGAGTGGGTGACAAGGGAGGAAGGGAATGGATCTGAAAATCGAAGTTTTAAAATTAAATGTTTCATAAGATGTCCAGGCACTGGGGCTCAGAGATTCACCTTGCCCTAATGGCAAAGTTGAAGGGGGTATGGGAGAAGATATGGGAAAGAGCAGATTGGATGAGGGGTATCTAGGGGACTGCTATTCTGGGGTGGTGGGTAGGGAAAAAATCGGGGAAAAATTGTAACTCAACATCTGGTGGAAATGAATGATGTTAACCAGAAGTTAATAAAGCATTTGTTTAATAAAGAAAAAAAAAGAAAGAAAATGACACCTTGAAAGTTAGCATTAGGCATAGCAAAACTAGTGAAATTATAAAGGATCAAAAAACAATTGAACAAAATATGAATTGTGAAAGAATAGAAAAGAAATTAAAACATAAGAAAAAACAAGAGATCTGGAAAATTGATAAAGAAGAGAAAACATAAAAATAATCTGACTAACTCAAAGCTAGGATAAAAAAATCTTGGAACAATAATACAAGAAATAATTGAAGATGACTGTATTGAAGCTTCATAACAAGGGGGGAAATTAAAGATAGGAAAATATCTATCAAACACCACTCAAAAGAGATCCTATGAGGAAAATTCACAAGAATATTATAATCAAATTCTGAAATCCCTAGCTCCAGGATAAAATATAAAAAGCAACAAGGATAGAATAATTTGAACCTGATGATGCCACAATTGATATCACACAAGACCTAATAGTGGAGGCATTAAAGGACCACGGGTCTTGGAGCACTGTATATAGAAGAGCAAAAGAACAAGAGCTATAGCCAAAAATATCATAACAGCAAAGTTAAGCTTTATCCTCAATGAATAAAATGGACATTTCATCAACTGTCGGAATTTCAAGTCTGATAAACAAAAACCTGAACTTAATAGAATATTTGAAATACAAGAGCCAAGAGAAACATAAGGTACATATGAAAGATTGATTACAAGGGATTCAATAAGGACAGAACATTTACTTTTTATATATGTAAAATGCAAAACATACATCTAAAATTCTTATTAATAATTGGGTAGCTCATAAGGAAGATTGGCGAAGGTCTAAGTATGATATGAATTTAAAATTAAAACCATTTAGAAACAGCTAAAAAGTAATTGTTTTATATAAATGAGGTGCAAGAGGAAGAATTGATACAGAGAAATTAGATGGAGGAGAAGGATTTGTAGTTCTGGAAACCTACTTTCATTGGGTTTAAGAGGGAACAATAAATATATATTTAGAAGAGTATAAAAATCTTCTAAATTACAAGGAAATAAAATGGTAAGGGTATAGGGAGGGGGGAGAGGATGAAAAAGAGCTGTTTAGAGGGGAAGGTAAGGAAATAGGTGAAAAGGGGTATAGAATGGTGTTTAGATTAAAGGGGATTGGGAGGATAAGGGAGTGATCTCTAGAACTGAGGGTGAGGAAATAGGTTATGGGGGCTCTGGAAGAGCATTTATATTTATGAGAATGGAAAGATAGGGGGGAGATACTTAAAGAGGGGTAGGTAAGTATTAGGATGGCAAGGTAATGGGTGGAAATAAAGTACAAGTGTCAGGAGGGATAGGAAATGAGATAACGCACAAATAAAAACCAAAGAAGAGGGGTAGAATTTGTGTGGGAAAGTATATATCTATATATGTATGTATATATGTATATGTGTATGTATATCTATAGGAAAATATATCTACACTTAATTGTAGTCTTCTGTGGGGAGGACAGGAGAGAAAAAAATTAAAGTACACAGTAGAGAACAAAAGAAAACTTATAAGGAAGCAAAGAAAAGATGGACAGCTCTGACCAAAATGTATAACATTTATCATAAGAGTCTTTCTGTAAATGAAAATTTGTTACATATTTTGAATCCTTTCCTATGTTGTGTAATGCATATGACATCCTTTTTAGTCTTTTTTTTAGTACTTAAGTTTTCATATTTATATTTATGATATGTTTTTGTTTCTTTTCTCTATTCCGTATTTGTGTTCTAGTGTTTTAGTCTAAAATAAAATCTGTGTGTGTGTGTTTGTTTTATTAAACACTTCCCAATTTTTAACATACATTTAAAAATATTTACTGGCAACTCTCCCTCTTTCATAAGTAAGCAATATGATATTAAGTACATGTGAAGTCATGTAAAAGATTTCCATACTATTGATATACCTAGTAGTGCTACTGCTGAATGAAAGAGTATGCACAATTTTATAGCCTTTTGGGCATAGTTCCAAATTGCTTTCTAGAATAGTTGGATCAGGGAAGGGGAGCCAAGATGGTAGATTAGAAACAGCACTTCCATGGAGCTTCTGCTCCCACCACTTCCAAATTTATGTAAAAGGTGACGCTGAACAAACTATGGAGCTAGAGAACCCACAAAATGACACAGAGAAGGTAACCTCTCACTGAGGACAGCCTAGCAGCCTGGTAGGGAGCGGCCAGCACAGCGCTCTGGGAACCCAAGCCCAGGCCAGTGTGACTCAGAGGTTTTAGCCCCAGGGCAGCTGGACCAGCAACCGACTGGAGGTTTCCCAGAACACCAACAGCTGTGGTTTCCGCAATTAGCAACACATAGATGCCATGGACAAAGTGAGGATTTATTGCAGTATGGACTTTGGGACTCATTATTGGGGAGAGTGCATTGACCTCTTTCCCTGGGGGTGAAAAGTCACTGAGACGCTTCAGCACAGCCACAGATACACTCAACAGCTTCAGTTCCTGGCCTGCAAAATGTAGGGGGACCAGACGACCAATCTTGGGGGTAATCGCTCTTGCTTTAACCTTCTTGGATCTGGATTGTGGTCTGGGGTGGAGGTCTTGGGGTGTGAGACCAGCTTGCCTGAGTGTGTGGAGGATTCAGATAGGGCACCCAGCTAATACCTCCAGCAGCTGAGAAAACCCCAGTGTTTAGAATGGAAGCTCCTCTGGCTGGTGGTAGAGTCCTACTGTGGCAACAAGCCCAAAAATCAAGTAATTGAGTGGCAACATGGCTAGGCAAAGGAAACAAAATAAACAGAAAAATTTTACATTAAACTCCTATTTGCGGGGAAAAGAGGATCAAAGCATGGAACAGGAGGAGGACTGGGAAGTAAAAACTCCTGCACCAAAAGCCCCAAATGAAAATACTAGCTGGTTACAGGCCATAGAGGACCTTAAGAAGCAGATAAAGGAAGTGGAGGAAAAATTGGGAAGAGAAATGAGGAAGATGCAAGAAAAAGTATGAAATGAGAGTCAACAGCCTGATTGAGGAAAATAACACCTTAAAAAATAGACTAACACAAATGGCAAAAGAGGCTCAAAAAGGCAATGAGGAGAATGACTTAAAAAGACAAATTTGCCAGATGGAAAAAGAATCTCAAAAGCTCACTGAGGAGAATCATTCCTTCAGAATTAGACTGGAGCAAATGGAAACAAGTGACTTTTTGAGAAATCAGGATGCTGTTAAACAGATCCAAACAAATGGAAGAATAGAAGGCAATGTGATATATCTCATGGGAAAAAAAAAAACACTGACCTAGAAAATAGATCCAGGAGAGATAATTTAAAAATTATTGGATTACCTGAAAACCACAATCAAAGAAAGAATCTAGAAAGCATCCTTCAAGAAATTCTCAAGAAAAACTGACTTGATGTTTTAGAACCAGAGGGCAAAATAGAGGTTGAAAGAATCCACTAATCACCTCCTGAAAAAGATCCCCAAAAGAAAACTCCTAGGAAAATTATAGCCAGGTTCCAGAATCCCCAGATGAAGGAGAAAGTATTACAAGTAGCAGGGAAGAAACAATATGAATACTGTGGAAACGCAATCAGGATAGCACAGGAACTGGCACCTTCTATACTGAGGGATCTAAAGGCATGGGATATGATATTCTGGACGGGAAAGGGGCTGGGATTAAAAGTAAGAATCACCTACCCAGCAAAACTGAGTATCATGTTTCAGGGGAAAATATGGTCATTCAGTGGAATAGAGGACTTGCAAGCATTCTTGATGAAAAAACCAGAGTTGAATAGAAAATTTGATATTCGGATAAAGGAAGCAAGAGATGCTTGAGAAGGTAAACAAGGAAAAGAAATTATAATGACATCATCAAAGTTGAACTATTTATATTCCTACATGGAAAAATTATAACTGTAACTGATGAAACTTTTCTCACTATGAAAATAGTTGAAGAAGGGTATATGGTCATATGAATACATATGTGAATATGTGTATAATACATATATATATATATGTGTGTGTGTGTGTGTGTGTTTACAGGTATACATAGAGGACAAAGGTCTAATTTAATAGGAAGGTATGATACATAAAATATGAAATTATGAGGTGAGAGTGGAATATAACAAGAGGAGATGGGGAGAGACAGAATGATGGAAACTATCTCACATAGAAGAGGGAAGGGAAAATGGTTACAAGGGAAGGGGAAACAACAAGACAAAAAGGCAAAACTTTATCCTCATTTAATTTGGATCACTGAGAGAATGATATACATACTAAATAGGATATCCCACCCTACAGGATAGTAGGGGGCAGGGGAAGAGAGAGTGGACGATAGAAGGGAGGGCAGGAGGGAAAGGGGGGAGGGAAGTTGGAAGCATCCACTTTTGAAAAGGGACAGTATCAAAGTAGGGAATACACCAAGAGGGAGGTGGGATAGGAGGGAGGGAAATATAGTCAGTCGTTTACAATATATCTAGTATGGTAATGTTTTGGAGAATAAATAAATAAATAAAAAAGAAAAAATTGAATAGTTGGATTAGCTCACAACTGCACTAAAATACTTTAGTGTTCCACTTTTCCCACATCCCCTCCAACATTTATCGTTTTCCTTTTTTGTCATCAGATTTGTCAATCTGATAGGGGTGGTATCAATTAGGAAATATAAGGTAGTGCCTCAGGGTTGTTTTAATTTATATTTCTCTAACACTGATTTAGAGTTTTTTTTTTTTTTCCCTAAAGTTATAGATAGCTTGGATTTCTTTTTTCTGGAAATTGTCTGAAAAATTCCAATTCATATCCATTCACCATTTACTAATTGTAAAATGACTTTTATTCTTTTAAATTTAACTCAGTTATCTATATAGTTGAGAAATAAGGTCTTTATCACAGATGTTTGCTACAAATTTTTTTCTTTCCATTTTCTGCTTTCTTTCTAATTTTATTTGCATAGACTGCAAATAAATTTTTTCCTGCAAAAATTTTTTGTAATTTTTTTTATTTTAAATTTAAATAAAAACTGTGAAAGAAAAATAGTGTCGGATAAACAGGATACCATAAAAAGGATTCAATATAAAACAATAAGTTATATTTCAAGAAATCGTACAATAAACACGACACATTTTTATCAAAGTTGGACCAGTTTTTCTGTAGTTCTTTATTGATTTTGTTTTTTTTTCTCTGCTTTGCAATTTTTACTTCATTTTTCCCCTCCCTACTTCCACTGCCCTAAAGAAGGTTACAATTAAATGTGGCTATATGTACATACACATAAACATATAAATAGATACATATATGCACATACTTTAAACATATACATATGTATGTATATATAGATACAAATATAGATATAATCATAGTATGCTTATTTCCTCCTATCATCTATTTCTGTGCCAAAAATTACTATATAATCAAAATTATCTATTTGATATAGCATAATGCTTCATATATTGTTCAGTATTAAATTTTTCCCCTTAGGCATAGACCTGACAGATACATTTTTCCATGTTCTTCTAATTTGCTTATGGGATCAGTCTTCATTCTTACATCATGCATTCATTTTGACCTTATCATGGTATGTGGTGTGAGATGCTGATCTAAACCCAGTTTCTGTCATATGTTTTCCAGTTTTCCCAACAATTTTTGTCAAATAATGTTTTTTGGTCCCAAACATTTTGATCTTTTGGTTTATCACATACTAGATTACTAGGGTAATTTACTACAATGTATTGTATACCTAATCTTTTCCACTGATCCACAACTCTATCTCTTAGCCAGTAATAATTATCACTTTAAAATACAGTTTGAGATCTGGTCCAGCTAGACTGCCTTCCTTAATTCTTCTTTTCATTGGTTCCCATGACATTCTTGATCTTTTCTTCTTCTGGATGAATTTTGTTGTTTTTTTTTTTTTTCTGTCTCTGAAATAATCTTTGGTAGTTTTGGATGACATTGAATAAATACATTTAGATAGAATTGTCTTTGCTTTGCCTACCCATGAGCAACTGATTTTTGCTTTCAAATTGTTTAGACCTGACTTTATTTCTATGAAAAGTGTTTCATAATTATGTTAATATAGTGACTGGGTTTGTCTTGGCAGGTAGACTCAAAAGTATATATTGTCTGCAGTTATTTTAAATGGAACTTCTCTTTCTATGCATAGTGACAAGAATTTGTCAGTAATATAGAGAAATGCTTATGATCTATGTGGATTTGTTTTGTACCCTGCAATTTTGCCAAAGTTCTTAATTATTTCAAGTAATTTTTTAATTGTTTTTTTAGGATTCTCTAAGGATATCATCATACCAAATGCAAAGAATGATACTTTTGTTTTCTCATTGCCCTATTCTAATTTCTTCAATTTCTTTATCTTCTAGTCTTACTATAGCTAGTATTTGCAGCACAATATTGAATAATACTGGTGAAAATGGGCATACTTGCTTCACAGTAATTGCATTAGGAAAGCTGCTAGTTTATCCCCACTACAAATAATTCTCACTGATGGTTTAGATAAATTGCACTTCCCATTTTAAGATAAATTTCATTCATTTCCATGATCTCTGCTGTTTTTATTTGGAATGGGTATTGTATATTGTAAAAGACATTTTCTGCATTTATTGAGATAATCATATTTCTTCTATTGCTTTTATTAATGATATGGTTGATTATGGTGAAAATTTTCCTAATATTGAACCAGTTGTGCATTTCTGGTATAAAACCCACCTGGTCATAGTGTAAGATCCTTATGCTATGTTATTGCAATATCCTTACTAGTATTTTATTTTAAATTTTAAACCAATATTAATTAGAGAAACTCTTCTATAATTTTATTTCTCCATTATGGCTCTTCCTGATTTAGGTATCATTACCATATTTGTATTGTAAAATAAGTTTATAAGACTCCTTCTTCATCCACTGTTCCAAATAGTTTGTATGATACTAGAGTTAGTATTGCTTTAAATGTTTGGTAGAATTTTCTTGTGAGTCCACTTAGCTCTAGGGATTTTTTCCTTAGCCAATTCATTTATGGTTCTTTCATATCCTTTTCTAATCTAGGTTTATTTAGGTATTCTACTTCTTCTCTTAATCGGGGAAATTAATTTTTTGTAAGTATTCATCCGTTTCATTTAGATTGTCAAATCTATTGATGTATGATTGTGCAAAATAGCTCCTAATAATTGTTTTAATTTCTTTTTCATTGGAGGTAAATTCATTCATTTCATTTTTGATGCTGATAATTTCATTTTCTTCTTTTTAAAATAAAATTAACCAATTGTTAATCTATTTTATTGGTTTTCCTAATTAGTTAAGTGGTTTCCTTTCAATTTTTTTTGAGATTCCAAATTTGGTATTTATTTAGAGATTTTTAATTTGTACTTTTTCTCAGTTTTTTAGTTGCATGTCCAATTCATTTATCTGTGCATTCTCTATTTGCTGATATAATCATTTAGAAATACAAAATTGTCCTTAAGTTCTGCTTTGGCTGCATCACATAAATTTTGTTAAGTAGCCTCATTGTTGCAATTCTCTTTAATAAAATTATTGGTTGTTTCTATGACTTGTTCTTTGACCCACTTATTTTTTGGATTGTATTATATAACCTCTAATTATTTTTTCAATCTGTTTTTCTACTGCCCATTATTGAATGCAATTATATTGCATTGTGAACTAAAATGATGCTTTTAATATTTCTATTTTGTACATTTGATTGCAAGTTTTTTATACCCTAATACTTCGTTGATTTTAGTATAGGTGCCATGTTCTGCTGAGAAAAAAGGTATATTCCTTTTCTATTCCCATTCATTGTCTACAGACTGCTATCATATCTAATTTTTTTACCAGAATGCTATTCACTTCCTTAACTTCTTTCTGGTTTATCTATTTTTTATTACAGTTATTTAGTTATGAGAGAGGATATTTGAGGTGCCCTCCTTGTATAGTTTTACTATATCCTCCTGGAACTTACTCAACTTCTCCTTCAAAAATTTATCAGCTATGCCATTTTGTGCCTACATTTTCAGCACTGATATTATTTCATTGTCTATGGTACTTCTCAGAAAAATAGTTCCCTTCTTTATCTCCTATTTAAATCAATTTTTACACAACATTTATGTCATAAAATGAATTTTATAGAACTTTTTCTCTGTTTATTTTTTCAAAATAGTTTATATGTTATTGGAATGAAAGGGTCTTTAAATATTTAGTAGGATTTACTTGCAAATTCATCTGGTCCTGAGGACTTTCTGTGAGGGAGTTCATTTATGGTTTGCTCAATTATCTTTCAGTAATTAGAATTTTTTGTTGAATTGACATAGATATTGTTCTTTTTTCTATTTTTTATTTGCATTCCAATTAATTAATAGTCTATCTCTATTTTAATTATGTAAGGGTTTAGAAATATGAATTTTCCCCTATGTTTTCACTGCATCTCATAAATTTTTGGATATTGTCTTACTGCTGTCATTCTGTTTAACGAAATGATGAACTGTATCTATCATTTGTCCTTTGAGCTACTCATTCTTTATTTTCAAATCAATTGGTAAATTATGTTTCAGTAGGTTTTCATTGAATGTATTTTTGTCACATTATGATATTACTCTCCTTTTCTAAGTCTTTCATATATTTCAGCCTTATTTTGGTAATAAGGTGTGATATTATGCTCTATTCTTAAGTTCTTCCAAACTGCTTTTGATTTTTCCCAGAATTCTTTAAGTTTTATTTTTAGTTTTCAACTTTCATTTCCACAAGATTTTGAGATACATTTTTTTCTCTCCCCCTTTTTCCCCTACCCCCAGCCCAAAATAGCAAGCCTACTGAATACTCCTTCCACCAATCTGTTTTCTCTTATATCCTCCCCCTTTACCCCAACTTTCTAGTAGGGCGAGATGGGTTTCTATACCCCAGTACCTGTATATCTTATTTGCCATTTGTATATAAAAAAGCAATTTTTTTTTTTTTAAGCAATTGGGGTTAAGTAACTTGCTCAAGGTTACACGGCTAGTCATTATTTATGCGTGGGTGCTCATTTTCTGAGGCCGGATATGATCTCGGGTCATCCAAACTCCGAGGCCGACGCTCTTACTCACTGCGCCACCTAGCCGCCCCTTTAGGGCAATTGGGGTTAAGTAACTTGCCCAAGGTTACACGGCTAGGTTTTCTTGTTTGTGCGGATTAAGTGTCGGAGGCCGGCTCCGAACTCAGGTCCTTCTGATTCCAGGGCCGGCGCTCTATTCACTGCGCCACCTAGCCGCCCCAAAAAAGCAATTTTTAAACATTTGTTGTTAAACTTTGAGTTCCAGATTTTGGCTTTTTCCCTTCTTCCCTCCTCACCCACCTGCACTGGGAATACAAGCAATTCAATATAGCTTGTACATATGTAGTTACACAAATCATTTCCATAGTACCTTTATTGTGAAAGACTCACTATATTTCCCTCCATCTTATCCCACCCCTTATTCTATTTTCTCTTTTGACCTTATCTCTTTTCAAAAATGTTTGAATCTAACTACCCTCTCCCCCAATCTGCTCTCCCTTCTATCCTCCCCCTTCTTATCCCCTACCCACCTATTTTCCTGTAGTGTAAGGTACCCGATTGAGTGTGTTTGTTATTCCCTCCTTAAGCCAAATACAATGAGAATTAGGTTGTCCCATTACCGTTCTCCTTCCTGCTCTTCCCCTTCATTATTACAGTTTTCTATTGCCTCTTTTATATAAGATAATTTGCCCTATCCTATCACTCCCTTTCTTCTTCCCCAAATTACACTCTAACCTCTTAATTTTATTTTTTAGATACCATCCCTTCATATTCAACTCATCCTGTGCCCTCTGTCTATGTATACATGAACATACATATAACAATACTCACATATATATTTATATACACATATATCCTCCTATACACACATGTATACATACATGCATATATATGTTTGCATGTATATATATGTGTAAGTATATATACATATATATGAATATGTATATATCCTTCAGCTATCCTTATACTGAGAAAAGTCTTATGAGTTACAATTTGTATTTTTCCATGTAGGAATATAAAGATTTCAACATTGATAAGTTCTTTATGATTTCTTTTCCCTGGTTAAATTCACTCTCTTTTTTTTTTTTGAAGATGATACATGTAGTTTAATGCAATAAGAACCTACATTTTCTTTTTTTTAATTAATATATTTGTTTATTTTTTAGTTTACAAGATTCAATTCCATAGTTCCTTGAGTTTCAATTTTCCCTTCCCTCCCACCCCCCCAAGCCCCCATGACATATAGTCCAGTATAGGATCTGCAAGTACTTTCACATTAGACATTAGTCAAGTTACAAAGGTGTATTTTTCTAGATGGGATAAAAAATGGTAAAGAAGAAATAAAACCAAACAATGAAAAGAAAAAGATCAATTAGTTTGCTTCCACAAGGATTCAAGCTCAGGTCTTTCTAGTTATTTATCTGGATGTAGGCATCTCTCTCCTTCATGAGTCTTTTGATATTGACTTATATCACTGCATTGCTGAGAAGAGAACAGTCTGTCATAGTTGGTCATCACACATACGCTGTGTCTGTGATTGTATACAAATTTCTCCTGGTTCTACTTTTCTCACTCAGCATCAGTTTGTATAAGCCTCTCAAAGTAAATATGAAAACTGTCTCCTCCTCGTTTCTTATAGCACAATAGTATTCCATTACATGCATATACCACAACTTGTTTAGCCATTTCCCAATTGATGGGCACCACTTTAATTTCCAATATCATGGCCCTTTATCACATATAATTTTTATTGCATCATGATCTGAGAATGATGCATTTAATATTTCTGCCTTTCTGCACTGAATTTTGAGGTTTTTATGCCCTAGTATATGGTCTATTTTTGAGTATGTTCTATGCATTGCTGAGAAGAAAGTAAATTCATTTTTATCACATTCAGTTTTCTCCAGAGGTCTATCATATCTACTCTCTCTAAAATTCTATTCACCTCCTTAACTTCTTTATTGTTTATTTTGAGCTTAGATTTATCAAGTTCAGAGAGGGGGAGATTAAGGTCCCCCAATAGTATAGTTTTGCTATCTATTTCTTCCTCTAATTGCTTTAATTTCTCCTCTAGGAATGTGGATGTATGCCACTTGGTGCATACATGTTAAGTAATGATATTGCTTCATTCTCGATGGTGCTTTTTAGCAGGATATAGTTTCCTTCCTTATCTCTTTTAATTAGATCTATTTTTTTGCTTTTGCTTTATCTGAGATAAGGATTGCTACCCCTGTTTTTTTTACTTTAGCTGAAGCATAATAAATTCCACTCCAGACTTTTCCCTTTACCCTGTGGGTATCCTTTTGTTTCAAATGTATTTCTTGTAGACAGCATATTGTAGGATTATGGTTTTTAATCAATTCTGCTATAAACCTTGGTTTTATGGGAGAGTTTATCCCATTCACATTCACAATAATGATGACTATCTGTCTCCGCCCCCCTATCCCATTCCCTCCCCTGCTTTTGTTTTTGTTTCTTCCTTTTCCCTTCCCCTCCTTGAAGTTTTCCCTTTTGACTGCCCCTCCCACAGTGTTCCCATCCAGTGATACCCCTTCTTTACCTATCCTCCCCACTTACTACTTTTCCCTCCCGTCTAATCCCCCCTTTGATCTCCTCCTTATTACCCCCCCCCTTAACCTACTACTGCCTATAGGACCCAGTAAATTTTTATACTTATCAGAGTAAGTTATTCCCCATTTGACACTAAACCAATGACAGTAAATTTCAAATAGTGCTCCTCTCCCTCCCTACTTTTCCTCTATTCAATGAATTTACATGTCTATTTACATTAGAATCTTAAATTTTACTCATTAACTTGATCCCTCTTTGAGCTGAAACCAGTGAGAAAATTGTTTAAATGTTGTTTCTCTCCCTCTTTCTTTCCCCTCTACTATACTGTGTTTTTATGCCTCTTCGAATGGCATACTTTACCTTTTCCTATGTCATCCTTTCCTTTTATCCCATTACATTCCCTTTGATACCCTTAATAAGTTTTTTTTTTAATCTTCATTTTAGTTCATTCATACCCATACCCTCTATATATGTATAATCCTTTTGAAGGTCATGATAATCATATCAATTTCAATATTGACAGTAATCAGCTGTTCATATAGGGATGTGAACATTTTGCTCTTTTTGCATACCAAGTTATGTGCATATATGCATGAGTGTGGGTGTGTGCATGTATGTAGGTGTGTGTGTTTTCCTTGTTTACCTTTTTATGTCTTTCTTGAGTCTTGTAATTGGAGATCAAATTTTCCATTGAGCTCTGGCTTTTTCATCAGGAATATCTGGAATATCTTATTTCATTAAATTACCATCTCCTTGCCTGAAAGATTA
Source organism: Gymnobelideus leadbeateri (assembly GCA_011680675.1). Lineage (NCBI taxonomy): Eukaryota > Metazoa > Chordata > Mammalia > Diprotodontia > Petauridae > Gymnobelideus > Gymnobelideus leadbeateri. Next base: position 731,737 of record WOXC01003747.1, read on the forward strand.
TGCTCAGTTTTGCTGTGTAGTTAATCCTTGGTTGTAATCCTAGCTCTCTTGTCTTATTAAATATCAAATTCCAATCCCTCCACTCTTTTAATTTAGAAGCTGCTAGGTCCTGTGTGATCCTGACTGTAGTTCCATGATATTTGAATTATTTCTTTTTGGCTGCTTGCAGTACTTTTTCTTTAATCTTGTAATTCTGGAATTTGGCTAATATATTTCTTGGAGTTTTCAATTTGGGATCTGTTTCAGGAGGAGTTCAGGGAAGTCTTTCAATAACTATTTTATCTTCTGATTCCAGGACTTCAGGACAGTTTTCTTTGATAATCTCTTGGAGGATGATGTTTAGGCTGCTTTTTTCATCATGCTTTCTGGCAAACCCATAATTCTTAAGTTATCTCTCCTGGATCTGTTCTCTAGGTCAGTTCTTTTTCCAGTGAGATATTTTACACTTTCTTCCAATTTTTCAATCATCATGTTTTGTTTGATTGACTCTTGGTGCACCATAGAGTTCTGAGTTTCAATTTGATTTATTCTAATTTTTAGCGAATTATAGTCTTTGGTTAGTTTTTGAAGGTCATTTTTAAGGAGGTATTTTCTCCAATTACTTCACTAATTTTACTTTTTAAGGATTTGTTTTCTTCAGTGAACCTTTCTTCCAAGTTGGTCACTGCCTCCCTGATTTGGTCTTAAAAATCTTTCTTAAGCTCCTCTAAGAATGCTATTTGGGCTTGAGATCAGTTCATATTTCCTTCTGTGGTCTCAGGTGTGGGTAAAGAGTCCAAGTTGTCCTCTGTATTTGGTTGTTCTTGACCTACATAATAAGCTCTGATGGATTTTTTTGCCTTCCCCTTCTCAGCTTCCTTCCTTCCCATTGTAATTTCCTATTTCTTAATTTCTCCGGCTGTGAGATAAGGGCCTGGTTGTTGACTTTGAATGCTGTATCCTCTAGGTGTTTAGTTTGAGGCTAAGGCAGGAGTCTCAGTGAGGTATCCAGATGTGCACAGAGTAGTCTGTGGGGGACGGGTAGTCTGGCCACTTCAGATTTCTGCCTCTATACCCCTGTGCTACAGCTCAGGCAGGCTTTTCCTGGGCAGGTAAGGTGGGGTTTGTTGGGACCCCTTCCCCTCTTCTCTTCATACTCCTAGCTGCCTTAGTTACACCCTTTCTCAATGACTCCCAAGCCTGAGGCTATTTCCACTACCTTAGGATTTCTCTCTGCATGGGAGACTTATCTTTCAGTTTTCTACTTCATGAAGGAGGAATGAGAGGGAGCAGCTAGAGTTTACTTTGCCATTCTAGCCCCTTCATAAACAGGCAGGCAATTTCTAAACTTCCAAGCTGGGGCCTGATAATCCCAGGAGACACTGCTGTCTGTGCTGGGGGGCCCAAGCACTCCCTTACCTGGCTCCAATGATTCCTACTGTCCCCTGATGAGATTCTGGTGAGATGACTGGGATTTGTCCTTGGTAAGTCAGCTGGCTGGGGCTTCTTCTCTCTCTGGTGTAGTCTGCTTGTCTGCTCTCAAGTCTGAGCTGTACAGACTCCACATGCTCTATGCTACCCCTGTCCAGAAACAAATGGCACTTTCCTGGGCTGGATGCTGCCATGCTTGGTCTACAAGTGGATTCTGTCACTCCAGAATCTGTTCAGATTCACTTTTTAAGGTTTAGTGATGGGATTCAGGAAGGAGCTTATAGAAGTTACTCATTCCTTTCTGCCATATTGGCTCCACCCCTTGTTTACATTCTCGTGCTTCTTATATTTGAAAATCAAATTTTCTGTTCAGCTCAGGTTTAATTTATGAAGAATGCTGGAAAGTCCTCTATTTCATTGAATGACCATATTTTCCCAGTAGCATTATACTCAGTTTTGCTTGGTAGTCAATTCTTGGTTTAAATCATAGTTACTTTACTTACAAAATATCATATTCCAAGCTCTTTGATCCCTAAAGATTGAATCTGCTAGGACTTGTGTTATCCTGATTGTGTTTCCACAAAATTCAAATTGTTTCCTCCTGACTGCTTCTAGTATTTTTTCCTTGACCTGGCAAATGTGGAAAGTAGCTATAATAGTGCTAGGAGTTTTTTGTTTTGGGGATCTTTTTCAAGAAGTGATCAATGAAATCTTTAAATTTCTATTTTGCCCTCAGGTTCTAGAATATCAGGGCAATTTTGCTTGATAATTTCTTGAAATATGATGTCTTGAAACTTTTTTTGTTCATGGGGACCAATAAATTTTTAAATTAACTCTCCTGGATCTATTTTCCAGGTCGGTGGTTTTTCCAGTGAGATTCTTCACATTGCCTTCTATTTTTTCACTTGTTTGGATCTCTTTTATACTATCTTGATTTCTCATAAAGTTATTAGTTTTAGGACATCTAGGTGGCTCAGTGAGTGAGAGCTTTGGCCCCAGAGTCAGGAGGACCTGGGATTGGTTCTGGCCTCAGTACTTAACACCCACACAAAAATAACTAGCTTTATAACCTTCAGCAAGTTACTCAACCCCAATTACTTATAAAAATAAAGTTATTAGGGGGCGGAGCCAAGATGGCGGAGTAGAAACAGCTCGTCCAAGCCTCTCTGCCCCCAGATTCTCCACAAACTATGTAAAAAAGGACTCTGAAAATCTTCTGGAGCCCCAGCACCCACAGAACGACAAAGAGAAGCTAACCTCCCGCTGAGGACAGCCCAGCACCCTGCAGGAAGGACCAGCGCAGTGGTCTGGGAGCCGGCAGCGCACAGAGCGCAGGAGCCGAGCCGAGCCCAGGTCCACGTGAGCCGAGGTTTTAGCCCCAGGGCGGCAGGGCCAGCAGCCGGCTGGAGGAACCCCAGAACACCAGGAACTGTGGAGATGCCAGAATTATCAACATAGACTTGCCTAGGACAAAGTAAGAGGTTAGTGTCCTATGGACTTTGGGACCTGTATTTGGGGAATGCGTCAGCTCCCTCCCCTGGGGGCTAGAAGCCGCTGAGGAGACACGCCATTTTGTAGTTTTCATAGGCATTTCCGGCTCCCAGCCTACAAATCGTGGGGAGATCCAGCGATCAGTCTTGGGGGGTAATCGCTCTTGCTTTAACCTCCCTGGATCTGGATTGTGATCTAGGGTGGAAGTTGTGGGTGGGTTTACAGCTTGCCAGAAACGGAAGTTGCCCCCACACGTTTGGGACGAAAATTCCTCTATCTGGCCTTAAAGCCATAGTGTGGCAACAAGCCCAAAAGTCAAGTAATTAAGTGGCAACATGCCAAGGCAAAGGAAACAGAAAAATGCAACCCTAGACTCCTATTTTGGGGGCATAGAACGGGAAAAGGACTGCGAGGTCAGAAGTCCTGCTCCAAAAGCCCCAGGGGAAGACATGAGCGGGTTGCAGGCCATAGAGGACCTTAAGAAGGACTTTAAAAATCAAATAAGAGAAGTGGAGGAAAAATTAGAAAGAGAAATGAGAAGGATGCAGGAAAGTATGAAATGAGGGTCAACAGCCTGACTGAGGAAAACAACACCTTAAAAAATAGACTAGCTCAAATGGCAAAGGAGGCCCAAAAGGGCAATGAGGAGAAGAATGCCTTAAAAAGTCGAATTTGCCAGATGGAAAAAGAATCTCAAAAGTTCACTGAGGAGATTCACTCCTTCAGAGTTAGACTGGAGCAAATGGAAGCTAGTGACTTTATGAGAAATCAAGATTCTGTTAAGCAGATCCAAACAAACGAAAGATTAGAAGGCAATGTGAAATATCTCATGGGAAAAACCACTGACCTGGAAAATAGATCCAGGAGAGACAATTTAAAAATTATTGGACTACCTGAAAGCCATGATCAAGGAAAGAACCTAGAAATCACCCTTCAAGAAATTCTCAAGGAAAACTGCCCTGATGTTTTAGATCCAGAGGGCAAAATCGAGGTTGAAAGAATCCACCGATCACCTCCTGAAAAAGATCCCAAAAAGAAAACTCCCAGAAATATTATAGCCAGGTTCCAGAATCCCCAGATCAAGGAGAAAATACTACAAGCAGCCAGGAAGAAACAATTTCAATATTGTGGAAACACAATCAGAATAGCCCAGGACCTGGCAGCTTCTACACTGAGGGATAGAAGGGCATGGAATATGATATTCCAGAGGGCAAAAGAACTGGGAATGAACCCAAGGGTCACCTACCCAGCAAAACTGAGTATTTTGTTTCAGGGGAAAATATGGTCATTCAGTGGAATAGAGGACTTTCACTCATTCTTGAGGAAAAAACCAGAATTGAATAGAAAATTTGACATCCAGACACAAGAAGCAAGAGATGCCTGAGAAGGTAATCAGGGAAAAGAAATCAAAAGGAACTTATCAAAGTTGAACTATTTACATTCCTATATGGAAAAGCAATATCTGTGACTGATGATATCTTGCCCACTATGAAAATAATGGAAGAAGGGGGTGTGGTCATACGAATACATATGTGAATGTGTGTGTATATGGTTACAGTTATATATGGATAGAGGGCATAGGTTGATTTTGTTGGGAAGGGAGAGTACTCAAGGGATGAAACTATGAGGTGAGAGAGGAAAGTGACAAGAGGAGATGGGGAGAGACATGGTAGGGTAAACTATCTCATGTAGGGGAAGTGGGTGCAAAGGAGGGGGAGAATAAGGAAGGCTAAAAAGGCAAAACCACATTCCCATTGAATTTGGTTCAGGGAGAAAATGACATACATACTAAATGGGATATCTCAACCTGCAGCAGGATAGGGGGAAGGGGGATGAGAGGAGGGATGATGGATGGGAGGGCATCCTTGGGGTGAGGGGAGGTTGGAAGTACCCACTATAGAAGAGGGACAGGATCATGTAGGGAATGGACCAGGTGGGGGGTGGGATGAGTGGGAGGGAATTATAAGCAGCCTTGTACAATATATCTACTATGATAATGTTTTGCATAGCTAGACATGTACAACATATACTGAATTACTTATATCCCAAGAAGGAATGGGTGACAAGGGAGGAAGGAAATGGATCTGAAATTCAAGGTCTTAACATTAAATGTTTCAAATATATATAAATACTATTATTAATACTCTTTTGCCTATAATAGGGAGATAAGATGTGCAGGCATTGGGACACAAAGACTCACCTTCCTCTAATGGAAAAGTCGATGGGGTATGGGAGAAGGTATGGGAGAGAGCAGATTGGAGGAAGCGATATCTTGTGGGACTGCTATTCTGGGAGGTTGGGTAGGGGAATAATGGGGGGAAAATGATTGTAACTCAAAATCTGGCGGAAATGAATGATGTAAAACAGAAGTTAATAAAGTATTTGTTTAAATTAAAAAAAAATAAATAAAGTTATTAGATTCCAATTGCTCCAATCAAATTTTGAAGGGGTTATTCTCTTCAATGTGTTTTTGAAATTCCTTTTCCATATGGAAAATTCATCTTTTTAAAGTATTCTTCTCCTCATTGGCTTTTTGGGTCTCTTTTGCCATTTGAATTAGTCTATTTTTAAGGTGTTATTTTCTTCAGTGTATTTTTGAGTCTCAATTATCAGGCTGTTGACTCACTTTCCATGTTTTTCTTTATAATTCTCATTTTTCTCCCCAATTTTTCCTCTACTTCTCTTACTTGGTTTTGAAAATAGTTCTTGAGCTCTTCCATGGCCTCTAACCAATTCATAATTTTCTTGGAGGCTTTTGATGCAGGAGTTATGTCCTCACTGCCTTCCTCCTATTCCATGCTTTGATCCTTTTTGTCCCCTATAAAGGATTTTATTGTATGTTTGTGCTTCAGTTGCTTGCTCATATTGCTAGCCAATTACTTGATGTTTGAGCTCTTTGCCATGGTAGAACTCAGCTTCCAGATTGGAGAGAGCAATGTCCCAAATGGCTGGAGTTTTTGCAGCTTCCAGAGCTATTAAATGGGTGCTTTCTCTACAGCCCCCACAAACTCTGGCTCACTTATCACACACCCCAGGACCACCACCCAAGAGAGATCCAAGCAGGTCAAACAAGAGTCATTACTCTCTGAATGGTCACTTGTTCCCTCTACAATCTGCTGTCCAGGAGCTCTGGAAGGAGACATGCAGCATCAGCTGTGGCCACCGTGCCTCCACTTCTCGTCCCTGAGTGTAGCAGTCAGACTGATCTCCCCCATTCCAACAAAGTTCCACTGACCTTCTACTTTGTCTTTGGCATTTGTTAATTGAGAAGTCTAGAAAGCTCTGCAGCTGCTGTTGATTTACTATGGCTCCAGCCACAGATGGTCAGGGCCTCCATGGGGCTAAATCTGCAGCTCATGCAGAACTGTGCTTGGCTCCCATTGCATTGTGATGGACCCTTCCTCTCCTTCTGCCAGGCTTCCTTCAGTGAGACATTGGTTACTCTCTGTCATTTTGTGCATTTTGTAGTTCTAAAGTTTGTTTAGAGTCATTTTTACATGCATTGGAGGAGATGGAACCTGGAGTCTTGCTGAAGTCCTTTTTCTCCTCTGCCATCTTGTTTCCACTCCTTATATAATCAGAAATGTTTGTTGTGTAGTGAAATCTTACACTCAAAACTGGGACCTTTTGGTTTATCAAACACTAGATCACTATAATAATTTACCATTTTTTCCATTTTTAATATAGTACATAAATCCATCACTATTTCTAATTTTCATTATTATTGCTTTGGGATATAATTTGAAATCTGATATTGCTATGCACATTTCTTCACATTTTTTCACTGATGCCTTTAATATGATTGACATTTTCTTCTTTAAGATGAATCTTTAAAATTATTATTTTCTAGTTCTCTAAAATAAATTAGTTAGTTTGATTAGTATGCTAAGAAATGAGTAATATAAGTTGATAAAATTGGTATTTTTATTATATTGGCTGTCTCCTTTTGAGTAATTATTACTTCTTCAATTATTTATATCTGTCTTTATTTGTGTTAAGAGTAAGTATATTCATCTATTTTCTTGGCAGGTAGAAAGTCAATAATTTTATGTTGTCTGCAGCTACTTTAAATGGAATTTTTCTTTTTTTCTTTTTTTTTTAAAGCAATTAGGGTTAAGTAACTTGCTCAAGGTTACACAGCTAGTCATTATTTATGTGGGGGTGCTCATTTTCTGAGGCCGGATTTGATCTCAGGTCATCCCAACTCTGAGGCCGGAGCTCTTACTCACTGCGCCACCTAGCCGCCCCTTTAGGGCAATTGGGGTTAAGTAACTTGCCCAAGGTTACAGGGCTCGGTTTTTGTTTGTGTGGATTAAGTGTCTGAGGCTGGCTCCAAACTCAGGTCCTTCTGACTCCAGGGCCGGTGCTCTATTCACTGCACCACCTAGCCACCCCTGGAATTTTTCTTACAGATGTTTGGTGGTAGTATATAGAAATGACCATCATTTATGTGGGTTTACTTTATATTCTGCAACTCTGCTAAATTTGATTCTTTCAGCTATTTTTTCCTAGTTAATACCCTAAAGTTCTCTAATTATACCATCACATAAGCTGCAAAGAGTGATGTTTTTCCTTTGTTGCCTACATTTATTCTTTCATTTTCTTTTTTTGTCATTGTTATAGCCAGCATTTCTAATACAGCATTGAATAATAGGAGTGATAGTGGACATCTTTGTGGTTATTGTTTGGTAAATAGTTGTACCTTACTCTCAGTGGCCCCATTAGCTGTTTCTCAGCAAAGATACTAGAGTGGTTTGGCATTTCCATATTCAGATCATTTTTCAGAAGAAAAAATTGAGGAAAATATGGTTAAGTGACTTCACCAGTGTCATACAGCTGGTATCTGATTTTAACTCTGGTCTTCCAGTACTGGAATTCAAACCACTGTATGACCTACCTGTGCAATTTTCATCTTTCCTTCAACTTTTCCCTAGGGTAATTTCCAATTTATCCCCATTACAGATAATGCTTTCTCTTGGTTTTACATAAATATTATTCATGATTTTAAAGAAGATTTTATTTTATCTATGCTTTCCAGTGTTTTAATAGGAAAAATGTAATCTTATTTTGTCAAAGACTTTTTTTTTAGTCCACTGACATAATAATCTTATTTTTTTTAAAGTTGATATGTTCAATGATACTGGTACTTTCCCTAATATTGAGCCAGTACTGTATTCCTGGTAAAAATATCACCTGGTTTTAATATAGGATCTTTTTGATATAGTGCTATAATATCCTTGTTAGTATTTTATTTAAAACATTTACATCAAATTTCCTTAAGGAAATTTATCTTCAGGGTTCTTTCTCTGTTTTTGCTCTCCCTCATTAAGTATCTAAGTCATGTTTTGTCATAAAATAAATGTATTAGGATTCCTTCTTCACCTATTGTTTTTTTTTTTCAAATTTTGCAGCTTATATAGAATAGGGATTACATGTTTCTTAATTATTTGGTACACTTAATTTAAAAATCCATCTGGTCTTTGGGATTATGTCTTGGTTTAGATTATAGTTGGTGGACTTTCTAAAATCATGTTATTTATGTATTTATTTGCTTGTCTGTTAATATGGGCAGTATTTTTTTATTTTTGCAAACATTTATCCATTGCACTGAGACCATCAGTTTTACTGGCATGCAATTGGGCAAAACAATTCCTAATAATTATTTTTATTTTTATCTTCATTGTTGGTAATTTCAAGTTTCTCACTTTTGTTACTGGAAAAATTATTTTTCTTGGTAGTTTATTCTTGGTTGTAGACTCACACCTTTGGCTTCTGAAATATCATATCCTAAGCCCTTCTCTCCTTTAAGATGAAAGATGCTAAATCTTGTGTGTTCCTTTCTCCATGGTATTTAAATGGATTTTGTGTAACTGCCTGAAATTTTTACTCTTTTACCTGGAAGCTATGGAATCATTCATGTGATTTTTCATTTGGGGATCTATTTCAGGTGGGGATTGGTAGATCCTTTTAAATTCTATTTTACACTTTCATTCTATGATATTAAGTTAGTTTGCCTTGATAACTTTGTGAAATATAATACTTAGGCTCTTTCTGTCAGCACAGATTTCTGCAGTCCAATAATAATTAAATTATCTCTCTTCAACCTACTTTCCAGATAAGTTATTTTTCCAATGAGTTGTTCAACATTTTCCTTTCTTTTCTCCCATTTTTACTTTGTTTTTAGTATTTATTTGATTTCTCATGGAGTTATTAATTTCAAATTAAACAATTCTAATTTTTTTTAAACAAATGCTTTATTAACTTCTGTTTTACATCATTCATTTCCGCCAGATTTTGAGTTACAATCATTTTCCCGCCGTTATACCCGTACACAACCTCCCAGAATAGCAGTCCCACAAGATATCACTTCCTCCAATCTGCTCTCTCCCATACCTTCTCCCATACCCTCTTCGACTTTTCCATTAGAGGAAGGTGAATCTTTGTGTCCCAATGCCTGTACATCTTGTACAACAAAAGAGTATTAATAATAGTATTTATATATATTTGAAACATTTAATGCTAAGACCTCAAATTTCAGATCCATTTCCTTCCTTCTTTGTCACCCATACCCTCTGGGGAGATAAGTAATTCAGTATATGTTGTACATGTATAGATATGCAAAACATTATCATTGTAGATATATTGTACAAGGCTGCTTATAATTCCCTCCCACTCATCCCACCCCCCACCTGGCCCATTCCCTACATGATCCTGGCCCTCTTCTATAGTGAGTACTTCCAACCTCCCCTCCCCCCAAGGATGCCCTCCCATCCATCCTCCCTCCTCTCTTCCTCCTTCCCCCTATTCTGCTGTAGGTTGAGATATCCCAGTTAGTATGTATGTCATTCTCTCCCTGAACCAAATTCAATGAGAATGTGGTTTTGCCTTTTTGCCTTCCTATTCTCCTCCTCCCTTGCAACCACTTCCCCTTGTTTCTTCTACATGAGATAGTTTACCCTACCCTGTCTCTCCCCATCTCCTCTTGCCACTTTCCTCTCTCACCTCATAATTTCATCCCTTGAGTATTCCCCCTTCCCAACAAATTCAACCTATGCCTTATATCCATATAGAACTATAACCATATACACATACATCCACATATGTATTCATATGACCACACACCCTTCTTCCATTATTTACATAGTGAGAAAGATATCATCAGTCACAGTTATTACTTTCTGTTCCCTGATTATCTTCTCAGGCATCTCTTCCTTCTTGTGTCTGGATGTCAAATTTTCTATTCAAATCTGTTTTTTTCATCAAAAATGCTTGAAAGTCCTCTATTCCACTGAATGACCATATTTTACCCTGAAACAAAATACTCATTTTTGCTGGGTAGGTGACCCTTGGGTTCATTCCCAGTTCTTTTGCCCTCTGGAATATCATATTCCATGCCCTTCTGTCCCTCAGTGTAGAAGCTGCCAGGTCCTGGGCTATTCTGATTGTGTTTCCACAATACTGAAATTGTTTCTTCCTGGCTGCTTGTAGTATTTTCTCCTTGATCTGGGGATTCTGGAACCTGGCTATAATATTCCTGGGAATTTTCTTTTTGGGATCTTTTTCAGGAGGTGATCGGTGGATTCTTTCAACCTCTATTTTGCCCTCTGGATCTAAAACATCAGGGCAATTTTCCTTGAGAATTTCTTGAAGGGTGATTTCTAGTTTCTTTCTTTGATCATGGCTTTCAGGTAGTCCAATAATTTTTAAATTGTCTCTCCTGGATCTATTTTCCAGGTCAGTGGTTTTTCCCATGAGATATTTCACATTGCCTTCTAATCTTTCATTTGTTTGGATCTGCTTAACAGCATCTTGATTTCTCATAAAGTCATTAGCTTCCATTTGCTCCAGTCTAACTCTGAAGGAATGAATCTCCTCAGTGAACTTTTGAGATTCTTTTTCCATCTGGCAAATTCGACTTTTTAAGGCATTCTTCTCCTCATTGCCCTTTTGGGCCTCCTTTGCCATTTGAGTTCGTCTATTTTTTAAGGTGTTGTTTTCCTCAGTCAGGCTGTTGACCCTCATTTCATACTTTTCCTGCATCCTTCTCATTTCTCTTTCCAATTTTTCCTCCACTTCTCTTATTTGGTTTCTAAAGTCATTCTTAAGGTCCTCTATGGCCTGCAACCTGCTCATGTGTTCCCCTGGGCCTTTTGGAGCAGGACTTCTGACCTCCTAGTCCTTTTCCCGCTCTATGCCCCCACAATAGGAGTCTAGGGTTGCATTTTTCTGTTTCCTTTGCCTTGGCATGTTACCACTTAATTACTTGACTTTTGGGCTTGTTGCCACACTATGGCTTTAAGGCCAGATAGAGGAATTTTTGTCCCGAACGTGTGGGGGGCAACTTCCGTTTCTGGCAAGCTGTAAACCCACCCACGACTTCCACCCCAGATCACAATCCAGATCCAGGGAGGTTATAGCAATAGCGATTACCCCCCAAGACTGATCACTGGATCTCCCTACAGTTAGCATGCAGGCCAGGAGCTGGAGCTGCCTCTGAAAACTACAAAATGGCGTGTCTCCTCAGCGGCTTCTAGCCCCCAGGAGAGGGAGCCGACCCATTCCCCAAATACAGGTCCCAAAGTCCATAGGACACTAACCTTTTACTTTGTCCTAGGCATGTCTATGTTGATAATTATGGGATCTCCACAGCTGCTGGTGTTCTGGGGTTCCTCCAGCAGGCTGCTGGCCCTGCTGCCCTGGGGTTAAAACCTCAGCTCACGTGGACCTGGGCTCTGCTAGGCTCCCTGGGCTCCCTGTGCTCTGCGCGCTGTGCTGCCAGCTCCCAGATGCTGCACTGGTCCTTCCTGCAGGGCTGCTGGGCTGTCCTCAGCGGGAGGTTAGCTTATCTGTGTTGTTCTGTGGGTGCTGGGGCTCCAGAAGTTGTTCAGAGTCCCCTTTTACATAGTTTGGGGGGAATCTGGGGGCAGAGTGGCTTGGATGAGCTGTTTCTACTCCGCCATCTTGGCTCTGCCCCTCCCAATTTTAATTTTTAACGATAATTTACTTCAGTGAGTTTTTTGCACCTCTTTTTAATTTGTACAATTTGCTTTCTAAGGCATTATTTTCGTAAGTAAGTTTTTGTGCCTCTCTTTTTTTTCATTTGGTCAATCCTGATATTTAAGATGTTTTTTCTTCAGTATTGGGTTCATGCTTTTACCAAAGTACTCATTGTCTTATAATAATTTTCTTCCCTTTCTCTCATTTCTTTGCTTAATTTTTCCTTGAGCACTCTCTGATTTTGAAAATAATTTTTAGCTCTTTCTGGAATTCATGTTCATCTTGTATCCATTTCACTTTCTTTCTTTGTGGCTTTGATTGTAGCTATTTTGATTTCAATTTCTACTTCTAACTTTGTTTCTTGATCTTCTCCACCACCGCAGTAATTTGTCAATAGTCAAGTTGTTGTTGTTTGCTCATTTCTCTATTTTTTCCTTGTTTTCAAAAATTTTTTTTAAGTTGGGCTCTATACTAGGTTTGGGAAAATGTAGAGCACTGCCCCAAGATTCACAGTTTTTCATATTGCACTTTTCAAAGTTAGTTCTGAATTTTGGCAGTTTTTGGAGTTTACTTGGTGATGAGACCTGGGTAGAGGTTTGGTCACTTTTCTTCCTTTCTGCATTATGGTGTTTACCCAAGAAAATTTCCTGGTCCCTTGGTATTGGATGAGGGACAACTCCTTATGTCTGCTCCTCTCTTGAAACTGGAAATAATACTATTCCTGAGGTTCCCTGATCCTTTGTGACAAAAGTAATACTGTTCCTCTTCTTGGACTGTGACCCAGAAGTTGATTTAGGCAATGGAATTGCCAAACAACATCCAATTCTATGTCCTGTGCTAGCACAGAGGCCCACACAATCTCTTTCTGACCATTTGCCAGGTCCCCTTACCATCTCAAGAGAGCTTGAGAGCTCTCAAAGCTGCTGATTAATGTTTTTATTTTCACTACCTATTCCTACCACTGGTATTTCATCTATGTGTGTTCTGAGTTAGCCTTCACTTTTGTGTCACAGTTTTGTTTTGCTTTGCTTTTATTTTTCCAACTTCCTAAATTGTTTTGGGCTGGAAGAAAGTCTGTACTTTACATTCTGTTCACTTTGATACTTTAGATATTGATTTAAGGCATGATTTTTAAAAATTTTTGGAGGAGAACATTGGAACACCTTGGCTAAATGCTTGCTATACTTCACCATCTTGGCTCTACCCCTAGAAGGAAGATACCATATCTCTTAATGAGCAGAGAGAAATAATTATAAATAATTTTATTTCTCTATTTATTGAAGGTAGACTAGGTCAGATAAATCACTATTAAAGGCTAGTACAATATTGTGTACATTTCCAACCTATATTAGTACTTTTATCATTGGTCTGCCAAGTTTTAACAGGTAAATAAGATGTGGTGGAAGAGAAGAGAAGAAGCATCAAACTTCACATCCCAACTCTGCCTCTTAACTTAATTGTGAACATGTAACATTCGTACTTGTTTTTACACTTAGGGTAGAGATGGGAAGTAGGGTTTTTACAGTCTTGAACAGTTGTATTCTAAAAGCCACAAGGCAAAAAATGTTATTCTATGAAAATGTATCACTTTTTTGTCAATGTATGTGTTATAAATGTCATTTTCTCTGTAGCACTAGCCTCTCTCCTTTAAGAGGTCAAAAGTCTGAAGTTTTAATTGTATGTTGCTATTGTTGCTCTTGTTTTGACACAATGTCATATAGTGGACAAGAAAAGATAATCTCATACTCAGAAAATCTATGTCCAAATTCTGTTAAAACATCTACAGTAGATTTCTGACCCTGGATAAGCCTCTTTATCTCAATGTGCCTGGCACTTCTTCAGAGAAAATTTGTTCATCTCCATTCATAAAGGGAATTTCCATACTAGGATCTCCCTATACTGATAATACATATCTAGAAGAAAAAATACTATTATTTTTTCATTTGTTGAATGTAGATTTATTTTCTCAGTTCTTTAAATGAGCATTTTTTCATTTTTAATTTTTCTCTAAAAGGTTTTTATTGAAATTTAAAAAGAAACTTTAAAAAAATAAGATTTTTCTTTCCTTATGATCTTTTTACAGTTGTTCCCTGATCTTCTTTAGGATGCAAAATTCCTTTGTGTGAATAGGGGGAAAAAATTAGCAGTATAACACATCTTAATTCATGTAGGCTTTGGTATTTAGAAAGGGTCAGAAAGGTGTTTTCCAAATTGATTCAACATCATGACTTAATTTGTCAATGAAAAAGTCAATTGAATTTTGCAATTATTTTCTTCATCTGTAATTAAGTTAAATTAAGAAGAATCCTTTCCAAGGAATTCACAGCTATTTAATGAAAGTATTGAGATTATAAATTAGTTACTTTCCCCCCAACTTCTAGAGCTAACATTAATTCAATCAGCAATGCTGCTAATTTCATTTCCTCTAAATTTTCTAATTATTTTATCTACTATTCATCCAGAATCTAATCAGAGAAGTTGAAGAGAAGAACTGAGATGCAAACTAACAGATTTAAGGTCTTTGATATTATAAGATATAACACTGTTAAAGGCTACAAACCTAGCAATAAGTACTATTAATAATAGTAGAAAGTATGGGAGGAAACAATCTTTATAATTGGACTTGTAAATCTGACTTCATTTTGCCATGTGAAATAAGAATGATATAAAGGCATCAAAAGGATCATAGGGTGATAATCCTTCTTCTTGTGTAAGTAAAATGATAGAAAATTGTTTTGGAAAATAAAGAGAATATTTAAAATGCAATGGGAAAAAGAGAAAATTGAAGAGATCAGGGAAAGGAAGGAGGAAGCATTAATATTAATATCTAATTTCATAGTACATAAAAGAAAAAAAGTAATGTGAGTAAGAATGAAGGGGAAAGGATAAAATATTCAAAAATGAAACCAAAATTCTGATATTTATGATCATAAATTACTTAGTTATTAAATTATAAGAGAAAATGAAATTATATGCCTAATAACTATCAGAAGAGTTGGACATAAGTTCATCTATTTTAAATGTCTTTTGGGGTGGCAAAAAAATTGTTCAAAGAACTATTTTCTCCTTGCTTTTATAAACTGGAGAGAGAATTGAAATTACAAAAAATCACATGTTGTTAAAATATCGAGATATAATAAGGCAGAGTGCTTATTACATTTATTTTAATTTATGTAAACAGAACACGTAAGTTTCCATTGTTACAGAACATGTAAGGATTATAAAATTAATAGTATTTTATTCTGCATATTAATTGTAATATATCAGAAACACAAATTATTAATGGAATAAATAGATTTTAGGACAAAGACTTTTAAAAAGTGCTATCCCTTTTTTCATTAAAATTTAATTTATATTTTTAAAAACCCTTTGAATCATATGTTTGCTTATATATATATATATATATATATATATATATATATATATATATATATATATATATATATATATATATATATATATATCATTGGATAATGGGATATATGACACAGTACTCCAGGAAATTTATTCAAATCCAACCAGACAAGTTGTAGGTTAGTGTTTCATATTATCCTAATTGTTGACATAATTGAGTAACACAATTAGAATCACTATTTTGTTAGTAGTGATATAAGTGATAAAACTGAAGCACTCTTTTCCTAATTAAATGACTATGAAGAGCCAATTCATTCTTTATTGGGACAGTTTAATACACAAGAAGCAGCCAATTTTCTTTGTAAAGCAACTATGCCCCATTCTTTCTCCACTCTAACTTTATTACCATGAAATTTTAGAATGCATAAATCTTGGCTTATTTGAAAGACTTTAAACCCTAAGATTACAAACCTTATATTAGATTTCCAATTTATTTATCATGAGTACTTTAGAAAAAGAGCAATTTCTAAGGTTATCTAGACCCAAAATATGTATATTATATTGCCTAACATTTTAATGGTTCTGGAAAGTAAACAAGGAGTTTAAAAAAAACTGTGTAATCAAGAGTTAGTCAATCATCAATAGCTAAAGATAGGAAAAAGTGTGATTAAATATGTGATGAATTCCATATGGCTAGGACCCACTGTTCTTTTAGCTCAACCAGAATTTGTAGAATGTCTGCTTCTAAATATTCAATGATAAATCCAGAAATGCAACATGAGAAGCTATTTTCAAATCAAATTCAACACATACATTAATTACCTACTATACACAAGATGAAGGAAGGAAGGAAGGAAGGAAGGAAGACCGGAAGGAAGAAAAGGAGAGAGCAAATATGCATAATTAAGTTACTAGTATATGTCTAGGACTGTGCTAAGTACTGTATAAATACTGACCCATTGCTTCACCTCAAGGAGCTTATATCCTACCCGAGCCATATGAGATATACAAGTTAATTTCAGGAAAAAAGGAGGACAAACTAGGTGAAATCAAGGAAGTTATCATTTGGGAGGTAGAATAGAAAGTCAGAGATAGCAAGAGATGAAAGTAAAGCAAAAATGAATTCCAGGAATCAGAGCATATAAATGTACAGAATCCATTCTTAGTATGCTGTAACACCAATGCAATATTTACAGAACCTATTGTAACTATAAATATGCTGGTGTAGTTGTGCATCACAACATGTAACAGGATCTCCACATAAGGACAGAGCTAAAGCACTTATTCAAACACCAGAAAACTGAATCCCAGAATCAGAAAGTCAAAGTCATGCAGTAATCACAAGGTTGGTAGACATAGTTAATGGAGTGTACACCCACATTCCCCAGCTTTCACAACAAAACAGGTTCCCTAAAACAAGGATTCTCCTTCCCTCATTCTCAGGGCTGGCTCTCAGAAGTCCTTACCAGAAGTCCTGGAAGATGGAGGAGTAGAAACAGGACTTCCATGCAGCTCCATGTTCCACCTCCTCCAATTCATGAAAAATGACTCTAGACAACCTTTGCAGTTACAGGACCCACAAAATGACAGAGACAAGATAACCTCCTGCTGAAGAAAGCCCAGCAGGCCTGCAGGAAGGGGCCAGTGCAAAGCTCTCAGAGCTGAGCCCAGCCATGCATGATCTGTAGCTTTTAGAATCAGGGTGGCTTGGCCAGCCACCAGCTAGAGGGATTTCAGATCATGAGATGCTGTGGAGGTTTCCAGAATTATCAAACCATAGATGCCAAAGACAAAGTAAGAGGTCAGTGTAGACTTTGTGGGAACGGGGAGTTTAGGAGTGCAATCCGGCCTTTTCCCCCAGGGCAAGAAGCAGCTGAAACTCCCTGAACATACTGCTTCAGAGCTCCTGGACTGCAGATTGTAGAGGGAACAAGCAACCAGTCTGAGGGGTATTTAATCTTGCTCTAACCTGCTTGAATGTGGATCACTGTCCAGGGTGGAGAATCTGCGGTGTGTGAGTGTTGACGCTTCAGAGAGGGCACCCAACTAATAACTCAATCAGCTATGAAAAACCCAGCAATTGGGGTAAAGCTCCCCTTTCTGGTAGCAGAATACTTGAAGGGAATAGAAATGTGTATACATATGTGTGTGTACATGTACATATATATATATACACACACACATATACATGTACATATATATGTATATATATATATATATATATATGAGGGTATGTGGGGTATATATATGTGTACAGGTATACATAGACTGAGGACATAGGACTAATTAATAGGAAAGGATGATAGTGAAATGTGAAATTAAGAGGTGAGAGAGGAATATAATGAGAGGAGATGGGGAAAGACAGAATGGGGTAAATTATCTCTTATAGAAGAGGCAAGGGAAAACTGTTACAATGGAGGGGAAGAACAGGAAAGAAAAAGGGAATGAGTCAACCTTATTCTCATTGAATTTGGCTTAGGGAGGGAATGACATACACACTAAATAGGGTATCTCAACCTAGAGGCAAGTGCGGGGGGGAAGGGGATGACAGGGAGGATAACGCAAGAGAGGGCAGGCTGTGGGGGAAGAAAGTTAGAAGCACCCACTTTTGAAAAGGGATAGGATCAAAGTAGAGAATGGAACAAGTGGGGGTGTGATAGGATGGAGGTAAATATAGTCAGTCTTTCACAATATATCCACTATGGAAATATTTTGTGTAGCTACATGTACAACTTATATTGTATTGCTTATGTTCCAAGTAAGTGTGGGTGACAAGGAAGGCAGGGAAAGAATCTAGAATCGAAAGTTTTAAAATAAAATGTTTAAAATATATTATTATTGTTATTGTTATTATTATTATTATTATTATACATATAAATTGGAAATAAGATATATAGGCAATGGGGCATAGCAATTCACCGTACTGGAAAGTTGGAGGTGGGATGGGGGAAGATATGGGAGAGAGCAGATTGGGGGAAGGGATATTCTGTGGCATCACTATTTTGGGGTGGTGGGCAGGGGAAAATGGGGAGAAAATTTGTAACTTAAAATCTTGTAAAAATGGATGATGTAAACTAAAAAAAAAAAAATTTAAAAAAAGAGAGAAAAGTTCTTCCACCATAAATTCTGCTCTCCAAATCTCTTCCCTCTCCAGCCTGGGCCTCTCCTCAAATATGGTATTAGCTCCTCCATTCCCTACCCCTTCCTGTTACATCAGCAAGTTCATCCCAGTGTGGGATTCACAAGTTCTGGGTCTTAATATTTGACACAATTATGAACTTGAAACTAAGTGCTAAGTGTCTGCTTGCTTGCCAATACAAGGGGCATGGAAGATCTTCAAATCCCATTACCATTTCACATGTCAAGGTCTAGAAGTCATTAATAGGCCAGTTTGGTTTGAACCATGTATATACATGAATAAGAATAATATAAAATAAAAAGGGAATTATAAGTGAGCACAAAATCAAATGCTAGTCTTTAAGGTTTGCTAAGTACTACAGTGGCAACAGGTGGAGAGATACTGGAAGAAGGTAAAACACTATTGAAGTGTTCCAGAGGATTAACTGATGGACTAGGGTAGTGTTCATGTGAGTAGAAAAAGGGAAACCAATATAAGAAATTTTGTGAGTATTGAATCATCAAGATTTGTCAAATATTTAGATATAAGAGGGCACAAAGAAAAAAAATTAAGGACATCTTTGAGGTTATAAATCTGAGTGTCTTGAAAGATTATGGTGTTCTCAACAAAGAGGGAGTTTTGAGTAGGGAAAATTTAGAGGTGCAAATAATGACTTTATTTTTGAATTGTTAAATCTAAGATCCTCATTGTTGACAGGATGATGCTTAGCAGGTACAAAGTGAGGCTAGACTTCAGAAACAAGAAAACTTATTAATAGGTTAGTTTTGATAGATTTGAAATGATCATTGAACTTATATAAGCTGATGTGATCCCAAAGATGAAAAATACAGTCCTGAGAGACACCAACTATTAGAGTGTGGTAAAGGAATAAGAGTGCAAGTAAATTGACATCAAATTATTGCTTAGACAAATAAGAAGAGGGCCAAGAGACAAGTGTCATGGAATCTAAGGAAAGAGAGAATAACCAGACTATGAGGATAGTAGATTCAATTCAGTACATTTAATAAACATTTTATTAAGTATCTACTGAGTGTTAGGCACTGTTATAAGTACTGAGTATACAAATTAAAAGAAACACAGTCCTTTCCTCAAGGAATTTATAATATATTGGGGGAATAAAACAAAAAAAAAAGTTGGAAAGGGGAGGGGAAAGGGCATCAGGGAATACCTGGAACAGGGGTGTCTCATTATGTGGAGTTCACATCAAGCAGAGTTTCAGGTGAAAGTTTAGAGTGAATTGGAAAATCCCTGTCCTCTATAAAGGAAAGCTTTGGGAGGAGTCCAATGCTCTACCCTCCAAGTCTCCAGTCATAAGGAAGAAGGGACTGAGAGTTGGGAATGTGTTGCGTGTGTAAGGCTGAGTTAAATAGCATGATAATGAGATTTCAGGTAATCAACATAAACTTGTAGTTTAAGTCAAGATAAAGAGTGTCAAAAGCTGCAGAGGTAAAGTAAAATGGGTCTCGAAAAAAATCCATTGAGGTTGAGCATTATTTGCCTACGTCTTGTTGAAGGAAATTATGCAGATATTACTTATTCAAGGACTTTGAATTTTATTTTTGGATATTAATCATTCCACAGGCTCTATCAGAAGGTAAATTGTCTTTGATTATATTCAGCAAAGCCAACAGTATTTATCTGTTATTAAACCTTCCTATTGTTTACTGAAGGAATGCACACTTCAATCCAAAAGTAATTCTTTACTTTTTTTTACCTATTTATAATATGTCTACTAATACTCTTTAAGTGGAAAAAGTGTTATATATCACAAAGTACCTTAGGATCATGGACAAAATGGTTTGGACAGGGAGGATACTTTTCCACCCCTTATCTTTTTACTCATGGAAAGAAGCTGAGAGCACAGTCCCTTATTTTCAGCTATTGTGGGCCAAAACCCTTTAAATTTCATGATTGTGGAGCAAAACTTTCCATTAGTACTGTGGAAAATCACAAGTTATTTTGAACTGATGAGATGAAAAATCATCAAGACTTATTATCTGCACAAACATTAAACTGTCTGTTTCACTGGGCCTTAACATCTGTGTGTTACTATGCCAGATCTCCAGACTTTGCTATCTGCCTTGCTGATATACTATAAGAAATAGCAAACCTTTCTATCTATGTTGGTTATCTCTTCCTCTGGCAAAGGACAATATAACTTATGGAACCACAAATCAAAATGCTACATAAATCATCCAGTATACCCCATACTGAATCTAGTTAACCACATAACTCCAAAGTTGAGCAACATGTGTTTAAAATAGCAATTTAAAAAATCCTCCTTGTAGGTATAGATGCCCAAAAATGGAATGAATACTTTGAGTAGAGCAGGTTCTCTCAATTACTAGAAAATTTCAAACATAGGTGAAATAACCATACAGAAAAGATATTATAGAGAGAAATCATGATTTAATTGAGGGTTGTATTATATGGTTTTTAGACCCATTTCATATCTAAAACTATGATTTATCATTGTATCTCCAACTGGAAAAAGTTCTCAGGCCCTCTGATTAAAATCTCTCATTTCACTAATCTAATGAATAATTCCATTAGCTCCCATGAATTTAATTACCATCTCTACACTTATGATTCTCAGATCTATCTTCTCCCAATATCTCTGCTGACTTTAATTTCATATATCCAATACTTTCATACATCTCAAACTAGATTACAGTAGGCTTAAAGTCAGTAAATTTAAAATGGAGCTTGTTATCTTTTCCCCTAAACAATGCCCTCTACTCCTACCTACTCTAATATTGCTAAGGAGAACACCATCCTAATTCTTACCCTCTGATCCTAGGAGTGATCCTCAATTATGAATTTTCTCTCACACCCACCATATGCAATCTGTTGCCAATGCCTATTGATGTCACCTTTACAACATCTCTTAAAAATACCCCCTTCTTTCCACTGACACTGTTACCACTCTAATACAGGTCATCCTCCCCTCACCTAAGACTATTTTAATAGCTGTTGGTGAGTCTGCCTGTCCCAAATCTCTCCCTAATGCCCCCTCACTATTCAATAAACTCCAGTGACTCCCCATTGTCCTCAAGATCAAATACAAAATATCCTTTCATTCAAAGAATATTCTTTCATTCAAAACCTAGCCCCCTTCTCTAATCTTCTTATACCTTACTATGTAACATACTCTTCAATCCAGTAACACTGACTTCCTGGCTATTTCCCAAAAAAGACACTCCATCTCTTGGCTCTGGACATTTTTTCTGACTGTCCACCATGCCTAGAAAGCTCTCCCTCTTCTCTATTGACCTTATTATTTATTTTAAATCCCAATAAAATCCTCACCATCTCCAGGAAACCTTTGCCAGACACTCTTAATTCTTGTGCCTTTCGTCTCTTAATTATTTAATTTATCTTCTATATAGCACGCTTTGTATATATTTGTTTATATGTTTTCCCACCATTATATTGTAAGCTTTATGAAGGCAGGAAAAATATTTTGCTGCTTTTTAAAATTTCCAGCACATAGCATAGTGCCTAACACTTAATAAATATTTATTGATTAATTATTTAGTAAACTAGGGTGCAAGGAGGTTTAGGGACTTGCCCAAGGTCACACATGTAACACATGAGATTTGGACCCATGTCTTCTTACTTCAGAGGCAATTCTTTGTTTAACATAGCACAGTAACTATATGAAATGTAGTACATCAGACAAAAGCATTACTCCTTTTCTGGTCTTCAGTCAGGAAATAATGTCAGTATGGTGCTATGAAACTATTATATACTACCTGAGCTTTAACTTTTTTTGGAATAACATCATACAACTCAAGGAGATAGGGAAGGTATTATCTCTTTCTTTTTTTTAAACAAATGCTTTATTAACTTCTGTTTTACATCATTCATTTCCGCCAGATTTTGAGTTACAATCATTTTCCCCCCATTATTCCCCTACCCAACCTTCCAGAATAGCAGTCCCACAAGATATCGCTTCCTCCAATCTGCTCTCTCCCATACCCTCTTCGACTTTTCCATTAGAGGAAGGTGAATCTTTTTGTCCCAATGCCTGCACATCTTATCTCCCAATTATAAGCAAAAGAGTATTAATAATAGTATATATATATATATATATATATACATATATATATGTATATATATATATATATATTTAAAACATTTAATCTTAAGACCTCGAATTTCAGATCCATTTCCTTCCTCCCTTGTCACCCATTCCCTCTGGGGAGATAAGTAATTCAGTATATGTTGTACATGTCTAGCTATGCAAAACATTATCATAGTAGATATATTGTACAAGGCTGCTTATAATTCCCTCCCTCTCATCCCACCCCCCCACATGGTCCATTCCCTACATGATCCTGTCCCTCTTTTATAGTGGGTACTTCCAACCTCCCCTACCCCCAAGGATGCCCCCCCCATCAATCATCCCTCCTCTCATCCCCCTTCCCCCTATTCTGCTGCAGGTTGAGATATCCCATTTAGTATGTATGTCATTCTCTCCCTGAACCAAATTCAATGAGAATGTGGATTTGCCTTTTTTTTTTCCTTCCTATTCTCCCCCTCCCTTGCGACCACTTCCCCTTGCTTCTTCTACATGAGATAGTTTACGCTACCCTGTCTTTCCCCATCTCCTCTTTCCACTTTCCTCTCTCACCTCATAATTTCATCCCTTGAGTATTCTCCCTTCCCAATAAATTCAACCTATGTCCTCTATCCATATACACACATTCACATATGTATTCATATGAACACACACCCTTCTTCCATTATTTTCATAGTGAGAAAGATATCATCACTCACAGTTATTGTTTTTCCATATAGGAATGTAGATAGTTCAACTTTGATAAGTTCCTTTTGATTTCTTTTCCCTGATTACTTTCTCAGGCATCTCTTGCTTCTTGTGTCTGGATGTCAAATTTTCTATTCAATTCTGGTTTTTCCTCAAGAATGCTTGAAAGTCCTCTATTCCACTGAATGACCATATTTTCCCCTGAAACAAAATACTCAGTTTTGCTGGGTAGGTGACCTTGGGTTCATTCCCAGTTCTTTTGCCCTCTGGAATATCATATTCCATGCCCTTCGATCCCTCAGTGTAGAAGCTGCCAGCTCCTGGGCTATTCTGATTGTGTTTCCACAATATTGAAATTGTTTCTTCCTGGCTGCTTGTAGTATTTTCTCCTTGATCTGGGGATTCTGGAACCTGGCTATAATATTCCTGGAAGTTTTCTTTTTGGGATCTTTTTCAGGAGGTGATTGGTGGATTCTTTCAACCTCTATTTTGCCCTCTGGATCTAAAACATCAGGGCAATTTTCCTTGAGAATTTCTTGAAGGGTGATTTCTAAGTTCTTTCTTTGATCATGGCTTTCAGGTAGTCCAATAATTTTTAAATTGTCTCTCCTGGATCTGTTTTCCAGGTCAGTGGTTTTTCCCATGAGATATTTCACATTGCCTTCTAATCTTTCATTTGTTTGTATGAAGTGGCTGTGATTGTATACAAATTTCTTCTGATTCTACTCTTCTCATTCAGCATCAGTTTGTATAAGCCTCTCGAGGTAATTATGAAATCCATCTCCTCCTCGTTTCTTATAGCACAATAATATTCCATTACATTTATATACCACAATTTGTTTAGCCATTCCCCAATTGATGGGCAGCCCTTCAGTTTCCATTTATTTGCAACCACAAAAAGAGCTGCTATAAATATTTGTGTACATTTGGATCTTCCTCCCATTTCTATGATCACTTTGGGATATAACCCTAGAAGTGGTATTGCTGGGTCAAAGGGTATGAAATTATTTATAATCCTTTAGGCATAATTCCAGATTGCTCTCCAGAATGGTTGGATATTTATATTATTTTTAAAATATTTAAATTTGAAACTTTGAATTCCAGATTCATTCCCTTCCTCCCTTGTCACCTACCCTTACTGGGAAGATAAGAAATTCAGTATATGTTGTACATGTGTAGCTATACAAAAAATTACCATAGTAGATTTATTGTAAAAACTGACTATATTTCCCTCCCTCCTATCCCACCTCCCTCTTGGTCTATTCCCTACTTTGATCCTGTCCTTTTTCAAAAGTGGTTGCTTCAAACTTCCCTTCCCCCCTTCCTTCTACCCCTGCCTTCTATCATCCCCTCTCTCGTCCCCTTCCCCCCATTCTCCTGTAGGGTGAGATATTCTATTTAGTATGCATGTCATTCTCTCCCTGATCTGAATTCCATGAGAATAAGGTTTTCCTTTTTACCTTCCTGTTCTCCCCCTCAGTTGTAAAGATTTTCCCTTGCCTCTTCTATGTGAGATAGTTTACCCCAATTCTTTCTCTCCCCATCTTCTCTTGTTATAGTCCTCTCTCAACTCTTAATTTCACCTTTTCAATGTCATCCCTTCCTATTAGATTCGACCTGTGCTCTCTATCTATATATACCTGTAAGTATATATATATATATATATATATACACACACACACACACACACACACACACACACACACACACACACATATATATGTATACAAATTCACATATGTATTCATATGCCCATATAACCTTCTCCAACAATTTTCATACTGAGAAAAGTTTCATCAGTTACAGTTATCATTTTTCCATGTAGGAATGTAAATAGTTCAACTTTGATAAGTTCATTATGATTTCTTTTCCCTGTTTACTTTCTCAAGCATCACAGGCTTCTTATATCTGAATGTCAAATTTTCTATTTGACTCAGGATTTTTCCTCAAGAGTGCTTGAAAGTCCTATATTCCACTGAATGACCATATTTTCCCCTGAAACATGATACTCAGTTTTGCTGGGAAGGTGATTCTTCATTTTAATCCTAGCCCTTTTGCCCTCTGGAATATCATATTCCAAGCCCTTTGATCCCTCAGTGTAGAAGCTGCCAGGTCCTGCACAATCCTGATTGAGTTTCCACAGTGTTCAAATTGTTTTTTCCTGGCTGCTTGTAATATTTTCTCCTTGATCTGGGAATTCTGGGAACTGACTGTAATATTCCTATAATATAATTTCCTATAATATCCCTTTTTGGGATCTTTTTCAGGAGGTGTTCAGTGGATTCTTTTCACCTTGCTTTTGACCTGTGGTTTTAAACCATCGGGGAAATTTTCCTTGATAATTTCTTGAATGAGGAGTTCTAGGTTCTTTCTTTTATCATGGTTTTCAGGTAGTCCAATAATTTTTAAATTCTCTCTCCTGGATCTATTTTCCAGGTCAGTGGTTTTTCCCATGAGGTATTTCACATCACCTTCCATTGTTTCATTTGTTTGGATCTGCTTAACTGCATCTTGATTTCTTATAAAGTCACTAGCTTCCATTTGTTCCATTCTAAATCTAAAGGAATGATTCTCCTCAGTGGCTTTTGAGATTCTTTTTTCCTCTGGCAAACTGGGCTTTTTAAGGCATTCTTCTGCTCATTGCCTTTTTGAACCTCTTTTGCCATTAAATTAGTCTATTTTTTAAGGTGCTAATTTCCTCAGTCAGGCTGTTGACTCTCATTTCATACTTTTCTTGCATTGTTCCTATTTCTCTTCTCAATTTTCCCCCCACTACTCTTATCTGCCACTTAACGTACTCTATGCCCTGTAACCAGCTGGTATTTTCATTTGGGGTTTTTGGTGCAGGAGTTCTGACCTCCCAATCCTCCTCTTGTTCCATGCTTCAACCCTCTTTGCTCCCAAAATAGGAGTCTAATGTTGAATTTTTCTGTTTATTTTGTTTCCTTTGGCTAGGCATTTTGCCACTAAATTACTTGACTTTTGGGCTTGTTGCCCCAGTAGGACTATGCCACCAGCAAGGGGAGCTTCTGTCCCAAACACTGGGGTTTTCTCAGCTGCCAGAGGTATTAGTTGGATGCCTTCTCTGAAGCCTCCACATGCTCTGGCAAGCTGGTCACACTCCCAAAGACCTGCACCCAAGACTGCAATCCAGATCCAAGAAGGTTAAAGCAAGAGCAATTACCCCCTGCCCCAACTGGTCACCAGATCACCCTATAGTCTGCAGGCCAGGATCTGAAGCTTCATCATGGGACTAGCTGTGCTGAGGCTAATCAGTGGCCTCTCACCCCCAGGGGTAAGAGGCCAATGCACTCTCTCAACCAGTACCAATGTCCATACTGCACTGACCTCTTACTTTGTCCATGGCATCTAGGTGTTGGTAATTCTGGAAAGGCCACAACTGCTGGTTTTGTAGGGTCCCTCCAGAAGGCTGCTGCTCCTGCCCCCCTGGGGCTAAAACCTCTGACTCATGTGGGCCTATGTTTGGCTCCCAGAGCTCTGTGTTGGCCACTCCCTGCCAGGCTGCCAGGCTTAATCAGCAGAAGGTCAGCTTCTCTGTGTCATTTGGTGGGTTCTGTAGCTCCAGTGTTTGTTCAGAGTTTCCTTTTACATAAATTTGCACATGGTGGGGGCCAGAGCTGTGTAGAAATGCTGCTTCTACTCTGTCATCTTGACTCTGCCCCCTGAATACTGTATTTCTAATTTTATTTTTACAATAAATTTGCAATTATTTCCTCTTTCTCCCATTGGAAGATAAAACAAACTCCCTGTAATAAATTTATAGTCAAGCAAAACAATTCCCTCCCCCATTGGTCAAGTCCAAAATTCTCATTATGTATCTTGAATCATCACTTCTCTGTCAGGAGGTGGATGGCATACTTTGTCACTTGTCCTTTAGAATTGTAGTTGGTCATTAGATTTGTAAAATTCTGAAGTTTTTCAAAGTTGTTCTTGTTTTTGTTTTTGTTTTTCCTTTATGATGTTGCCATTGTATAAAACTTTTCTTTTAATTCTGCTCACTTTTCTGTATATAAATTCATATGAGCTTTCTTAAGTTTTTCTGGGCCAGTATCTTTCATCATATCTTATGACAAAGGAATTACAATAATTTATATACTATAATTTGTATCTTTTCAATTGATAGACACCTTTTTAGTTTCAGTTCTTTTCTTTTCTATTTTTCTTGTTAATACTCCCTTCAGGATCCATCCTCCAAAATTAAGTTTGCTTTAGTCTATCATGCCTTCCCCCTAATATCCTTTCTATTAAATCTCCTTACCCCATCTCTGCTTTTTCCCATTGAGTTTCATGTATTTCTACCCTGAGGTCATTTTGTCTGAGGGTATATGTATGTGTTCAAACTTTCTGTCCTATTGAGATAAGGAGGCTGATTTGATACTCCACCTACCCTATACAACATTGTAATCATTGTGAATATTGTTCCATAATTCTGTTTATTTTGCTCTAAGTTCATACAAAATTCATTAGATCAGCCAAGCAAGATGGAGAAGGGAAACAGGAATCTGTTATTTGATAAACTAAAGATTTTAAATTACCGAAAGCACCCCCCTCCTTTTTTTCATAATCACGGCAGAAATTGGTAAGCAATTTAGTCTCACCTTACACCTTACATCACCTAAAATGATCTGACTACAAAAGATACACCATAAAATTTTGAAGAGAAATAGGTTACATACTATTCATTCGGACTGAGGAAGAATTCTTAAGCAAACAAAGCACAAAAATTATTTTTTAAATAATAATTTTAACTACATAAGATTGAACAGGTCTGTATAAATACAACTAGTGAAGACATGATGAAGAAATACTATAGAGCAGGGAAAATATTTGTAACCAATATCACCAATAAAATACTGACAACTAAGAGAACTGACACCAAGACATAACACCGAGAGCCATTGCCCAAATGATAAGTTATCAAAGGAAAAAATAGTTTGCAAAATAATTTCAAACTACAAATAACAACATGCAAAAGTTCTTCAAATAGCAAGAGAAAGGAATATTAAAATAGCTCTGAAATTTTATCTCAAACTTTGAAAATAGCCAAAAATGACAAAAATGGAGAAGTAAATGGTCCAACCATTTTAAAGATTAATTTAGAATTTCCCAGGGAAAGCGCACAAACTTTTGTGTACCCTTTTGTCCAATAACTCTACTGCCTCGCTTATCCGTCATAGAAGTCAGTAATGGGATTAGCAGGGTAGAGAAAATCTGATATATACCAACTTACGCAGAGCAGCAAATTTTTTGTAGTAAAGAATTTCGAATAAAGAAGGTGCTAGTCAATTGGGGAAAGGCTAAAGAAACCATATTATATGAATGTCAGAATGTTTTTAGATAGTAATAAGGTCCATAAGGTTTCTCTCCAGTATGAATTCTCTGATGGAATATAAGTGATGAATGTTCATTAAAAGCTTTATCACATACACGACACCCATGAGGTTTCTCTCCAGTGTGAATACTCTGGTGTATGGAAAGGTGAGACTTATGGTTGAAGGCCTTCCCACATTCATCACATTGATACGGCTTCTCTCTAGTATGGTTATTCTGATGTCTAAGAAGAGCTCTACTGTGGCAAAAGATCTTCCCACATTCATTACATTTATAAGGCATTTCTTCACTATGAATTATTTGATGGACAGTAAGAGTGGACCTTGTTCTGAAAGCTTTTCCACAATGACTACATTTGTGAGGTTGGTCTCCAGTATGAATTCTGTTATGTACTATAAGGTGTGACCTCTGATTAAAGGCTTTACCACAATCATGACATTGAAAGGGCTTCTCTCCAATATGAATGTTCCTACTGTAAATAAGGTTTGTGTTTTTGTCAAAGGGCTCCCCACATTCATATATTTATAGGACATTTCTCTAATATGAATTTTCTGTTGTCTTGTATGGTCTGGGCTCAAACTGAAGGCTACCTCTGATTCATTACACTGAAGAGCATTTACTCCAGTACGTTTCCCATGGTGCTGAATAAGCCCTAACTGGTTATTAAAGTGTTATTCAAATTCATTATACTTATAATATCCTGTCCCTGAGGTGATTTTCTTGCATTGCATTACATTTGAATATTGTCTGAAGCCATTTTCCATTGCCGCATATTCACTGTGACTCTTTTGTTTGAGAACTTTCTGTCATACAAAACCAGTTTTCTCTTGATGCTTAACTCTTTGATCAAAATTATTTCATTTATTGTTTCTCCCTTCACTGGGAGTTTATCTGAAGGCAATCTTTAATAGTCTAGAAAGACTCCCAGTTGACTTGCTTGTTCTTTATCTTGGTACCATACCTACCAATTTCTTTCAAACTGAAATCAGGAAATTTTCAGGTTTAGAGTGGACTCCTTGGTTTCTGGCCTAGTCTCCCCATCTTTTTATGTTGTTTTTGAGCCTTGGAATTGGAGATCGAATTTTCCATTGATTTCTGGCTTTTTCATCAGGAAAAACTGGAATTCCCTTATTTCCTTAAATGACAATCTCCTTGCCTGAAAGCTTATGCTCAGTTTTACCAGGTAGTTGATCTTTGGTTGCAGTCCTAGCTCTTTTGCCTTATTTAATATGAAATTCCCAGTCCCTTTGATCTTTTAATGTAGAAGCTGTTAAGTCCTATGTAATCCTGACTGTAGTTCCACGATATTTGAATTTTTTTTTGGCTGCTTGCAGTATTTTCTCCTTAACCTTGTAATTATGGACTTTGGCTACTATATTGCTTGGAGTTTCAAATTTGGGATCTCCTTTAGGAAGAGTCCAGTGAATTCTTTCAATAACTATTTTACCTTCTGATTCTAGGACTTCAGGACAGTTTTCTTTGATAATTTCTTGGAGGATGTTGTCCAGACTGATTTTTCTATCATGGCTTTCTGGTAGACCAATATTTCTTAGGTTATCTCTCCTGGATCTGTTCTCCAGGTCAGTTGTTTTTCCACTGAGATATTTTACACTTTCTTCTAATTTTTCAATCTTCATGTTTTCCTTAATTGACTCTTGGTGCATTATAGAGTCCTGACCTTCAATTTGACTGATTCTAATTTTTAGAATTATTTTCTTCAGTTAGTTTTGAAGGCCTTTTTTAGGGAGGTATTTTCTCAAATTAGATTTTGAATCTCCTGTCCCAGTTCACAAATTTTACTTTTTAAGGATTTGTTTTCTTCAATGAGGCTTTTTTCCAATTTGGCCACTGTAAATATAAATTTATGTTCTACCCCTCTAATTTGGCTTTTAAAATCTTTCTTGAGCTCCTCCAAGAATGTTTTTGGGTTTGAGACCAGTTCATATTTACTTCTGTGGTCTCAGGTATGAGTATAGAGTCCATGTTGTCCTCTGTATTTGGTTCTTCTTGCTCACTATATTAAGCTCAGATAAATGTTCTTGCCTTTCCCTTCTCCTTCTCAGCTTCCTTCTTTCCCATTGTGATTTCCTATTTCCTAATTTTTCAGGCTGGGAGTTAAGAGCCTGGTTGTTGACTTTGTGTGCTGTAGCCTCTGGGTATCTAGACTGAACCCAAGACCAGGATTCTCAGTGTTTCCCATGAGTTGTCCTGAGGCTCACAGAGTAACCTTTGGGGAAGGGGTGGTATGGCTGCTTCAGATTTCTGCCTCTATACCACTGGGCTACAGTTCAGGAAGGCAAAGCAGCTGGTGGCTGGCAGCACTGGTGTCTGAAGATTCCCCTGGTGGTGCTGAGGTCCACCTGAACTTGTGTTGTTAGCACTTGCTGACTCTACCACCCTGGGATTTTGGAGCTCTTGCTGGTCAGCTTAGGTGGGGCTTGTTGGTACCTCTCCTGCCCTTCACTTCAGACTCCTTACTGCCTCAGTTACACCCTTTCTCAGTGACTACTAAGCCTGAGGCTATTTCCACTATTTCTGGATTTTACTCTGGGTGGGACATTTATCTATGGGTTTTCTGGGTCAAGGAGGGGGAATCAGAGCAGGTAGAGTTTACCATCTTGCCTTCTGGAAAATCAGGTAGGTGATTTTTAAACTTCCAGGCTGTTTAGAGAATCAGGTAGGTGATTTTTAAACTTCCAGGCTGTTTAGAGAAGCTGCTGTCTCTGCTGCAGGTACTGCCCTTTCTCTTACCCAACTCCAACAGATCCTCCAACCTGTGGTGAGATGCTGGTGAGACTACTGGGAATAACCCTTGGGTTGGGTGAGTCTTCTGGCTGGGGCTCCTTCTCACTCTGCTGTAGTCTGCTCTGTAGCCTGCACTGGTGCAGCTGTGCTCCCCGTTCCCAGACCCACATGGGCACATTCCTGGGCTGGATTCCGCAAAGCTCCATCCATTCCATGACAGTGAGTTCTGTCACTATAAAATCCATTCAAATTCACTTTTTAAAATTTTAATGACAGGATTCACATAGGAGCTTAGAGAAGTTACTGCTTCCATTCTGCTATCTTGCCTCCACTTCCCCACTTCCTTTTAATTTTGACTTCATTGTTTTTGTTTGTACAGAATCATTTTAATTTAATATAATCAACATTCCCTATTTTACATCTTGCAATGCATGTTCTCTCTCTCTCTCCCTCCCTCTCTCTCTCTCTGTCTCTCTCTCTCATTTGGTCATAAATTCCTCCCATATCCATTGATCTGGCAGGTAATTTTTTTTCCATATTTGCTTAAGATATTAGCATTTATGTTTAAATCACATACCTATTTTGAGTTTATCCTGGTATAATGTGTGAAACATTGGTCTATACCTAATTTTTGCCAAACTGCTTTTGAGTTTTCCCAGCAATTTTGTCCATTTTAGGACAAGAGAGTTCTACCCATGAGCAACTGATAATTCTTCAGTTGTTAGGTCTGTCTTTTTCTATATGAAAAGTGTTTTATATTTGTGTTCACATAGTTCTGAGGTTTATCTCAGGAGGCAGACTCCCAACTATTTGCTCCTGATATTTTTATTTAATTATATAAAGTAATTATTTTGTGTACATATAACATATTCCATACAATACTTTTGTTTTGTTTTTGTTTTTTTGGTGATAGCAAGATATTGCATTGAAACAGGATCATTTCTGCTTAATATTCATTGAAGAAAATGAGAAGAAATAATTATAATAATTATGACAAGAATTCAATATCCCCTTAAGTATACACACATATGTATATGTGTATGTATATATGTGTATATATGTATGTATATGTATGTAGGTATATGTATATATATACAGACATGTATATATACATATATATGTATATATACAGACACACATACACACATGTATATGTATATGTATATATGTATATACAGTTGAATGAAACTTTTCAGCAAATTTTATTAAGGCTAAGGAGAGAAGATAACCTATTTTGTGGGCTTCTTTTTAAAAACTTCTTGGAGGGGGGAAGGCAGGACAATTGGAGTTAAATGACTTGCCCAAGGTCACACAGTTAGTGTGTCAAGTTTCTCAGGTCACATTTGAACTCAGGTCCTCCTACGTATGTGGTCACCTAGGCTATATAATGCATTTTTTTTAATTTTCCATTTTATCTTTGTCTGATTTTTTACTGTTTAATAACTTTCAATCTGATAAATCTCTATTAGAAGCTATCATATAATGTAGCCATTTTTGTTTGCATAGGACATTCCAAAAGTCGGAAAGCAGCACTGAAATATTAATGTTTTGGAATTGGGATTTTTTGACCATTCTATATATTAGAAGAAATGCCAAATTAAACTAAAACCTTACAAAATAATGTATCCTCTCCTATAGCCTTTCCTACCTGCTTCTTTCTGTTCTATATTCTACCAAATAAGACTGGGTGGGGATAATTGTTATAACCCATAATGACATTCTACTTTATTCTGTTCTTCTTATTAAATACAATATTTTTCAGTTTTTCCCTTACAAAACTAAAATACATCAAAGCAGAAAATACTGGCAACTCCAAAATAGTCCAAAAATGTTTATGTGTAAGGCAAGGCTTGTCTAAAGTTAAAAAAATGTTTAAAAAATTCTCATTTTATACTTCTGTATATGTTTCCACTTAAAATGTGGGAAACTAAGTATAGATGCTGTCAAATAAAACTCAGAATTTTTCCATGCACCATGGTTTTCAGTGTACTATTATCTTGCAAAACTTGAAAAGTGTTGCTTCCGTTCTAATAGATAAAGCCGAGAAAGAGAGGAGCACAAACTTGAAGTGCTTTAATTAAATCCAAGATATATAAAGCAAGGATCCCTGCTTCAGGTACATACTTCCGTCAATTTATAAGAGGAAAAAGAGACAGAAATGAAGTAACCTAGGCCCAGTGAACTCAACCTACTCTAACACTAACAGAATGTTTTTTTTTTAATTTCCTAACCACTGACATGCCCAAAGCTACAAAAGAAAAAAATACTATTCACCTCCACTTGATAGAATTGTGAAATGACCCTACAAGTGTTTTATAAATATTAATTAGTTAATATTTGTATGGAAATTTGAAGAATGTAATGTGTTATGAACAGAGAGAGCTGAGTATTACTAAATTGAAAAGACTTCAGAAAAGAGCATCTAACAGGATGCAGTAAGAAGGAAAACTTGGTACAGATGGTTAATTACCAATTATAGCAAAAATACATATGTATAACATATGTGTATATATATGATATATAGATAGATAGATAACATACATGTAACTTCCTACCAAATTTCCTTGTTGACACATAAACTACATGCATAAATTAGAGTTCATTAAATTCAGAGTTTTTTATACTTTTAAGGAATCACAGACAAGCTGTAAGGAACAGCTATTCCTGCTGTTACGAGGTAGTTGAGTTAACCTTGACAAATCTTACAAAACTGGCTCTAATTATGATTACCAGAAATAATTTAAAAGACGTTAAATCAATCCTGTCACCAAGCACAGAAAGGCAGAACAACTCACTTATTAGAAGACCTTTTTCAATACTCATTATTTTAATTAAGCCATTATTGTATTCCATGTTGTTTTTCAATCGTTTTGGTAGTCTAACTCTTTTTGACCCTACTTGGAGTTTTCTTTGCAAAGATACAGGAGTGCTATTTCATTTCCTTCTCTAGCTCATTTTACGATTTAGGAAAAAAGAGGCAAACAGGGTTAAGTGACTTGCCCAGGATCACACAACTATTAAGTGTCTAAAGCCAGATTTTGTTTTTATTAAATTATTTATTTCTAATTTTCTACATTTTAAAATTTTCTTTTCCTTCCTCCCCCTCCCTCCCTAAGACGACTTGTAATCTGATGTGGGTTCTACACATACATTCCTATTAAACACATTTTCACATTATTCAAGTTGCATAGAAGAATTATAATGAATGGGGAAAAAAACATGAGAAAGAAAAACGAATTAAATTTAAAAAAGAAAAGAGTCTACTTCATTCTCCATTCTCACTTCATATTTCTTTTTCTGGATGTGGCTGGCATTTTCCATTGTATGTTGTTTGGAATTGTTTTAGTTCTTTGCATTGCTGAAAAGGAATAAATCTATCAAAATCAGTCCTTGAACACTGTGGCAGCTACGGTGTACAATGTTCCCCTGGTTCTGCTCCCTTCAATCAGCATCAGTTAATATAAGTCTTACTAGGTTTCTCTGAAGTCTGCCTGTTCGTCATTTCTTATAGCACAGTAGTATCCCATTACAATCAAATACCACAACTCATACATCCATTCCCCAAATGATGGGCATCCCCTCAGTTTCCAGTCCTTGGCTACCAAAAAAAAAAAAAAAAAGAACTGTTACAAATATTTTTGTACATGTGGGTCCTTTTCCCATTTTCATGCTCTCTTTGGGAAACAACCCTAGAAGTGGTAGTACTGGGTCAAGGTATGCACATTTTTTAGTCCTTTTGGCATTGTTCCAAATTGCTCTCCAGATTGTTTGGATAAGTTCAACCAGCAATGAATTAGTGTTCCAATTTTCCCACATCTTCTCCAACATTTATCATTTTCCTGCTTTGCCATGTTAGTGAATCTGATAGGTGCAATGTGTTACCTTGAAAGTTATTTTGATTTACATCTCTCTAATCAATAGTGATTTAGAGGATTTTTTTTTTCAAATTTCTACAGATAGCTTTAAATTCTTCCTCTGAAAACTGTTTCTTAATATATTTTGATCATTTATCAATTGTGGATAAGGCCATATTGAACTCAGAAAGAGGAGTCTTCCTGACTCCAGGCCTACACTCCATCTACTGTGCCATCTAGCTACCCATTGTGCTCCAACTATGTACAAGTTAACTGTTGTTTTTAAGAAAAACAAGCAAACAAAATAAAACAAAAAACAAGGTTATCCCTAATAAAAATACTAAAGTGCTGTGTCTGCCTCACACAGTTCATGAAGACATGACTATTACAAGATAGAAAAATGTCAGACCAAGATGCTGCACATTTTAGTTTTAATTTTGGTTCTACAGCTTTGTTCATGGAAAACTTCAAACTTTCCTTTCTAATACACTTCTCTCCTGGAGGTGAATGGCTTGGGAGAAACCTTTAGTTGTAAATTGCTGTTCAAAGGCTTTAAGAAAGTAGATTTAATATCAAAATTTAAAAGCAGTCTCTGAGGGAAAGAGGTTACTACAGCCCTATTGTAAAAGGATTTGTTTGGGGTTTATGAAAAAGACAAAGTGGAAGCAGAGAGAAAATAGTTAGAAGAGGTAGAATGGAAGCAGTTAAATGAAAAGCTTTAGCCTTCTGAAAAATGTGACTTCTACTAATAAATCAGAAAAGAAGAGAAGGGGGGGAGAGGAGAGGAGAGGAGAGGAGAGGAGAGGAGAGGAGAGGGATGGGAGGGGAGGGAAGAGGAGAGGAGAGCACAGAAGGGGAGAGGAGAGGAGGGGAGAGGAGAGGAGGGGAGAGGATGGGAGGGGAGAAGAAGGGAGGAAAGGATGGGAGAGGAGGGGAGGAGAGGGGAGCAGGGGGGAAGGGAGAGTGAGGAGAGGTTAGGGGAAGAAAAGAAAGGACTAATCTTTTAGTGAAAATGAAGGGAAAGAGAAATAGCAAAAGGTGCTCCTAGTAATGTGGCATTGTACAGAAACACTTTTGTCTTTTATTCACCCCAATCTCAGCACCTTCCTCTGAGTTGGTATCTATGTTTTGTGGGGTTATATTAGTTTTAGATTCTACTTTGTTGTACACAATTTTCCATTTAAACCTGTTCTTCCCCACTCCTACTTCTCTTAATCTGGAATATATTTATCCTTATTTATCCATCAACACTTAAACAATTTGCCATTACATGGACATTTAATTAAGTATTATTATTATTATTTTTAAATACCTCAAACTTCTATTTTAAAATAATGCAAAACTCCAGAAGAGCAAAGTCCTTCTACCAATGCAGACCGCAAACAGCTTTATAGTGTATTCTTAGAAGGTTATCTGGAAGCATGGGGAGTATAGTGACTTTCCCATGGCCACACAGCCAATATATGATAGAGTATAGACTTTAATCCACATATTTTATTGTAGTTTATTTTTTGCTACTGAAACTTCGATACACAACAAGAAAAGAAAAAGAAACATTATAAACTTGAATATTTAAGAAGAGAAAAAAACATGTCATATACACAGCAAAATGTCATAGAGGATTCAAAATATATAGCAATAAATTTCCATTTCAAGAAAGCCTACATGAGTACTATGCATTGTGTTGAGAGTCCTCTGTCTTTTCTTTGCTTCCTTGTTAGTTTTCTTTTGTTATTTGCTGCTCCTTCCCCCTCCCCCAAAGGCTAAAATTAAGTGAGGATTTATTTATCTAAAGAAGTAGATAGATACATAGATACATAGATAAAGAGAGGTATAGATAGATAGATATACACAGATACTTATATACACATATGTGCACATCTACATACATTAATAGACATACTTTTCCTAACAAATTCTACTTGTGATATTTGTTTTTATGTTTGTAGATATCTCTTCTTTCCTATCCCTCTTAACTTGTCTACTTCTGTCATCTACCTTGCCCTGCTATTATTTAACCAACCCTCCCCCCTCCCATGTGTCATCCAGTTGCTTTAAATCTAAACACCCTTCTATAAGCCCCTTTAACCTATTCCCTCACCTTCCCCTCTAAAGATCCCTCTCTTATCCTCCCAAGGATCTCTCCCTTGTCCTCCAGTTCTGATTAATCTAAACACCATTCTATAACCTCCCCTTAAACCTATTACCTTACCCTCCCCTCTAGAGATGCTTTCCTTATCCTCTCCTTTAGCATCTTATCTCTTTCTGAATTTAGAATTATACCCTTCTAGATACATATGTATTGTTCCCTCTTGAACCCATTCCCAATGAAAGCTGGTTTCCAGAACTAACAGCCTTCATCCCCCCCCATCTAATTCTTCTGTGTGAGTTCATCCTCTTGCACCTCATTTGGATAGTATAATTACTCTTTTAGTTGTTCCTAAAAAGTTTTACTTTTTAAAGTCATATCATGTAGAGGTCTACCCCAGTCATTCTTACAAATTAATCAATTATTAATAATAATCTCAGATGTATATTTACATTTTACATATATAACAGTTAAAGAGTCTGTCCTTATTGAGTCCCTTGTAATTAGTCATTGGTATGTACCTGATATATCTATTGGCATGTCAAATCTTCTATTAAGTTTATTTTTTAACAAAGCCTGGAAAGTCTGACAGTTTATTAAATGTCCATTCTTTTTCATTCAATATCATACTTTTCTGGGCATAATATTTTTGTCTACTATATATTTTGAATCCTCTCTCACATTTTGATGTGTACATGGCATAATTGTTTTACTCTTCTTAAAAATTTAAGTATATAAAGTTTCTTTATCTTTTCTTGTTGTGCATTAAAATTTCAGTAACAAAAAAAAACTACGATAAAAAAAAAGAAATATAAGGATTCAAGTCTATACTCTATCATATACTGGCTGTGTGACCAGGGGCAAGTCTCTTTACCCCCCACACTTCCAGATAACCTTCTAATACTACACTACAAATCTGTTTGCGATCTGTAAAAGCACTTTCCTCATCTGGAGCTTGCATATAGTGGAATCGCAGTTTGAGGTAATAAAAAAAGAAAGACCTTTGGACTTTTAGTGTCACTATTGCTAGATTTTGTGTGATTCTAACTGTGGTACTGCCATATTGAAATTGATTGTTTTTTAGTTTTCTTTTTTCCCCCTGGTTGCTCATAATATTTTGTCCTTTTGCTGGGGGTTTCAGATATTGACTAAAATATTCCTATGGTTTTTCCTTATATGATCTCTTTCAGGTGGTGATCATTGATTTTTTTTTTCTATTTCTACTTTCCTCTCTTGTTCTAATGCCTAGACAATTTCTTTAATTATGTCTATATTATTGTATCAAGATTCTTATTTTTATCAGAATCAATATATTTCTGACTCATAGGCTAGTCTCCACCCAATATACCAGGCTTCCATGAACTATAAATTTGTCAAAATTCCCTCAAATCAATGGTTGCAATGGAGGGGAAGGACAGCAAGGCAAAAAGGCAAAACCTTATTCTCATTGAATTTGGCTAAGGGTGGGAATGACAACACTAAATAGGGTATCTCACCCTATAGGAGAGTAGGGGGAAGGGGATGAGAGGGGGAATAATGGAAGGGGGGCAGGCTATGGGTGAGGGAAGTTGGAAGCACCCACTTTTGAAAAGGGAAAGTAGAGAATAGAACAAGTGAGAGGTGGGATAGGAGGGAGGAAAATATAGTCAGTCTTTTACAATGTATCTTCTATGGTAATGTTTTGCATAGTAAATGTTCGACCTCTACTGAATTGCTTATCTTCTCAGTAAGGGTGGGTGACAAGGGAGGAAGGGAATGAATCTGGAGTTCAACGTTTTAAATCAAATGCTTATATATATATATATATACTATTATTAATACTGCTTTACATGTAATTGGGAAATAAGATATATAGACACTGGGGCATAGAGATCCACCATGCCCTACTGGAAAAATAGAAGGGGGTATGGGAGAAGATACGGGAGAGAGCAGATTGGAGGAGGGGACATCCTGTGAGACCACTATTTTGGGGCAGTGGCTAGGGGAAAATGGGGAAAAATTTGTTACTCTAAATCTTGTGGAAATCAATGATGTAAAACAGAAGTTAATAAAGCATTTTTTAAAATTCCCTCAAATGATTATACCATTTTAATCAATTTGTCCTCTTCTCTATAGCTTGCCTGTTACTACCTCTATGATTTTACTTATGCCATTCATCAAAATTAAAATATTTTCCCCTCTTCTTTTTGCCAACGCATTTCTAGTGCTTTATTGAAGACCTCCATCAAAACTATTGTTTGGACAATTAGGCAACTAAAACAAGTATAGAGTTGCATATTCATCAGCTAGATATCTGGGTTTTTTTTCTGCTCTGAGTACTGCATTTGTGATTGCTACAATAGAAGTTTTGTTCTATTAACTGTTTATGTAAGACTTCCCATCACATTTTTTAACCAAAATGACTACTGAGGCTTAACTCTTACAAGCACCCGAGAATTAAGGCTGTCTATTCTATATGTCTAGTCCCCAGGCTTCCAGGAACTTGAGAAATTAGAAATTAGCCAAACACACACAAAGTTTATATTGTGATATAGTACAAACCCCAGAAACTTGAAAGTGATTTCTGAATAAATCACAATTCTAGAAACACTTAAGCAGAAAAACTATGCACCTCAACTCTATTCATATTTTTTTGGTTTTTAAAACATTCTTCAAAATTTCTTCTTTTTTTGTATCTTAATTCACCCAGTAACTCTTCTTCATAAAGTGATTATTTTTATTAGAAAAGTTTAGCATGGTAATTAGGGAACCAATTTAGCAATGATCACAAAGGGCTAGCAACCTCAGCCTAGCTGTAAACTGTACTTACTTTCACAGTTTGTCCAGGATTCAGCTCTGGGCAAAGCTTGACTTATGAGGGTAGATTGGGAGAGATAGGATGGGGTAAATTATCTCATATAGAAGAGGCAAGGAAAAACTGTTACAATGCAGGGGGAGAACAGGAAGGCAAAAAGGAATGAGTCAACCTTATCCTGAATGAATTTGGCTTAGGGAGGGAATGACATACACACTAATGACATACATACTAGGGTATTTCACCCTACAAGAGAATGGGGCGGGGGGAAGGGAAGAGATGGGGAATGCTGGAAGGGAGGGCAGGCTGGGGGGGAGGGAAGTTGGAAGCACCCACTTTTGAAAAAGGACAGGATCAAAGTAGAGAATAGAACAAGTGGGGGGTGAGATAGGATGGAGGGAAATACAGTCAGTCTTTCACAATATATCTACTATGGAAATGTTTTACACAGCTACACATTTACAACCAATATTGAATTGCTTATCTTCCCAGTAAGGGTGAGTTATGAGGGAGGTAGGGAAAGAATCTTGAATTCAAAGGTTTAAAATCAAATGTTTAAAATACATAATAATATTTATTATTGTAATTGTTATTATTATTTTACATGTAACTGGGAAATAAGATATACAGACACTGGGGCATAGAGATCCACCGTGCCCTACTGGAAAGTTGGAGAGGCGATGGGGGAAAATATGGGGGAGACAAATTGGGGAAGGGGATATTCAGTGGGATTTCTGTTTTGGGGTGGTGGGTAGGGGAAAATGCGTTCAAAATCTGTAACTCAAAATCTTGTGGACATGAATGATGTAAACTAAAAAAAGAAAAAAGTAGCTATTTTACAAAAAAAAAAAACAATTTATCTTATAGACCAAATGAAATTGATGTATATTTATAAAATTATAAATTGCCCAGATTAACAGAAGAGAAGATATGCTACTTAACCCCACCTTAGAAAAGCAAATTGAAAAGTCCATTAATGAGGTCCTTAAGAAAACATGCCAGGACAAGATGAATTCATAAAGTAATTCTACCAATCATTTTTTAAATTAAATCAATACCATATAAACAATTTTAATAGGCAAAGAAAGAGTCCTATACAATTTATTTTATGACAGATATATGGTCCTTTTACCTAAACCAGGAAAAAGAAAAGTCAAAGATAACTATAAAATAATTTGTCCAATGAATTTTGATGTAAAAAAATGTAAATGAAATCCTAGTGAAGAGTTTATAGTAATATACCACAAACATTATGTACTATGACCAGGTGGCATTAAAACCAATAATACAGACTGGTTCAATATTAGGAAAATTATATTATAATTGACCATACCAATAATAAAACCAACAAAAACCATATGTCTGTCTCAAAAAACGTAGAAAAAGCTTTTGATAAAATCCAATATTCATTCCTATAAAAACACAAGAATGTACAGGAATCAGTGGAGTTTTCCTTAAAATTATAAGTAGTATCTATCTAAAACATTCAGGAATTGTTATCTATAATTAGAATAAACTGTCTTCCCAGGAAGATCAGGAGTGAAGCAATGTTGACCATTCTCACCACTATTAGTCTATACTGTATTAGAAATTCTAGCTATAGAAATTAGATGAGAAAAAAAGAAAATGAAAGAATTAGAATAGACAATAAGGAAACAAAACTCACTCTTTGCAGAAGATATGGTATGCCTGGAGAATCTTAGAAAATCAACTAAAAAAACTAGTTGAAACACTTAACGAGTAAAGTAGCAGTACACACCAACCATCAGCATTTCTAGATATTACCAACAAAGTTCAACAGCATGGGATAGAAAGAGAAATTCCATTTTAAAAAACTGTAGACAATATAAAATATATGGGAGTCTGCTTATCAAGATGAACCCCACAACTATACTAACACAATTCCAAAACATTTTAACACAAATAGAGATCACAGTAATTGGAAAATTATTAATTGTTCATGTATAGGCTGAATCAATACAAAGGAAATGGCCATTATACCTAAATTAATTTATTTTTTCAGTTTCATGCCAATTAACTACAAAAAAATATGTGCATATAGTTAAAAAAAGGTAGAAAATTTCAGGGAAATGGAAACACATCCTTTCTTTTCTTCTATGCTTTGTCATTATAGACATTTCATTATACCCTTACATAAAGTACTACTTTCTTAGGAATTTATGTTAAATGAAAGTATTTGAGTACTAACAGGAGGAGTCCTTCCAAAAGATCCTAGGAACTACCAAAAATATTAAGATAGTGTTGAGATAAAATAAAGACAGGGGTATGTGTACGACAGAAAAATGAAAATGTAGTGTCCAGTTAGAGCAGCTACAAGGAATGTGGAGCAAGCTAAAAGCTGGAGAGTTCAAAGTCTAATCCAGGTCTTTCAGTGCTTCTCTGAAGATAAAGGGATTGAAAGTGAGTGTGAGAGTGTTAAGGGGTCCATAGTTACATGAACAGTAGAGCAGTAGCCAGTCACTCAATTTGCACAGAAAGAAAAGTCAAAGACTGAGGAAATATTGAAGTGTATAGACCTTTGAAAGAG
This sequence comes from Gymnobelideus leadbeateri, assembly GCA_011680675.1. NCBI lineage: Eukaryota > Metazoa > Chordata > Mammalia > Diprotodontia > Petauridae > Gymnobelideus > Gymnobelideus leadbeateri. The sequence goes on from WOXC01003747.1 coordinate 774,281, forward strand.
CACTTGAGACTGAATCCTCTTCCAGAGCTGATGATTGCCTTGAAAAGCAGAATGTTTAAATGGCTTGACTGAGTTTTTATGAACATTGTAATAAAATTTTTGTAGAGATAGTGAAGGAAAATAGTTCCCTGGATGGAGAACTATAGCTGTAGTTTTGCTAAAGTTATATCTTTGTTCTCTATTGCCTTTAACTAAACTATGCAATGGTTTTGTTAGCCTCTGGGATCATAGGAGTTCCAACCTTGTGAAACAGATGAGCCAGTTTCTGAAACACCTAGGAGAGAACTTTATTAGGGACAAGGGAGATGCAGAAAATATTCCTAACACTTTAACTGAAATGCCTGTCAGAGTTTGGGTCTGATGTTCAAGTAATACAGGAATTTTTAACACCTTCTAATAATTATTATTTTTTTAAGGTTCAAGACAAATTCTCAGAAAACCTAGTTAGACAAAAAGACTAGTTACACTTGACTTTTCCAGTTTTAAATGAAGGAAATCTCCCATAAGCAATAAACTGGGTTAGCTTTGATAGAATTCAAGGGGGGATAAAAAAAAAAAAAAAAAACAAAACATTAGAAGCTCCTAGTCAGTCAGAAATGGTTAGCTCCCAGCAGTGCACAATGAATCTACAAGAAAGTGAGACGTGTTAACCTATCACACTGTCAATCAAGTACTGACTCAAAAATTAAAGTTTCCTCACCTTAAAGATTTTTCTTAGATGGAAATATTCATTTTGACATTTCCTCAAGTAACAACAGAGACAAAGTTCTCTACATAAAAATTGGCAGTTTGGTTTCAGTTTTTTCATAGTGTTCATATCATTCCTTTTTAAATTATCTCTCTGCAAGAAAAAAAAATATGAAGAACATTAAATCATGTACACAGTCATGATAAACAGAAGAGGAACTTCATGGTTAGCATGATTCAATGAAGGCATTTATATAGCATGTGAAAATCTAAGATTCTTTTTTTAAAAAAACCTGTGAGAGAGAAGGGGCAAAAGTATCATTATCTTCTTTTTACAAATGAGGAAACTTGTGCATGAAAAATGAAACTGGGATTGGATTATAGGTTTTCTAATTACAGTCAATTGCTATTTCTCTAGAACAAGTGTTTGACTGTCATTTTTATTGTCCAGGAACTTTATTTGACCTCTGACTAATTTCCATGGGTTAATATTTTGTTTGTTTGTTTGTTTTAGTATTTCACCCAAATTCTCAATTCTTCTACTTAAGAATATCTTTGTGTAACACTGTTAGAGAATTCAGAAATCAGTTTATAGTTTTAGGAATTCTTAAATGAAAATTCTGAAAATGATAGATACTGCTTCTAATATATTGCTATGGGCAAAAATCACAAAGAGGAAATTTTGGTATAAAGACTAAAAGAAATACTTCCTGTCTTTACAAGTAGTGTTTCCTCATTTTTTTTTTCTCATTATAAACAGATATTTAAGTTGACAACTAAAAAGGGTCCCTAGGCAATATTGCCTCCAGACTCATTACCAGGGCCTTTAGATTCTTCCCAATTCATTCCCCCTTCCCATTCTACGTCTTCCTTCTTCTTTCTTACTAACCAGGACTCAATGTAAATGATTCACAAAGAGGAAGGATTTGCATTTGCAAAGATAAAAATATTATTTTGGTTTTCCCAGCACCAAGCCGGGGAAGAGAGGCAGTAAACTGCATTTTGATTTGTTTGGGTTCAAATGTCTCATAATATTAATAGCAAGATTAAAAGGTACTGAAATATTTGGGAATATCAGAGTATGTAGTTTGTAATTTGTGAGGTTTTTAATGAATATATGAAGGCAAAATTCCATGATACATTCATTGTGGGATGTGACACATCTTTTGAAAACAACTGTGCTATAAATGCTGCCACGACTACCACCACCCCACCAAGTCTTCAAGCAATGGACACAAATCTGAAAGCCTATTCAATATGTTGGAGGGCTGATGCTTGTTATGATATGTTTGGACAAGGTAGACTTAGAAATTTCTCTAAACTCTGATGTTCTGTAATTCTGTTCTTGAAAGCAAGGAAATTAAAATCTATTTTGTAGAAATGAGTAGAAACAGATTTATTATGGTGTTAAAATTAAGAAAATTTAAAATCTCATTTGTTCCATAAAAATCTCCAAGACAGACCACTCATTTTGTAGATGAAGAATCTGGGCCCAAAACGTGAAATCCATTGTCATAAACTAGATCACAGTAGACTATCTAGATATTCCTCTGGAGAGCTGCTCATGATTGGCTTCACATATCTATGTCTCTATATATCTAAATCGAGAGATATAGATATATAGATATTTACATATATATATGTACATATATGTGTATGTATATGTGTATATACATATATGCATATGATTGTATCAAAAGTCTTTGTTGGAAATAATATACATTGTGTTTTCCTTAACAGGCCTAAGGGAGTTTGGAGACCTTTTCTGCCCTTAATAGGCCTAATGGAATTTGAAGACCTCCCATGCCGTTAATAGGTCTAACATCATCATATGGAGCCCACAGAGGGAGAAGCATATACATACACACAAATAATTGCATGTATATATCTATATGTGTCTGTATGTGTCTTTGCATATATCCTCTCTGCTAGACTTAGAGTTGAGGTAATTTGGTTTGAATAATTTGAGCACAAGCAAGGTGGGGTTTTTGTTGTTTTCTTTTTGGAGTTAAGTTTCCCAGGCACAGGCTAAATTGTAAACATCTGAAGGATTGCTTGCCTTTAAACCCTGATAATTCACAACTGTGTTGAGTCATGTAGTTTTCCAAAGTACTGACTCTGAGTCAGTCCAGTGTGGATTCTTTGTTATATAAACTTGAAGGTTGGCATTTTGCTTTGGGGATTTGCTGATGAGCAGGATCTTTTCATTTCCTAGGTGAGATTCTAAGTAGCCATATGCTCAGAGCCCTCTGACTGCTTAGAAGACTGTGCTCCCTCAATCCAGGTTTTTATGAAAAGTGTATAGCAATATTGCTATGTTCAGACAGCTGGAACCCTGTCTGTCTTTGTGTTGATTTCTCTATTTGTATTTGCTATACTTATTCCTTTCTCTGTAATTAAAGGCGGATAGTTAACCCCTTTAAAGCTGTCTTTCCTTTAAAATCAGATCAAAGAACCTGTGGTAGCAGGCCATCCTGGGTGTGTTGAGGTGCTTGCTAATATAAATGCCCTCCTCCATGATTTTGGTACTTGCTAGGTGTTGTGAATGTGAAAATATTATGGCCACTCTGACCTTCAGGGTCATCAGTAAAATGCGGATAAAAATACATATTGTACTTTTTTATCCCTTCCTATATAACTCCTCAAACTAATTCCGGAGTGCCAGAAAAAAACAAAAGGTGAAGTAAGATATTTTTCCAGTCTAGGATAACTTAAATGGTGAGTAAGAAAGATCCACTTCACTATGGTGGTTTTTGGACTGTATTGCAGTGTAGGCTTCTGGCCTTAACAGCAGGCCTTGGATGTGACTATGTCAGTGGAAGCCAGAACTTTTGGATATCCCAGGTCAAAAATAGTAAAGTAACTTGTCAGAAAGAGGTTACTGGGGGGTAGAGCCAAGATGGTGGAAAGGAAGCACTAACTTCTCTAAGCTCCTCCGTGAATCCCATTACTAAACCTTAAAAAGTGAATCTGAATGGATTCTGGAGTGACAATCCACTTGGAGATGGAGATTGGCAGAATCCAGCCCAGGAAAGTGCCCAGTGGGTCTGGACAGGAGGAGTGAGGACCATGTGGGGTCTGTACAGCTCAGACTTGAGAGCAGACAAGCAGACTACACGAGAGAGAGAAGAAGCCCCAGCATGCAGAATTACCAAGGAAGAATCACAGTAATCTTGCCATCATCTCATAGGGGGAAAGGAGAAATCACTGGGTCCAGGTAAGAGAGGGCTCAGGGCCCCCAGGAGAGACAGCAGCTTCTCCTGGGACTATCAGCCCAGGAAGTTTAGAAATTGCCTGCCTGTATATGCAGGGGCTAGAATGGCAAAGTAAATTCTAGTTGATCTGATCCCTCCTTCATGAAAGAGAAAACCCAAAGATAAGTCTCCCACCCAGACTGAAATCCTAAATTAGTGGAAATGGCCTCAGGCTTGGGAGTCTTAAAGAAGGGGTGTAACTGGAACAGCCAGGAGTCTGAAGAGAAGAGAGGGAGGGGTCCCAACAAGCCCCACCTCACCTCACCAACAAAAGCCTGCCTATAGCCCAGGGGTATAGAGGCAGAAATCTGAAGTGGTCATATTGACCCACCTCCACAGACTACTTTGTGCATATCTACTTACCTCTCTGAGACTCTGCCTTAGCCACAAACTAGACACCCAGAGGCTTCAGGATTCAAAGTCAACAACCAGGCACTTAGCTGACAGCCAGATAAATTAAGAAATAGAAAATCACAATGGAAAGGAAGCTGAGAAGGAGAAGGGGAAGGAAAGAAAATTGATCAAAGCTTATTATGTAGGTCAAGAACAACCAAATACACAGGAAAACTTGCACTCTTTACCCACACCTGAAACCACAGAAGGAAATATGAACTGGTCTCAAGCCCAAATAGCATTCTTGGAGGAGCTGAAGAAAGATTTTAAAGACCAAATCAGGGAGGCAGTGACCAACTTGGAAAAAAAGTTTCACTGAAGAAAACAAATCCTTAAAAAGTAAAATTAGTAAAGTAATTGGAGAAAATACCTCCCTAAAAAGGACCTTAAAAACTAACAAAATATTAAAATTCACTAAAAATTAGAATCAATCAAATTGAAATTCAGAACTCTGTGATGCACCAAGAGTCAAGCAAACAAAACATGACAATGGAAAAATTGGAAGAAAATGTAAAATATCTCACTGGAGAAACAACTGACCTAGAGAACAGATCCAGGAGAGATAAATTAAGAATTATTGGTCTACCAGAAAACCATGATGAAAAAAGCAGCCTAAACATCATCCTCCAAGAGATTGTCAAAGAAAATTGTCCTGAAATTCTGGAATCAGAAGATAAAATTGTTATCGAAAGAATTCACTAGATTCCTCCTGAAAGAGATCCCAAATTGAAAACTCCAAGAAATATAGTAGCCCAGTCCCAGGCTTGGGAGTCTTCCCAAGATTAAAGAAAAAAATTTTGCAAGCAGCCAAAAAGAAACAATTCAAATATCGCGGAAGTACAGTCAGGATCACACAGGACCTAACAGCTTCTACATTAAAAGAGCAGAGGGACTGGAATTTGATATTTCCTAGGGCAAGAGAGCTAGGACTACAACAAAGGATTAACTACCTGGCAAAACTGAGCATAAACTTTCAGGCAAGAAGATGATTATTTAATGAAATAGGGGACTTCCAGACTTTCCTGATGAAAAAGCCAGAGCTCAATGGAAAATTTGATCTCCAATTACAAGACTCAAGAAAGGCATAAGAAGGTAAACAAGGAAAACACAAACTCACACATACATACATGCACACACCCACACTCATACATACATACTCATTAACTGGGATGCAACAAGAGCAACATGTAAACACCCCTATATGAGGAGCTGATAACTGTCAATATTGAAATTTTTTATGATAATCATGACCTTCAAAAGGGTTATACTTAGATAGAGGGTGTGGGTATGAATGCACTAACCTGAAGACTTAAAAAAAAAAACTTATTAAGGGGATCAAAGGGACTGTATTGGGATAAAAGGAAAGGTTGAGATAGTAAAAGGTAAAACATGCCATTTGAAAAGGCATTAAAACACAGGATAGTAGAGGGGGAAAAAAAGAGGGAGAGGGAGAACATTTAAATACTATTCTCACTGGTTCTGGTTCAAAGAGGGATCAACTTAATCAGTGAAGTTTAAGATTCTAATGTGAATAGACACATAAATTTATTAAATAGAGGAAAAGGAGGGAGGGAGAGGAGCACTGATTGAAATTAGCTCTCATTGGTTTGCAGTCAAATGGGGAGTAACTTACTCAGATAAGTATAAAAATTTATTGTGTCCTGTAGGTAGTGGGAGGGCAAGAGGGGGGCATTTAAAAAGGAGGAGACTAAAGGGGGGGATTAGATGGCAGGGAAATAGTAGTAAGGGGAGAGGATACATTAAGAAGGCAGGTAACCAGGTGGGAACTCTGGGGGAGGGGTCCGTCAAAAGGGAAAACTTCAAGGAGGAGAAGGGAGAAGGAAGAAGCAAAAATATAAACAGGGGAGGGAATAGGATGGAAGGGAAGCGACAGAGAGTCATCAATACTGTGAATATGAATGGGATGAACTCTACCATTAAACAGAGGTGGATGGCAGAATGGATGAAAAACCATAATCCTACTATATGCTGTCTACAAGAAACATTTTTGAAACAAAAGGACACCCACAGGGTGAAGGTAAAAGGCTGGAGTAGAATTTATTATGCTTCAGCTAAAGTAAAAAAAAGCAGGGGTAGTAATCCTTATCTCAGATAAAGCAAAAGCAAAAATAGATCTAATTAAAAGAGATAAGGAAGGAAAATATATCTTGCTAAAAGTCATCATCGAGAATGAAGCAATATCATTACTTAATATATATGCACCAAGAGGTATAGCATCCAAATTCCTAGAGAAGTTAAGGGAATTAGAGGGAGGAATAGATAGCAAAACTATACTAGTGGGGGACCTTAATCTCCCCCTCTCTGAACCTGATAAATGTAACCTCTAAATAAACAAGAAAGAAGTAAAGGAGGTGAATAGAATTTTAGAGAGACTAGATATGATGGATCTCTGGAGAAAACTGAATAGGGATAAAAAGGAATTTACATTCTTCTCATCAGTGCATGGTACATACTGAAAAATAGACCATGTACCAGAGCATAAAAACCTCACAATTCAGTGCAAAAAGGCAGAAATATAAAATGCATCATTCTCAGATCATGATGCAATAAAAATTATATGCAATAAAGGGCCATGGAAAGATAGACTAAAAACTAATTGGAAATTGAACAATTTAATCATAAAGAATGGGTGGTTCAAACACAAAATTATAGAAAAAAATCAATAATTTCATTAAAGAGAATGATAATAATGAAACAACATACCAAAATTTGTGGGATGCATTAAAGGCAGTTCTTAGGGGAAGTTTCATATCCTTGAGTGCATACTTGAATAAAGCAGAGAGAAGGTAGGGCAATGAATTGGACATGCAATTGAAAAAGCTAGAAAAAGAACAAATTCAAAATCCCCAATTTAGTACTATATTAGAAATATTGAAAAGCAAAGGAAAGATTAATAAAATTGAAATTAAGAAAACTATTGAATTAATAAATAAAACTAAGTGCTGGTCTTATAAAAAAACTAGTAAAATTGATAGACCCTTAGTCAATATGATAAAAAAAGAAAGAAAAAACCAAATTATGAGTATCAAAAATGAAAAAGGTGAATCTACCTCCAATGAAGAGAAAATCAAAAAAAATTACAAATTATTTTCCCAATTGTATGCATATAAATATGATGATCTTAGGGAAATGGATGAATATTTACAAAATTACAAGTTGCCCAGATTAACAGGCAGCTTTCAGAGAAATAAATTAAAAATATCTACAACCATATGAAGAAATGCTCTAAATCACTATTGATTAGAGAAATGCAAATCAAAACAACTCTGAGGTACCACATCTCTCCAATCATTTTGGCTAAGATGACAAAACAAGAAAATGACAAATGATGGAGAGTATGTGGGCAAATTGGAACACTAATGCATTGCTGGTGGAGCTGTGAACTTATCCAAGCATTCTGGAGAGCAATCTGGAATTATGCCCAAGTGGCTATAAATAATTCCATACCCTTTGACCCAGCTATACCACTTCTAGGGTTATATCCCAAATTGATCATAGAAGAGGGAGGATGACCCATATATACAAAAATATTTATAGCAGGTCTTTTCATGGTTGGAAAGAATTGGAAATTAAAGGAATGCCCATCAATTAAGGAATGGCTAAAGAAGTTGTGGTATAAGCATGTAATGGAATATTATTGTGCTATAAGTAACGAGGAGGAGACAGTTTTCATATTTACCTGGAGAGGCTTATACAAACTGATGCTGAGTGAGAAGAGTAGAATCAGGAGAAATTTGTATACAATCACAGACACAACATATGTGTGGTGACCAACTATGACAGACTGGACTCTTTTCAGCAATGCAGTGATATAGGTCAATCCCAAAAGACTCATGAAGGAGAAAGATGCGATAACCAGAGAAATAACTAGAAAGAACTGAGCTTGAATCCTGATGGAAGCAAACTAATTGATCTTTTTCTTTTCATTGTTTGGTTTTATTTCTTCTTTACCATTTTTCATCCCACCTAGTACAATACAACTTTGTAATTAGACTAATGTCTGATATGAAAGTATTTACAGATCCTAAAAAAAAGAGGTTACTGGAGATCCTTTGCTGGCACTTCTCTCAAGTCCCTTTTGCATTGCCCAAACACAGTTCCAGACTATAGTGCCAGGGTAAAGAGGAATATTAGTGTTTGCAAGCACAGGAGAAAAAGGATACTGGAAAAGTTCCAGTTTGGAGAACAGTGCTTGTGGTTGCTCATACTTAAGCAGGGGCACTGGATCCCAGTTCTAAAGCATAAAGGAGAACTAATGGTTGGGGCTACAGGAGATTAGGTGACCTGGTTGTAGTATGAGGGCCAAAAGGAGCAATAACTCTTGTGGTCACAGTAAAGCAGGGGTCTTGCTCACAATTCCAGGGTGAAAAAGAGTGTTTGTGGTTGCTCACAAGGGCCTAGAGACCCTGGTCTCAATTCCAAGGCAGAAAGGAGCATTAGTAATTTTGAGTGTAAGAGAAAGGGAATTCAAAAGTCAGATCGATTTCTAGTATTTATGACTTGAAAGAAACAAGATCCCTTCCTGAGTAAAGACCAGAGCACAGACCAGTAGAGCAGTGACCACAGCTCTCTTTATACCATGCCATTTTTGGAACCACTGAAAACGTACAGATTCCAAGAACAAGCTATGAAAACTGAAGGAAAAAGACAACCCTGAAGCTAGGTACTCTGTTCCCTCAACAACAAAAACAAGAACCCAATTTTAAAGTTAAAAGTTGAGAAAAAGGCTGGAAAAATGATCAAGAAGCAAAAAGGAAATCGGTCATAACAGTCATTATAGTGACAGAGAAGGTCAAGAAACAAAATCAAAGGAAAACAATGGTTACAAAATGCCAGCAAGCAAAGAAAAAAAAAGTGGGGGGGAGGGCAACTGGACACAAACGTAACAAGAATCCCTTGAAGATTTCAAAAAGCATTTTAAAAATTGAATAAGAGAGGTAGAGGAAAATTTGGTAGAATAAATGAGAAAAACTGCAAGAAAATTAAGAAAAGAGTGTCAATAACTTGGCAAAAAAAGGCACAAGAAATACCAAATGACATAACCCCCTTAAAAACAAAATTAAACAAATGTAAAAGTGATATAAAAATCCAATGAAAAGAAGAATCACTTAAAAATGAGAACTGAACAAATGGAAAGAAACGTACAGAAATCTACTGAAGAAAACAATTCCTTAAAAGTGGAATTGGCCAAAAGGAAAAAGTAGTACAAAAGTTTGCTAAAGAAAATAATTCCCTAACAATATGAATTGGGTAAGTGGAAACTAATGACCCCGTGAAGCATCGGGAAAAATAAAAGAAAATGTGAAGAAAAGAAGAAAATGTGAAGTATCTCATTGTTCTAATTATATATATACATATATATATATATATATAATAGAATGAGGAGAAATAATTTAAGAATTTTCGAAACAAAAGCCACAATAAAAAATATATTAGCCTACACATAAATATTTCAAGAAGTTGTTAGGGGGCAGCTAGGTGGTGCAGTGAGTAGAGCGTCGGCCCTGGAGTCAGAAGGACCTGAGTTCGGATCAGGTCTCAGACACTTAAGGCACACAAACAAAAATCGAGCCATGTGACCTTGGGCAAGTTACTTAACCCCAATTGCCCTCCAAAAAGCAATAAAATTAAAATAAAATAAAATAAAAAGTAGTTTTTAAGGAAAGTTTCCCCAGTATCAGAGAACTAGAGAGTAAAAACAGGAACTGAAAGAATTCACCAATCAAATCATGAAAAAAAAAAATCCTGAAACAAAAACCCCCAGAAATATTGCAGTCAAATAAAAAGCCTTCAAGTCAAGAGGAAAATACTAAAAGCAGCCATTAAGAAATAATTCAGGGGGTGGAACCAAGATGGTGAAACTGAAGCAGTCACTTTTCTAAGCTCCTCCAAAAATCCCTTCACTAAACTTTGAAAAGTGAATCTGAACAGATTTTAGAGTGACAGAATCCACTGGGAGAAAGGGTGTGGCAGAATCCAGCCCAGGAAAGTGCCCACATTGGTCTGGGAAGGGAGGACTTGGAGAACAAGGGGGCTACATCAGAGAGCAGACTACAGCTGAGTGAAAAGAATCCCCAGCCAGCAGACTCACCCAACCCAAGGGCAAATTGAATCTGTCTCACCAGCTTCTCACCATGGGATGGGAGGATCCATTGGAGCTGGATAAGAGAAAGTACAGGGCCTGCAGCAGAGAAAGCATCTTCTCCTGGGGATATCAGCCTACAGCCTGGAAATTTAAAAATCACCTACCTGATTTTCCAGAAGCCAAGATGGCAAAGGAAACTAGCTGCTCTGATTTCCCTTCCCTGACCCAAAAAATTCACAGATAAATGTCCCACCCAGAGTAAAATCCTGAAATAGTGGAAATAGCCTCAGGCTTAGTAGTCACTAAGAAAGGGTGTAACTGAGGCAGTAAGGAGTCTGAAGTGAAGGGCAGGAGGGGTCCCAACAAGCCCCACCTCAGCTGGCCAACAAGAGCCCCCAAAGCCCAGGGCGGTAGAGCCAACAAGTGCTAAAAACACAAGCCCAGGTGGACCTCAGCATTACCAGGGAAATCTGCAGACACCAGTGCTGCCAGCCAGCAGTTGTTGAGCCTGCCTGAGGTGTTGTCCAGTGGCATAGAGGCAGAAATCTGAAGCAGCCATACCACCCCTTCCCCAAAGGTTACTCTGTGACCCTCTGGGTAACTCAGGGGAAACACTGAGAGTCCTAGTCTTGGCTTCGGTGTAGACACACAGAGGCTACAGCACACAAAGTCAACAACCAGGCTATTAGCTCCCAGCCTGAGAAATTAGGAAATAGGAAAATACAATGGGAAAGAAGGAAGCCAAGGAGAAAGGAAAGGCAAGAAAATTGATCTGAGCTTATTATAGCAAGCAAGAAGCACTAAATAAAGAGGACAACATGGACTCTATTCTAACACCTGGGATCAAAGAAGGAAATATAAACTGGTCTCAAGCCCAAAATGTATTCTTGGAGGATCTCAAGAAAGATTTTAAAAGCCAACTTAGAGAGGGAGAAGATAAACTAAAATCTACACTGACAGAATTGGAAAAAAGCCTCACTGAAGAAAACAAATCCTTAAAAACTAAAATTTGTGAACTTGGACAGGAGGTTAAAAATCTTTTTTTTTATTTTAATTTTAATTTTTTTAAGATCAAATGCTTTATTAACTTCTGGGTTATTCATTTCTTTTTTTTTCTTTTTTCTTTTTTTTTCCAAATGTTTTATTAACTTCTGGTTTACATCATTCATTTCTGCCTTATTTTGAGTTACCATTTTCCCTATCTTTCCCCTACCCACTACCCCAGAATAGCAGTCCCACAGGATATCTCCTCATCCAATCTGCTCTCTCCCATATCTTCTCACATACCCCCTTCAACTTTTCCAGTGGGGCAACACACCAGACACCAATACTGGGACTCTAGCTGAGAACTAGGTAAGCTGCCAGATCCCTATGGCCTCCACCAGTGCTAGCCACCACCCCCCATCTTACTCACTCCGCACAACACCAGAGTCCCTGATGTGACTCCAGGAAATATTACTGCAACACCAGGTAAACATCTAGAACCTGCAGTCATTAGCCAAAAAAAAAAAGTTTAAGAAAGTGCTTTGTCCATACTGGGAACAGAGTTCAAGTTTAAAATGAAGGGGAAGCTCCCCCCTAAAAAAATGATGAGCAAAAAACAACAAAGCACAAAGAAACTGACCAAAGAAAGTTATTATGGTGATGAGAAAGACCAAGACACAAACTCAGAAGAGGAAAACAATGTCAAAATATCTACTGTCAAAACCCCAAAGAAAAATGGGAAGTGGTCTCAGGCCCAGAAAGAACTCATGGAAGAGCTCAAAAAGGAGATTAAACAACACATAAGAGAGTTAGAAGAAAGAATGAGAAAAAAATAAGAGTGGTGCAAGATAGTTATAGAAAAGAGTCAGAAGATTGGAAATCTCCTTATAAATAGAATTGACCAAATAGAAAAGGAAATAACAAAACTCAAATGAAGAAAACAACTCCTTAAATAGTAGAGTTGGCCAAATGAAAAAGAATATGCAAAAGCTAATTGAGGGTAAAATGCCTTAAAAGGTAGAATTGGGAAAATGGAAGCTAACTACTCTATGAGAAATCAATAGTCAATCAAACAAATTCAAAATATAAAAAAAAATATATAAAATGCCCTATGGGAAAACAACTGACCTGGAAAATAGATCCAGGAGAAACATCAAAATCACTGGACTACCTGAAATTCATAATCAAAGAAAGACTTATACAGCATCTTTCAAGAAATTATGAAGGAAAACTGACCCAATGACCTAAAACCAGAAGTCATAATATACATTGAAAGAATCCACCAATCCCCTCAGGAAAGAGGTCTCAAAATAAAAACCCCAAGGAACATTATAACCAAATTTCAGAATTATCAGGTCAAGAAAAATACTACAAGTGGGCAGAAAGAATAATTCAAATAATGGCGAGTCACAATCAGGATCACAAAGGACTTGGCAGCAAAACTAAGTATCAGAGGTCATGGAACAAGAATTTCTGGAGGACAAAGGAACTAAGACTATAAACAAGAAACAATTAGGTTTTCAAGCCTTCATAAGCAGAAGAGCAAAACTAAACCAAAAATTTGACCTCCAACATCAAGAATAATGGGAAGCATAAAAAGGTAAAAAGAGAAAAGAAAACAATGGAACTAAGCTGTTTACATCTTTATATGGGAAGAAATTTGTAACTCTTGAAACTGGTACAGCTAGAAGTAATATACATAGAGATAGTACAGGTAAAAGGTGAAATTGAGAGAATGACATAAACAACTTAAGTGACGAGAAAGAAAAGTGCAGTGGGTGAAAAGTAAAGGAGACATGGAATGGGACAAATTATCTCACATAGAGAAGTGAGAAAGCTCTATTACAGTGGAAGGGAAGATGGGAGGGTGGGTGATGGGCATTGCTTACCCTTTACTTTCATCAGTATTGTCTCAGAGGGAATAATATACTCAGTTGAATATAGATAAATCTATCTTACTGGACAGGAAAGTAGGAGGGGAGAAGATTAAGAAAAAAGAGTGGGTTGGAGATTGACAGACAGAAGAGCTTCTCAGGGGAGGATGTAGACAGAGGCAAAATACTGGTGAGGTGGGAAAGTGTGAAAGGACAAACAGAGGAAGAATGGCATGAAGGGAAGTACACAGGTAGTAATCATAACTCTGAATTTCAATGAATATAATGTCTCACATAAATGAATGAATATAAGGGAAGTGCACAGGTAGTAATCATAACTCTGAATTTGAATGAATATAATGTCTCACATAAAACAGAAACAGCAAAGTGAATCAAAAAACCAGAATCCTACAATATGTTGTTTACAAGAAATACACTTGTAGCAGAGAGATACACATAGAGTAAAGGTAAGGAGCTGGAGCAGAATCTAGGATGCTTCAGCTGAAGGAAAAAAAAAAGCAGGGGTAGCAAACCTGATCTAGAAAAAGTAAAAGCAAAAGTAGAACTAATTAAAAGATATATGGAAGGAGACTAAATCATTCTAAAAGATGTCATAGAAGCAATCATTGGTCATGAATTCTTCCCCTCCCCATAGATCTGACTGGTATACAATTCCTTGCTCTGCTAATTTCGTTGCTTCATTGTCTACATTACCTTTTAGCAAGACATAGTTTCTGTTGTTGTTTTTTCATGGTGTCAAATATTGGAAAATGAGGCAATGCCCATCAATTTTGGAATGGTTGAACAAACTCTTATATATGAATGTAATTCAATACTATTGTGCAATAAGACATGATTAACAGGTACATTGCAGAAAATAAACATGGAAAGACTTTATAAACTAATGCAAAGTGGAATGAGCAGAAAAAGGAAAACATTGTACAAAGTATAAGTAACATTGTGAGATGATAAACTATGAGTGACTTAACTCTTCTCAGCAACCCAATTATCCCAGACAAGTACAAAGGACTCATGAAGTAAAATTCTATCCACATCCACATAAAGAACTGGAGGGCTCTGAATACACACTGAAGCATATTTTTTCACTTAATTTTATTCTTTCTTGTTTTTTTTTCTTTTCATCTCTTCTTCCAAAACCATGACAAATATTGAGATATGTTCTGTATGATAGCACATATATAAACTATATCAAACTGCCTACAGTTTTCATAAGAGGGCAGGGGAGGGAGGAAGAAAAATTTGGAACTCAAAATCTTATAAAAATGAATTCTAAATTTTTTCTTGATATGTAAATTGGAGAAAATAAAATACTATTTGAAACAAAAAAAGAATCAAATTTCTTGCCTTTTTAAATAGAGGCAAGAGGAAGGAGGCAGGGAAAGAATTTGGAACTTATTATTAAAACTTATTTTAATTACATATAATTGGGAAAATAAAATGAAAAATAATTCTCAAACTCTGAAAAATTACTGATTTTTTTTTCTTTGTGTACAGACTTTCTACCAACAAAGATCATAACTTCTATATCCCTTCACAGAATGATATGCTACTCCATTCCACACTTTCTTATGAATCCTATTTGTATTTAAAAAACTAAACTCTTTCCCCTATTATGTTATTACCAGAAAGATAGATAGATAGATAGATAGATAGATAGATAGATTTATGTGCCACTTAAACAATCCATCTCTTATTCTATACCATACATCCATATTGATAAATATCAAATTGCCTGGTAGGAGAGAAGAGGAGGGGTTGAAAGGTAAGAGATATAGTATTGTGTCCATAGATTCAATAAAGCATAGATTGAAGTATGACCTATCACATTTCCATATATTGATTTTGTGTCCCAAATTGAGTCAGAGAACCAATCAGTGCATTAGGTATTTCTCTAAATAGTTTTAGGAAACTTCATCGGTAGAACTTCATTGGTAGAGGGAGTTTTCCTGTCATGAAATCCACACAGCAAAAATATCACAAGTTTTGCCTTATATGTGTAGATTTTTAATGATTTTCCACAAATATGTAGACTCCAGACTTGGTCTCTGGGATAGTATGTGATTCCTCAGAACAAAACTTCCCTATATGGTAGAATGTAAGCTCTTTGTGGGTAGGTATTGTTTTACTTTTGCATTTGCTTCTCCAGCACACAGAACAGTTTCTAACAGATAGTAAGACCAAATAAATGCTTTTTTCATTCATTGCATAACCTTTCCATTTATTTGTATACTTAAATAGAGACAAATGAAAGCAGAGAAAGATGGCATAGAATTTATTTGATACATTTTTTATTAAGTGTCTACTATGTGCAGGACATCAATCTAAGTACTGAAGGGTACTTTGATTCCTAATTAATCTTTTTTTTTCCATGTCATTTACAGTGCTGTCAGGAATATCAATGTGAATTTTGAAGTGAAAAGGTATGAATGCAGGGATAGGGGAGAAAAGCCAGTCTGTGAGTCAGATACTAATCTTTGTTGAGTAGAAATTGGGGTGGGGGAGCATGATTCAGTGGGAAAAAAAGAAAAAAATAAAAGTCAAACAAAATACTGGCTCTTTAATCAGAGAACCTAAGTTTAAATATTACCTGTTGATTACCACCTGTTGGACCTTAGACAAGTCACTTAACCACAGGGTCTCTGTTTTTTCATCTGTAAAGTGAAGTGTTTGAACTAAATGACTTTAAGTAACCCATTCTTTTCTGAAGATCCTTCCACATATAATTGTTATCTAGACACCAGCAGTAACCTTAAAAATGTTTTCAGTATATACAGTTAGTTAGGATTTATTGTTTTTCAATACTTTCTAAAAATATGTTGAACCAGAAAAATATGAAATTTGAAGACCATCACTGTTGTATACTTCAGTTGTGACTGAAGAAAACAGCAAGAAATCTCATTATGTGTGTGTGCATATAAGGAAAACTGTATTAAAAAGTCATTAAGCCATTCATTATTATTTTATTTTCTATAATTTCACATACTGACAGAATATGTAAGATAGAAGAGATTTTAGAAATAATATAATATATATAATCTCATTTTACAAAAGATCAGTTCTGAGCTAATCTAAAAGGAGGGCTAAATTTAGAAATGCAGAAAAGTTGCCTCCAGGGTTTAAACAAAATGAACCACCTACTTCAGTGTTTTAGCTTCCATTTATAGAATCCTCATGCCTTATTTTACATTCTTTGTTTATTTCCCCAAAGCTACATGGTGCTATTGTAACATCCAGTGAGTTTTGGTCTAATATTTGTCAAAACAACTTCTTAACAACCACATCACTTTGAGTTTTTTGTTTTGTTTTGTTTTCCAATTCTTACTGCTACTACAAAAACTAGCATTTTTACTTCCTTTACTATTGTCCCTGATGTTAGATTTTAAAGAAAGAGAGTCAGGAAACTATATGTATTAAACATTACATGTAGCAGTCTGCAAGAAAATTGTGTAATTAAAAATGGCAAGAAGGCTCTGACAGGCAATGTAGCTATCTATTTAAAAGTCCTCAATGATGAAAATAGATCTTTAACATTCAAAAAAGAAGTAATATATCTTGTAGGTTTATGGAGCTTTATTCTCAATTTTGTGGTAGGGAAATCCCATTTCTATTTGTAACATGCAAGAAAGCAAACACTGTATGCCTTAAACAATGTGCTACTAGTTAAACTGCTTTGATAAATTGACTTGTTGGCAACATGATATGTCATCCGATCATATCTACATAATCATGTGTTGGTTCTATGCAATGTAGTTCTTTGTACTGCTAATTGTTACTAGACATTTAAAAGTAGTCTTGATTGCTATATTCATAAGCATGTAATTTGTAATATGATTTGATTTGATTAGGTGCAATTTGCCTCTCCTTTAGTGTGAATGAAATTTCAAAATGCCAGCTAGTAATATGTCTTTAAGTTCGGGAAATACTATAGATTCACAAGAAAAATCAGGAAGACATATAACCAATTCATTTTTTGGTGTGTAGCAGAGATACTTAGATCACATCCCTCAATTCTATTGTATTTGGTGGTTATTTTTTTGATTAAATTATCATATTATATTACTATAATAAACTTTTCTTTTGGTTCCAGAGTTGTGACTTCATCAATGTGGGGAGCTCCCTCTATTGATGCAGATGAATAGAATTCATTTGTCACTCCATCATTTAGCCGAAGTGTTAGAGAGTTTCCTGGGAAACCTAAAGTTTACATAATTTGCCCATCATCACACTGAGATTATGTGCCTGAAGAGAGACCTAAATACATGTTTTCATAATTCTATGGTCAGTCCTCTATCTATTATAGCAAACTACTTTTTCATAGTGATTACTTTTTTTGGGGGGGGAGGAGAGTTTAATTATTTTATTTAATTAGTATGGGGAAGTCATAGTCAAAGAACAACCTAAGCCCAAAATGCTTAGCATTTACATTGCAACTGATAGTTCTCTCAGTATCATGTGACCAATAAGATAGTAGAAAATATTTTTCTTTTCCAGACCCCATTCTCAAAACAAAATAGGGTAGAAAAATGACACATGTAGGAAAAGGACAAAAAAAAAATAAAAATCGAACATTGCAACAGCTTCATTAATTAATAGTAGGAAATATTTATACTTATACTATTCGTTGTAAATGTTTTTTTTTTCAAATTTATGGAAAAAACAAGCATTTCCATAAAAAATTACAATAAGATAGGCAATTGCACATGAAGCTGTGAATTTACTATGTACAATTTGCTATGACTTTCAAATAGACAACAAAGTTATAATGTAAATCTCCCGTTTTTTTCCATTTTTCTTGCCTCCCCCCTCAGAGATGGCTACCATTACACACACACACACACACACACACACACACACACACACACACACATGCCCCCACGTACACATGTGTAAAAGTATTCTATACACACTTCTATTTATCAGTTCTTTCTCTTGATGCAAATAACTTTTTTTCTTCATATGTACTTTATATTTGGTTTCAATATTTATTATGATCAAAGTAATTTCTTCACTCAAAGTTGTTCTTAAAATAATATTGCTGCTATTATTTACAGCACTGACTTGGTTCTGCTCATTTCATCCTTCATTAATTGGTGCAAATATTCCAAGTTTTTTTATTATTTTTTGTTTGTTTGTTTGTTTTTCAAATGCTTTATTAGCTTCTGGTTTACATCATTCGTTTATGCCATATTTTGAGTTACAATTTTCCCCTCATTTTTCCCCTGCCCACCACCCCAGAACAGCAGTCCCAAAGGATATCCCTTCAACCAATATGCTCTCGCCCATATCTTCTCCCTTACACACTTCGACTTTTCCATTATGGCAAAGTGAATCTCTGTGCCCCAATGCCTATATATCTTGTTTCCCAATTATATGTAAAATAGCATTAATAATAGTATTTATATGTATTTAAAACATTTGATTTTAAAACATCAATTTCCAGATTCATTCCCTTCCTACCTTGTCACCCATTCTTGCTGGGAAGATAAGCAATTCAGTATATGTTGTACATGTATAGCTATGCAAAATATTACCATAGTAGATATATTGTAAAAAAAAAATGGCTATACATCCCTCCCATCTATCCCACCCCCCACTTGGTCCATTCCCTACTCTGATCCTGTACCTTTTCAAATGTGGATGCTTCCAACCTCCCTCCCTCAAAGCATACCCTCCCTTCCATCATTCCCCCTCTTATGCCTCTCCCCCCTACACTCCTGTAGGGTGAGATATCCCATTTAATATGGATGTCATTCTCTTCCTGAGCCAAATTCAATGAGAATATGGTTTTGCCTTGTTGCCTTCCTGTACTTCCCCATCCCTTGCAGTCACTTCCCCATTGCCTTTTCTATATGAGATAGTTTACCCCTTTCTGTCTCTCCCCATCTCTTCTCATTATATTCCTCTCTAACCTCTTAATTTCACCTTTTAAGTATCATCCCTTCCTATTAAATTCGACCTGCTCCCTATATCTATCTATGCATGTAAACATATATACACAAATTCACATATTTATTCATATGCCCATATACCCTTCTTCAACTATTTTCATACTGAGAAAGGTTTCAACAATTAGTTATCATTTTTCCATGTAAGAATATATATTTCCATGTAAGAAAGCATATTCTCATTGAAACTGGCTCAAGGAGAGAATCACATACATACTAAATGGAATATCTTACCCTCACTCACTCTCCTGAGTAGGGGAAAGGGGGATGAGAAGGGGGATGATGGAGAGGAGGGCATTCTGGGGGGAGGGGAGTTTGGAAGTACCCACTGTCAAAGAGGGACAGGATCAAAGTAGGGAATGGACCAGGTGGGAGGTGAGATAGGTGGGAGGGAAATATAAGCAGTCTTTTACAATATATTTACTATGGTAATGTTTTGCATAGCTATACATGTACAACACATACTGAATTGCTTATCTTCTAAGGGGGAGTGGGTGACAAGGGAGGAAGGGAATGGATCTGAAAATCGAAGTTTTAAAATTAAATGTTTCATAAGATGTCCAGGCAGTGGGGCTCAGAGATTCACCTTGCCCTAATGGCAAAGTCGAAGGGGATATGGGAGAAGATATAGGAGAGAGCAGATTGGATGAGGGGATATCCAGTGGGGACTGCTATTCTGGGGTGGTGGGTAGGGAAAAATGGGGGAAAATGTAACTCATAATCTGGTGGAAATGAATGATGTAAACCAGAAGGTAATAAAGCATTTGTTTAATTAAAAAAAAAAAACAAAGCTAACAAAATCTTAGCCTGCATTCCTAGAGTATCATCAGAAGTAATCATTCCATTGTATATTACTTTTTTGTTTCATTTTGAATTTTTCATTTCATCATTACAGAGAATTCCTCATGAAGTGAAAAAAAAGAATGTAAATGGTTCAACTTTAATAATTTCTTTTGATTTCTTTTCCTTGTTTACCTTCTCAAGCATCTCTTGCTTCTTGTATCTGAATGTCAAATTTTTTATTCAACTCTGGTTTTTTTCCTCAAGAATGCTTGAAAGTCCTCTATTCCACTGAATGACCATATTTTCCCCTGAAACATGATACTCAGTTTTGCTGGCTAGGTGATTCTTGATTTTAATCCCAGCTCCTTTGCCCTAAGGATATCATATCCCATGCCCTTCAATCCCTCAGTGTAGAAGCTGCCAGATGCTGCACTATCCTGATAGTGCTTCCACAATATTGAAATTGTTTCTATCTGGCTGCATGTAATATTTTCTCCTGGATATGGAAATTTTGCAGGCTGGCTATAATATTCCCAGGAGTTTTCTTTTTGGGATATTTGTCAAGATATAATCAGTGGATTCTTTCTATCTCTATTTTGCCCTCTTGTTCTAAAACGTCAAGGCAACTTTCCTTGAGAATTTCTTGAAGGATGATTTCTAGGTTCTTTCTTTGATCATGGCTTTCAGGTAGACCAATAATTTTAAAATTCTCTCTCCTGGATCTGTTTTCCAGGTCAGCGGTTTTTCCCATGAGATATTTCTTGTTGCCTTCTATTCTTTCGTTTGTTTGGATCTGCTTAACAGCATCTTCATTTCTCATAAAGTCACTAGCTTCCATTTGCTCAAGTCTAATTCTGAAGGAATGATTCTCCTTAGTGAACTTTTGAGAATCTTTTTCCATCTGGAAGTTTTGGCTTTTTAAGGCACTCTTCTCCTCATTGCCTTTTTGAACCTCTTTTGCCATTTGAGTTAGTCTATTTCTAAGGTGTTATTTTCCTCAGTCAGGCTATTGACTCTCATTTCATACTTTTCCTGCATCCTTCTCATTTCTCTTCCCAATTTTACCCCAAATCTCTTATTTGCTTCTTAAAGTCCTCTATGTATTCAGCTTATATTTTCATTTGGTGCCTTTGATTTAGGAGTTCTGACCTCCCAGCCCTCCTCCTGTTCCATGCTTTGATCCTCTTTGCCCCCAAAATAGGAGTCTAATGTTGAATTTTTCTGTTTATTTGGTTTCCTTTGCCTAGGCATTTTGCCACTCAATTACTCGACTTTTTGGCTTTTTGCGACAGTAGGTCTCTGCCACCAGCCAGGGAAGCTTCAGTCCCAAATGGCAGAGTTTTCTCAGTTATTGAAGGTATTACTTGGGTGCCGTCCCTGAAGCTGCCACATGCTCTGGCAAGCTGGTCACACACCACAAGACCTCCACCCCAGACTGCAATACAGATGCAAAAAGTTTAAAGGAAGAGCTATTACCCCCAATACTGATTGCCTGGTCCTCCTACAGTCTTCAGACCAGGAACTGAAGCTGCAACATGGTGACTGAGCTGTGGTTACTCAGTGGCTTTTCACCCCCAGGGGACAAAGCTGACCCTCCCAAATACTGGTCCCAAAGTCCATAGTACCCTGACCTCTCACTTTTTCTATGGCATCTATGTTTTGGTAATTCTGGAAACACCACAGCTGCTGGTGTTTTAGAGTCCCTCCAGCTGGCTGCTAGTCTGGCTTCCCTGGGGATAAAACCTCCAATTCACATGGGTCTGGGCTCAGGGTTCCATAGTGCTGTGCTGGCCACTCCCTGCCAGGCTGCAGGGCTTTCCTCAGTGGGAGGTTAGTTCCCTGTGTCATTTTGTCGGTTCTGGAGCTCCAGACTTTTTTCAGAGCCCCCATTTATATGATGGAAATGGTGTGGGCTGGGGCTCCAAGGGAGTGCTGTTTCTTCTCTGCCATCTTGGCTCTGCCCCTGTCTTCCCAAGTTTTTTCTGAGATTATTGAGTTCATCATTTCTTATAACACAGTAGTAGTCCATAACAATCAGATAACACAATTGTTTGTGCCATTCCGTAACTAATGGGCATGCCCTCAATTTCAGGTTCTTTGCAACCACAAAGAGAGGTATAGTAAATATTTTAGAAAATATTCATTCATTTCCTTTTTACCTTATCATCTTTAGAAGTAGACCCAGTAGTGGTATGGCTATATCAAAGGTTATAGTTAGTTTAGCAAATCTTTGTGAATAATCCCATACTGCTCTCCAAAATATTTGATCAGTCCACAATTTCACCAATAATGAATTAGTGTCCCAATTTTTCAATATCATCTAAAACATTTCTTATTTTCCTTTTCTGTCATATTGGCCCATGTGATAGTTACAAGATGGAACTTCCGAGTTGTTTAAATTTGAATTTATCTGTTCAAAAGTGGTTTAGATAATTTTTATGACTGTAAATTGCTCTTATTTATTAGAAAACTGCCTGTTAATATCCTTTGACCTTGTCAATTTTAAAATGACTTGTAGCATTATAGATTTTACAAAGTTATTTATATATTTGATATATGAAACCTTTAAGTAAGAATTATAAAATTTTTCCCCACTTTTCTGCTTTCCCTTTGATCTTGGCTACATTTCCTTATATTATGCATTTACACATAAATTTTTCTCTATCTCTTGTTTATTCATAAATTGTTCACCTCTTCATAAATCTGATAAGTAAAATGTTCCATAGTTTTCAAATTTTCTTTCAACATCTCTCTTTATATCTAGGTTATGTGTCTTTTTTTACCTCATTGTGGTAAATGGTGTTTGAAACTGGTCTACGCCCAGTTTGTCATACTCCTTACCAGTTTTCCCAACAACCTTTAACAAATAATGAATTCTTGTCTCCAAATTTTGTCGTTATACTTCTCTAATAAAAGGCTATTATATTTATTAACTGCTATAAATTGTATCTCTAGTTTTTTACATTGATCTACTTTTCTGTCTTTGTTGTTGTTGTTGTTTTGTTTTTGGAGGGCTATTGGGGTTAAGTAACTTGCCCAAGGTCACACAGCTAGGGTTTTGTTTGTGTGTGAGTTAAGTGTCTGAGGTCGGATCCAAACTCAGGTCCTTCTGACTCTAGGGCCAACGCTCTACTCACTGTGCCACCTAGCCGTCCATACTTTTCTATCTTTTAACCAGTACTGAATAGTTTTGTTAATTATTGCCTTATAACGTAGTTTAAGATGTCGTAGTGCTAAACCTCCTTCCTTCACATATTTTTTCATTAGTTTATTTAGTTTTCTGGACTTTTTGTTCTTCAAAATGAATTTTTTGGGGGTTGCTAGGTGGTGCAGTGAGTAGAGCGTCGGCCCTGGAGGCAGAAGGACCTGAGTTTGGATCTGGCCTCAGACACTTAATGCACACACAAACAAAAACCTAGCCATGTGACTTTGGGCAAGTTACTTAACACCAATTGCCCTCCAAAAAGCAAAAAAAAAAAACACACAAAATGAATTTTTTTTTTTTACTATTTGTTTCTAATTCTATAAATCCTTATCTTTACGGAACTCACCTGACACTGGCCTTCCACATTTTAGAAGACACACAATCTGACCCCCACTGTTTTATTTTGATACACAATGATTTATTTTTATCCAGATACAACTACCAGGCATAACTTACCACTTCTCTTTCCTTTACTTCTCTTACTTGATTTTCAAAATCTTTCTTGAGGTATTCCATGGCCTGTAACCAGATCATCTTTTTTCTTTTTTCCTTTTTAACATAGGGTTATTTATTTATATGCGTATATATATATATATATATATAATTTTAGTTTACATCATTTATTTCCACAAGATTTTGAGTTACAAATTTTCTCCCCATTTTTCCCCTAACAACCACCCTAAAACAGCCATTGCACTGAATATCCCCTCATCCAATCTGCTCTCTCCCATATCTTCCCCCATACGTCTTCTGAATTTCCAGTAGGGGACAGTGGATCTCTATGCCCCAGTGCCTGTATATCTTATTTCCCAGTTACATGTAAAATTAGATAGATAGATAGATAGATAGATAGATAGATAGATAGATAGATAGATAGATATAGATATAGATAGATAGATAGACAGATAGATATATAGATAGATAAAGATATATAGATATATATACATTTGGTTTTAAAACTTTGAATTCCAGATTCTTTCCTATCCTCCCTCATCACCCACCCTTACTCAGAAGATAAGCAATTCAATATAGGTTGTACATGTGTAGCTAAGCAAAACATTTCCATGGTGGATATATTGTGAAAGACTGACTAAATTTCCCTCCATCCTATTCCACTCCCACTAGTTCTATTCTCTACTTTGATCCTGCCCCTTTTCAAAAGCAGGTGCTTCCAAATTCCCTCCCCCCAGCCTGCCCTCCCATTCTCCCTATTGTTCCCTTTCCCAAAACTCTCCCATCGGATGAGATACCCTATTTAGTGTGTATTCGTCATTCTCTCTCTAAGCCCAATTCAATGAGAATAAGGTTGACTCATTCCCTTTTTCCTTCCTTTTCTTTCCCTCCATTGTAATAGTTTACCCTTGCCTATTCTGTATGAGATAATTTAGTGCATTCTATCTCTACCCATCTGCTCTCATTATATTTCTCTCTCATCTTTTAATTTCACGTTTTAAATATCATCCCTTCCTATTAAATTTTCCACATCCCTCTGTCTATGTATACCTGTACACAAATATACACACAGTCACATATGTATTCATAAGCCCATATGCCTGTACACAAATATACACGCAATCACATATGTATTCATAATCTCATGTATGTATACATATATGTGTTTATATTACCTTCAACTACTCTAATACTGAGAAAAATTTCATAAGTTACAATTAGCATTTTTCCATTTAGGAATTTAAGTAGTTCAACATTGGTCAGCTTCTTATGATTTCTTTTCCCTGCTTACCATCTCACGCTTCTCTTGCTTCATGTATATGAATGTCAAATTTTCTATTCACCTCTCCTTTTTTTCATCAAGAATGCTTGAAAGTCCCTTATTTCACTGAATGACTATATTTCCCCCTGAAACATGATACACAGTTTTGCTTGGCAGTTTATTCTTGGTTTTAATCACAGCTCCTTTGACCTCTGGAATATCATATTCCAAGCCCTTTGATCCCTCAGTGTAGAAGCTGCTTGATCCTGTGTTATCCTGACTGTGTTTCCACAATATTCAAATTATTTCTTCCTGGCTGCTTGTAATATTTCCCCTTGATCTGGGAATTCTGGAACCTGGCTATAATATTCCTAGGAGTTTTCTTTTGGGGGTCTTTTTCAAGAAGAAATTGGGAGATTCTTTCAAGCTCTGGTTCTAAAACAGGGCAATTTTCTTTGAGAATTTATTTTTAAGCATTTGGGGTTAAGTAACTTGCTGAAGATTCCATGCCTAGTTATTTTTATCTGTGGGTGCTAATTTTCTGAGGCCAGAAGCGATCCCAGGTCATCCCAACTCTGGGGCTGGTACACTTACTCACTGCACCACCTAGCCACCCCTTAACATTTCTGTTTTGTGGTTTGTTTTGTTTTGCTTTTGCTTTTTGGAGGACAACTGGGGTTGTTGCTTCCCAAAGACACACTGCTAGTAAAGTGTAAAATGTCTGAGGCAGGATCTGAACCCAGGTACTCCTGACTCCAGGGCTGGTGCTCCATTCACTGTACCACCTAGCCACCCTGAGAATTTTTTGAAGAATGATTTCTAGGTTCTTTTTTTGATCATGGTTTTCAGGTAGTCCAATAATTTTTAAATTGTCTCTCCTGGATATATTTTTCAAGTCATTGGTTTTTCCAATGAGGTATTTCATATTGCCTTCTATTTTTTCATTTGTTTTGGTCTGTTTAGCAGTGTCTTGATTTCTCATAAAGTTGCTAGCTTCCATTTGCTCCAGTCTAATTCTGAAAAAATGACTCTCTTCATCGAGCTTTTGAGATTCTTTTTCCATCTGGTAAATTCAGCATTTTAAGATATTTTTCTTTTCATTGGCATTTTGAGCCTCTTTTGCCATTTGAGTTAGAATATTTCTTTTTCTTTTATTCTTTTTGAATAAACAAACGCTTTATTAATTTCTAATTTACACCATTCATTTCTGCAAGATGTTGAGTTACAGTTTTTCCCCATTTTTTAACCACCCATCACCCCAGAATAACAGTCCCACAAGATATCCCCACATCCAATCTGCTCTGTCCCATATCTTCTCACATACCCCCTTCGACTTTACCATTAGGACAAGGTGCATCTCTGTGCCCCATTTCCTGCACATCTTATCTCCCAATTACATGCAAAATAGTATTAATAATAGTATTTTTATATATTTGAAACATTTAATTTTAAAGCTTTGAATTTCAGCTTTCCTCCCTTGTCACCCATTGCCTCTGTGAAGATAAGCAATTCAGTTTGTGTTGTAAATGTATAGCTATGCAAAACATTACCATGGTAGATATATTGTAAAAGACTGCTTATATTTCCCTCCCACCCATCCCACCCCCACCTGGTCCATTCCCTACTTCAATGCTGTTCCTTTTCAAAAGTGGGTACTTCCAACCTCCCCTTGCCCCAGAATGCCCTCCCCTCCATATTCCCTGTCTCATCCCCCTTCCCCCTACTCTCCTGCAGGGTGAGATATCCCATTTAGTATGTACGTCATTCTCTCCCTGAGCCAAATTCAATGAGAATATGATTTTACCTTTTTGCCTCCCTGTTCTTCCCCTCCCCTGCAACCACTTCCCCTTGCCTCTTCTACATGAGCTAGTTTACCCCATCCTGTCTCTCCCCATCTCCTCTTTCCATATTCCTCTATCACTTCTTAACTTCACCCATTAAGTATCATCCCTTCCCACCAAATTCAACCTGTGCCCTCTACCCATATATACCTGTAAACATATATACACACATTTACATATGTATTCATATGCCCATATACCCTTCTTCAATTATTTTAATACTGAGAAAGTTTTCATCAATCACAGTTATTGTTTTTACATATAGGAATATAAATAATTCAACTTTGATTAGTTCCTTTTGATTTCTTTTCCCTGGTTTCCTTCTCAAGTGTCTCTTGCTTCCTGTGTCTTACTGTCAAATTTTCTATTCAACTCTGGTTTTTTTCCTCAAGAATGCTTGAAAGTCCTCTATTCCACTGAATGATCATATTTTCCCCTGAAACAAAATACTCAGTTTTGCTGGATATGTGATTCTTGGTTTTAATCCCAGGTCCTTTGCCCTGAGGAATATCATATTCCAGGCCCTTTGATCCCTCAGTGTAGAAGCTGCCAGGTCCTGTGCTATTCTGATTGTGTTTCCACAATATTGAAATTGTTTCTTCCTGGCTGCTTGTAGTATTTTGTCCTTGATCTGTGAATTCTGGAACCTGGCTATAATATTCCTGGGAGTTTTCTTTTTGGGATCTTTTTCAGGAGGTGGTCAGTGAATTCTTTCAACCTCTATTTTGCCCTCTGGATCTAAAACATCAGGGCAATTTTCCTTGAGAATTTCTTGAAGGGTGATTTCTAGGTTCTTTCTTTGATCATGGCTTTCAGGTAGTCCAATAATTTTTAAATTGTCTCTCCTGGATCTATTTTCCAGGTCAGTGGTTTTTCCCATGAGATGTTTCACATTGCCTTCTATTCTTTCATTTGTTTGGATCTGTTTTAACAGCATCTTGATTTCTCATAAAGTCACTAACTTCCATTTGCTCCAGCCTAACTCTGAAGGAATGAATCTCCTCAGTGAGCTTTTGAGATTCTTTTCCATCTGGAAAATTTGGCTTTTTAAGGCATTCTTCTCCTCATTGCCCTTTTGAGTCTCCTTTGCCATTTGAGTTAGTTTATTTTAAGGTGTTATTGTCTTCAGTCAGGCTGTTGACTCTCATTTCATACTTTTCCTGCATCCTTCTCATTTCTCTTCCCAATTTTTCATCCACTTCTTTTATTTGGTTTTTAAACTCCTTCTTAAAGTCCTCTATGGTCTGTAACCCATTCATATTTTCATTTGGGGCTTTTTGTGCAGGATTTCTAACCTCACAGTCCTCCTCCTGTTCCATGCTTCAATCCTCTTTGCACCCAAAAAAGGAGTCTAATGTTGAATTTTTCTGTTTATTTTGTTTCCTTTGTCTAAGCATGTTGCCACTTAATTACTTGACTTTTGGGCTTGTTGCCACAGTAGGACTGTGCCACCAGACAGGAGGGCTTCTGTCCCAACAGTTGGGATTTCCTCAACTGCCTGAGGCATTAGTTGGGTGGCCTCTATGAAGCCTCCACACACTCTGGCCAGTTGGTCACACACCCTAAGACCTCCACCCCAGACTGCCATCCAGATCCAAGAAGGGTAAAGAAAGAGTGCTTACCCCCAGACTGATTGCTGGATCCCCCTTCAGTTCACAGGCCAAGTGCTAAAGCTGCAATGCGGGAAGGAAGAAGCTGATTCATTCTCCTAACCAGTCCCAAAGTCCATAGGGCACTAACCTCTCACTTTGTCCTAGGCATCTATGTGTTGATAATTCTGGAAATGCCAGAGCTGCTGGTGTTCTGGGGTCCCTCCAGCCAGCTTCCATTCTGGCTACCCTCCGGCTAAAACCTCAACTCACACAGGCCTAGGCTCGGCTCCCAGAGCACTGTGCTGGCTGTTCCCTGACAGGCTGCTGGACTCACCTCAGTGGGAGCTTAGCTCCTCTGTGTCATTTTGTGGGTTCCGGAACTCCAGAGGTCATTCATAGTCCCCATTTTACATAATTTTGAAATAATGTGAGCTGGAGCTCTGAGGATGTGCTGTTTCTACACTGCCATCTTGACTCTGCCCTCTGATGGAAGACATTTTAAGGATGCTCTAAAAGGATTAAGGAGTTCTGGGGTAGATCAAGGAGGACTAGGGGATAGAACTATAAAATATAGCCTTAAAAAGGAGTAAGATAAACTAGGTGGCAAACCAAGAAAAGGTAGATGGAAAAATTAATGTTCTTTAAAAGTAGTATATTGATGGTTATTTAAGAGCCACTACAAGGGTTCCACAAAAGCAATGCAGTAAGTATTTGCTGCTTGTATGATTTTTAGTAGGCACTAGAAATCTAAGAAGAAGAGAGTATCAGTCCTTGATATTCAGTGGTTTACATTATTTGTCTGAGTTGTCCCCTTAGTTCCCTTTTATTGTTCTCTGAAGTGAACTATACTGATATATTCTTTTTTTCAGAGTATGTTTTCATCCATTCTAAAGGAACTTCCTCATCTCCAGTGCCCTACTGTCTAGCTAGAATCTACCACTTGTTCCTGTCAATATCAATGGAACCAAAACCTACAGGACATGATGATAAATCTAGATTTGTTTTCCCTGTCTCCCATAAAGCAATGCACCAATAGGTCTCAGATATAATCCTGGTTGCTTCATGCATGGTTAATTAGGGTATTTTTTAAACACGATTAATTAATTCTAATAATGGTTTGGGTTACATGACAAGAAGTGATAAACAATAAATGTTATTTGAAAAACAAACTTTGCTAAGTAATGTAGTTCACATTCATATAACACTTTACATACATTATTTCATTTTATCCCCACAATCACTTTCCAAAATATGTACTATCATCACTTATTTTGTAGATAAGGAAACTGAGACTCAGAGAGGTCCTATACATATCTACTGCAGGATTCAAAAGCAGGTCTTTCTGACTCCAATACAACTATTGACCATGACACAATACTGGTTCTCAATAATTAGAAATATATGCCCTTAAATAAAATAAAACATTTATTGATATTCCATTGAAGCCTCTTCATTATATTTTTATTTTTATGGCAGTATTGATTATCTTAGCATTTTTGTGAACTTTTACTGTTAAAAGAAATATTTTCCACCATAAGGAAAATAATGCTTTTTTTTTCTTTTTTCCAGAATTTTCTCTCAAATCCTTTAGCTTATTGAGATGGAGGGCGCATTTGCTGACTTGTGTCTGGTGATGTGTACTTTCCTTTCTGAGTTGTACATGCCCCTTAAGTAATCTCCTAACAGAAATGTAGTTTCATGTTGTAGAATCTCAAGATGATGAACAGTGCTGATAAACTACCACTCAGAATGGAGAACAAAAGTTATATCCAATTAGGGGAAGCACAAAGCAGATATTCCCAGGGTCCTAGAAAGCACTTTGTTACAAGGAGGAAGCCTTTGTACTGTTAAAAGGTCTTAGTGCGGTGGAAAATATCAATTTAACAATGAATGAATAAATAATGGATCAGAAGTCTACTGCTCCTGAATTTCACAAGTGGATATAGATATTAAATAAATATAGTATTAAATATTCAGTTTTTATGCTAAGAAAATATCTCTAAAACAAAACTACTTCACAAAACAATCACTCAGTTTAAGCATAACTAAAAGTATACTCACTTGGGAATTGGAGCTTTTGGGTTCAAATCTTTCCTTTTATGTCCACTATATTATGATCTTGAGAAATCCACCTAAATTCCTTGTGCCTCAGTTTATTTATCTGTTTAAAATGAAGCACTTGTACTACCTGGCTTGTGAACTTCTTTCCAATTCTGGGTTATGATACTAGGGTTCTATTACTGTCTCCTTTGTAATGAAATTAAAAGATAATCACTTTGCTGTTCACTAAGTCCATCTGAGGCACGTATGCATCTTTAAGGGTAGGTATATGGGCAGGTACAGAAAAATAATTACTTAAAGGAGAAAGCAGCTTCAAAAACCATAACCCCTTGCACCAGAGAAGAATTTGAGTTATTGACTCTAAAAAGGCAATGATATGTGTAGACAAGAGAGAGCTAAACATGAGGAAATAAATGAGGCCTCTACAAGTGGTTATAAGGATTTCTATTAATTAAGAATTATAGGGAGATGGCTAGGTGGCACAGTGAGTAGAGCGTCGGCCCTGCAGTCAGAAGGTCCTGAGTTCAGATCTGGCCTCAGACACTTAACACACACAAACCAAAAAAACCTAGTCGTTTGACATTGGGCAAGTTACTTAACCCCAATTGCCATCCAAAAAGAAAACAACAACAACAACAAAAAGAATTATAAATGCATTTTTATAACATGATTTCCCTTCATATGTGCCTCATTACCTTTGTGTCATTTGAGCCCACTCTCACCATGGATTTTGTTTGTAGAACGCCAGAATATATACCTAACCTGAGGGGAAGGTTTAGTCACTATTGTTCTTCCTTAAGGTCTTCCTGAAGTTCCTCAGTAAATATCCTTTCTCAAAGCTAATTGGAATCTAGATTCTAATACTCCTGGAAAACACTCCAGTGAGGACATATGAATGGAATTTCTAGATATGCAGGTACTCAAATGTACTCCTAAAACCCTGAGAGAAGTAATAGCAAACTCAGGGGACTCAATCTGTGGTAGCCTATATGGGGTCCATTTGGGAATCAATTTTAGAGTTTTAAAATTTGCAAGGAATTACAGTAAAGATAGTACAAGTGGTTCTAAAAAGAGTGAGATACATTACATACATGGTAAGCATGGTATTTTACTATGATTAACAATTTACCTTGCCTAATACTTTCACATATATTTTCTCATTTGCTTGTCACAGCAACCTATTTCAAGTATTTTTACCCTCTTTGTACATATGAACAAAATGTGACACAGAAGGGTTTTATGATTTGCCCAATGAGTCAATTAAAGAGATTAATACAGCAAGTGGTTAACTGTGGGAATTAAGTGAACCACACTGACTCCATCTTGTGACTTGATTCTAAAGCTTGCTCTCTTTCTATTCAATTAGTCTAGTCCAATTTCTCTCCCTTTATTCAATTGTGGGAAGGCTGAGAAAATCTTATGTCATTGTTTGAAGCTAATCCTGCATGGCTAGGAAGCCTAACCATCTCCCCCCACTGATTAGAGACCCTTAATGGAAGACTTAGGCTATGCTCAAAGTTGTTCTTAAAATACTATTGCTATCACTGTATACAACATTCACTTTGTTCTACTCATTTTGCTCTTCTTTATTTCATTCAAGTCTATCCATGCTTCTCTAATATCACTGAACTCAACATTTTTTTTTTTGCTTTTTGGAGGGCAGTTGGGGTTAAGTGAATTGCCCAAAGTCACACAGCCAGTGTGCCAAGTGTCTGTCAATTTGAACTCGGGTCCTCCTGACTCCAGGGCCGGTGCTTTATTAATTGTGCCACCTCGCCACCCCCAAACTCACCATTTCTTATAACAAAGTAGTGTTCTATCACAGTCGTATACCACAACTCGTTCAGTCATTCCCCAATTTATGGGCAATTCCCCAACTATGAGGTTTAGGGAAAAGAGGTAAAGCTGGATAAAACCTAGATTATCTCTAACTATTCAAAGTCTGGGAAGTCACAGAATCTTAGAATTAGAGTATCAGAAACCATCTAATAACAACAATCTTTATGGAAGGAAGATTAGAAGAAATGGAAAGGAAAGAAATAGGAGAAGTCTTAAGAAGAAAAGAAGAAAGACTTGGCTTATTTTTAGAAGCTTCTATCAACCATCTTAGAATTGGAGCTTAAACAATAAAGATTTGAAATAGTTCTCTGCTCTTTATGCACCTAGAATCTTAGAGGAAGCTGTGAAGATAGTTTTCCCATTTTTTACTTAAACACTGGTCATTAAAGAATGTAGCAACATCATAAGAATTTATTACTATATACTGAGTCAAAGGCAGACTGGCTTGCTAAAGGGAACAGAAAAAAGGGCTTGAAAAAGGTGCTAATAAGATTTATTACAAAAATTTCTCCAGGAGGAGTCCAAAGTACATAAGTACAAAAAGTATCCTATTCATTAAAATAACTATAAAATTTATTGTAATCATGTTATAATAACCATGGTTCAATAATGAGCCTGATCCAAATGTCAATTATTGAAAGCTTTAAGCTGCTCCATTCTGCTTTGACCTGGACCATCATGCCCCTTCCTAGGCAGCCCAGCAAATTTTTTCCCCTATGGCTTACCATATTCATGTCAGAGGCAATGCAGGCAGCAGATCAACTTTAGGCCACCTACTGCTCAGAAATTCCCAAAGGAAGGGATGCATTGGCCTCGGCTACCCCCAGTAACATGGATGGCAGACCTGTGCAACCATGTTTAACCAAGCAGAACTTTTCATATTTGGAATTCACTCATTCCAACCCGTGATTTAGTAATACAACAGAACTAAAACTTCAATAAAGGTACATGCTGAAACTAAAGATAATGTTAGTGATAGTGATTAGTATCCATGTTGAGCAGGTATTATTGGAAAGAAGAAAAAAAAAACCCTCCAAAACTTGAGTTTTACAAAGTTGTGAGTTTTGCTGCTTAATTGTGGCTTTGGTTTTATTTTATTCTGGTTTCTCCTAGTAGGAGTTCCTTTGATAGATCTGTAGCTTCACTATCAGTGTCAGTGTGGGTCTTCCCTCTCACGGTGCGGCCAGCAACCTCTCCATGACTTCTCATTTTCCTACCATGCTACTGTCAAAATGACCTATATCTTCCTGGGCAGCCTCTTCCTAAGAAAAGGAGGAGGCAAGATGAATTGACCTATTCATAGCAAAGGGAATGAATCTGGTTTTGAGGCTTTTTACCAAAGGTTTCTGTTATGGCAAATGCTTTGGAAGGAAAGGGAAAGGGTGACAAGCTATCAGGATGCCCCATAAGAAATTTTTAACATGTTCTTTATACCATAAAATAATCAGTTTCAAGTAATGAAGGACTTGCGAGATCATTTAGTCCAATTCCCTCATTTTGCAAAAGATAAAGAAACTAAACTGAGGCCCATAGAACTAAAGTCACTTCTCCAATGTCACACAGATAATAAATGACAAAATTAAACTTTTAATCCAGGTTTCATTGACTCTAAATTCAGCATCTTTCCACTACACTAATCTATCTTCTTTTTTCCATATCTAGTCCTAGTGTGCAGCCAGACCTTCCAATTCTAAGTTTTCCATGATAATTTGAAAATCCTCTCTCATCCTCTCATCTACAAACATCCTTACACTGAACTGATTCCACAAAAAAGAGTCTTTGTCTTGCTCTCAAGTTCATGCTGACATGTAAATAAAGGCACAATCTTCATAATCACTAGGTTTTTCATGTTGCCCCATCACCAAAACTTTTCAAGCCTTTCAACATACAAATCAACCAACACCAGCTCCATGCTATATCTGGTGCCCTTTAAATAATGCAAGGAAATCAAAGACACTTGCATCCTATTGTACCCTATGCTTATAAATGATTTTTCTTTCTCCCCTCTTAACAAGGCAACATTTCAAGATCTTAACATTTGTTTTTTTTTTGTTTGTTATGTTTTGTTTTGTTTTGTTTTTAATGAAGTCTTTAGAAAGACTCTACCCTCACCCCCAAGAAGTGATGTTATCACAGATGGGCCTAGAATAAAGAGACTTAGGTTCAAATAATACTTGAACTATTTAATATATTACCATGTACAGTTCACCCTCTTTAAGTCTCAGTTTCCTTTTCCACAGATGGGAATAATAACATTATCATTGCTTACCTTACAAGGTTTTCTTCTTGCTGTTGTTGTTTTAAGGAAAGCCCTCTGTAAACCTTAAACATTATAAAAATATCAGTTATAATTATTATTGCCAAAATGATTCATGACATTCCCTTCGATTTTAAAATCTATAAATTAGTGTTGTATCACTTTACTTTCCACTAATTGTCCCTGAACATTTCTTCAAGGCCAGCCACCTTTTTCTGGTAATATATGTCCTCAGTAAATGTTATTTCCTACTACTTCTTAGACAATCAATTCGATAACACTTAGGAAGCACTTACTATGTGCAAGATGGTGTTGTAAGAAATCAAGACACAAAGAAATAAATTGAAAAAGGTATTCCCTCAAAGAGATTATATTCCTAAATTGTCATTACTTCACATGTTATAGACAACTGATATCTATAAGATATCCTTTGATTGATTTGGAGGTTATATTTAATTTCAATACTTCCAAAAAAGATGTTTTAAATTTTCAGGAAAATTAATTTTCAAGAATGTTCTTGCAAAAACACTTTTGGTGCTTCTTGAAAAATTATATATGTTGAGTTATATTTAGCACGTGAAGTTGTCCACTATATGGTGATTGCAAAAATAGTAAAAGATGTGTCAACTAATAATGCACATTGAGAACAGAAAAAGCTGTTCAGTGTGTTTGTTTGTTTTTTGCTTTTCTCTAAGAAGACCAAAGAAAATTACTTCTTGTTGCAATCAGTGTTAGGCTTTCAAAGTAAAATATATAGATGAATCCATGATTTTTTTAGAAGTACTGAATTTCTGGAAGAGCAGCAAGAATTATTGTCTTTATTGTCTCCTTCAAAGTTTTCCTTTTGATAGTAAGCATTATGATCCTAAACACAGCCTACTGCATGGAAGAATTCCATTCAGGTTATGAAATCATATCCAAGTTAGAGGGCTATAACGTGAAATTATTTAACTGAGAGAAAGGTGCCAAGATTAATTTTTTTTCATGTAGAAAGCGAAAACAATGAAAGGAAATAATAGAAGATTACACTTCAGTATTCATGAGAAATATGCTAAATTCAGTTATTATTTAAGCTTACACATACATAAACGCATACAACACATGAAAACAAATACCTACCACCTTTAAACAAAAATTTTAAATGTTGTTATGTATAGAAAACAAGGTGAGCAAGATCATGGAAGCATGAGAATTAAATGAACAAATACAAAATGAATTAATTAGTGTAATGAAATGTTTCTTTTTTTTACCTCAAAACAAAATCATTTTTAAACCCCTTTGTTTTCTTTTGAAGTGATTTTTCCTATTACATACTGCAATTTATTTTCTCCCATTTATTTTTAAGGTTACAGTAAGTAATGTGTTTCTTTAACTTAGTTTTAGGAAACACAAGGAAAAGTTCCCTAGCAATGAAAAATTGCACACAATTGCTTATAATACGTGTATGTGTGTGTGAGTATACAGACACACACACACACACACACACACACACACACATATATATATATATGTTGTCTTATTTTCTTTTTAGAAAATTAATATTAGGGTTATTGGAATTTTCTATCTTTGTGTGAGAGAGGTAAATTGATAGATATCAATAGAGATATACATATATGTATATATAATATAGAGATATTTGTATATATCAATACCACTGGAATTATCTTAGTATGGTATATACTAGGAATACACACACGTATACTTATAGTAGGGAAATATATATACCAGGAAATATGTTTGTATAAGTGTGCATGTTTCCTAGCATATGTATATATGCATACGTATATAAGATATGCTAATATGCAAATATTCCAAAAATCTTAGTGAAATTTTAAGTTTGTGTGTGTGTGTGTGTGTGTGTGTGTGTGT
Organism: Gymnobelideus leadbeateri; assembly: GCA_011680675.1. Taxonomy (NCBI): domain Eukaryota; kingdom Metazoa; phylum Chordata; class Mammalia; order Diprotodontia; family Petauridae; genus Gymnobelideus; species Gymnobelideus leadbeateri. Next base: position 810,706 of record WOXC01003747.1, read on the forward strand.
GTGTGTCTTCTCTGTATGTGCAAACTAAGATACTGGATATTCCAGTAACATAGCTCTTAATTGTCCACACAAGACGAGCAACACTTCTCAATTATATGTTTACTTTAGTAAGCCTTTAGAAAGCTGAAGGGGAAATGATGAGATGAACATTGATGAAAAGATTAGAGTTTGTATCTGCAGTGGTATTTGGTTTTCTTAGTTTATTCATGGCAAGAGTATCAAAATACAAATAGGTCTTTGCATTCTAAAGTAATATTCTGTTTGTACATGTTTTACAAAAGCTCAAGGACCTATTACTTTGGGGGGGGGGGTGAGAGGAAGGAGCACAAGATTCCATGACTAAAGATAATTCTAATAAGACAATGCATATTAAAGCACTACATCTCATTATTTTATGATTCTGTGTGAATGATATTAGATTTGCCCTTGCTCTGATGATTAGACAAAGCTCTGCTGGCATTTCTGAATATGGATGGTAGGATTATACGAGGCATGTATTCCTGGATGCTAAGTGCTGAGTCAAATGCAGAGTGAAAGCACCACACAATTAACTCTGTTCTAAGTGGGTGAAGAGCAATGATACAAATTGCAAAGTGAAGGACAGAAGCCCTTGTTCTAAGGGATTTCTTGCTGCTATGGCAGCTTTTCTCCCTGTGGTGAGAGAAATAGGCTCCTGGTGGTTCTTGGCAGGGAACAGGGGGTTGGTGGCAGTACTGTAACAAGGAGCTAGAGTTTTATTTTTGCCAATTAGAGCTGGCAAAAAGACATTGAAATGTCCTGTGAAAAGAGAGTTTAGGCAGGACTGACATGAGATAAACAGGAAAGATGATAGCTTAGTCTACACCTAAAGAAGATGAAAGATTCACATAGTGTTTTCACAGAATTTTATTGTCTCATTATTTTTATAAGATGCATTTAACATATAAAGATACAAAGTCTGAAAAACTGCCAAAGAAGGCTATACCCAATGTCTATGTTTCTTTCCCTCTATATGTATAATTGTCATTTATCAGAATTTCCATAACTAGTAGCTGAATTTGGAGGACTTTTTTTCCTCCTTTTAAGGGAAATATAAAGAGAGTATAAAGCTGTAAGACTTAAAGAAATTTGAACCATAGTTTACCATAGAATAATCTTAAGACACTTATCAATCACTGAAAAAGCTTTAAGGCTTGACTATTTATCAAGCATTGTTTAGGTACTGGGGATAAAAAACACACTGAATAAAATAATACAACTAGGAATGAACTTGCAGTTTAATGAAGACACATGTGTAAACATGTATATGCAGAATAAATATAAAGAGATAAAATATAAAGAATATAAATACAAAGTAGTTTGGCAGTTAGACATCCTAGTGCACAGGGCCTGGAGTCAGGAAGACAAGTTCAAATTTGGTCTCAAACACTTATTAGCTGTGTGACCCTGGGGAAGTCACTTAGCCCTGATTTCCTCACTTCCTCCATCTATAAAATGATCTTGAAAAGGACATGGCAAACCACTCCATTATCTTTGTCAAGTAAACCCCAAACAGAATCACGTCGAGTTGGACATAACTTAAAACAACTGAACAATAATAACATTTTGGAGAGGGCATTAGCTGTTGAAGGATAAAGGCTCCATAAAGAAGGTGGTGCTTGAGCAACTCTTGATGAAAAAGAGGGGTTCTAAGAGACAGGAATGAGCAGAGAGTGCATTCTAGGCATGGAGGATGGTGAGTACAAAATGAATGAGAAAGAATGTTGTGTAAGGTACAGCCACAAAGCTAGTTTTGCTGGATCTCAAGAGTATAGAATTAATACACAATGAGTTTTTAAAAGTTGGAAAAACATGGTTTAGGCCTTTAAAAGCTAAAGCGAGTAGTTTTTACTTCATCCTAGATACAACAGGGAATAGATCCTAGATACAACCACTGGACAGAAATGAGTAGAGAGTGACAGTCAGATTTTCACCTAAGGAAAATCACTTGGACATCAATGTGGAGGATGCACTAAAGCAGCAAGAAACTACAGGTAGGATGACTAATTAGAAAACTGTTGAAATAATCTAATGCAGAAATCAACTAAAGAGATTGTTTGAATGGAGAGAGAAGTCAAATATAAGAGATGTAGAATAGAAAAGGCAACATTTAATAAAAGATTAGATATAGATAGATAGATAGATAGATAGATAGATAGATAGATAGATAGAAAAAATTATGAACTTCAGAGGCTGGTAGGATGGTGGTACCAACCTTAAAAATAGGAAAGATTTGAAGCAGGAAATGTTTAAAACAAAGACAAGGAGCTGTACTTTGGACATGTTGACTTGTAGATTTCACCAGGACTTCTAATTTGAGATTCCTAACAAAGAATTGGTTATCAGGAACTGAAACTCAGGAGGGAAACTAAAGTTAGAACTATAACTCTATGAATCATCTTCATAGAAATGACAATTAAGCCCTGGAAGCTTATCAGTTTAACAAGAGAGTACAGAGAGAAAGAAGAAGAGGGCAAAAGATAGAACCCAGGAAACAAGATCTATTTTTGCAACAAATTAGATATATGGAAATTATGCAGTGTTTTTTTTTTTTCAAATGACAGAGACCACATTTATAATATCATAAATCAGAGAGAGAAGAGACCTTGGAGATAATTTTCTTTAATGTTCTTGTTTTACAGATTAGGAAACTGAGACCCAGAGAGGTTGTAAGTTATTGAGGATCAAGATCACATATGTTATAAATAGCAGAGATAAATTAAGAAATTAGATGTACTATCTCCAATATTCAGCAAACTAATTTTTTAAAGTGGATAAAAAGTAGTCATAGAATGAAGAACCTTATTAATTATAAAACAAAAGACAGAACCTTTACACTGTGAGAAGGCATTTAAAATCCTTCAAAGCTTGGCTCCAGTTTACCCTTTTCTCTGGTATTATACATTCATTGTTCCCCTTCATGTATTCTAAGCCCAGTCAAAATAACCTTCTTGATGTTTGTCACATAGCTTTGTCTTATGATTGAAATGGATTACTCCATCACACCTGTCTCTTATTGGAGTATGAGCGTTTAATTGATTTTTGTTAACTGATTAATTATTGAGATAAATATCAACTCTAAATATTGAATAATAAAATTATTAAGAGACTAACATATTTTGTCTATTTCACCTAGTATTCATTATATGAACCTTAAAAGAAAATAATTAATTCAAGCAATTATAAAATGGCCCTGGAGGAGGAGAGAGATCAAAACTCTAGCAATGTCTAGCATTTAAAGAGCCCTGATCAACATAACATACATTTAGGTGCCATCTACAAATCTGTGCACCAAATGCAGGGTCAAAAAAATTACTTCCATCTTAAGCTTTTGAAAGCCTTCAGTTGAAACTACTAAATTTCAATTAAAAGAATATTTAAGAGCTTAATACTGCACTAAAAGTTTTAGAATAACCCCTATTATCTATTGACAGGTAAAGGAAAGATAGACATCAGAGTAGGTAGTTTTGCAGCACTGGGGGATATCACAGGTATCTGATGAGTAGTTTCCTATTTCTTGGTTTTTTTTAACTCATTCTCTTTTTTAATTTTCCAAACTTCCTTTTCAGAATTTTTCTCATAAAGATATACTTTCATTAGGCAAAAGTCATGCTTGATTTATTCTTTCCTGCCCATAAATTACCCTGATGCTTCTGTTAGGAATCAGAATCCTCAATGGGCCCCGAAGGGACAAGGTCAAGTCTGGAGAGCATGTGAGTTGGTTTTGTGTCAGTGATCCCCATTCACAGGCCCTGAAAAGAGGACAAAGATCCAAGCAATGCACATAACTTGAGGATGCAATAGAGGAGATATCCTCAAGCATGCCAGATTGAAAGTATTATCTGGGATGTCTCTTTTTTTGTATGTAGAGCAAAAGTTGAGGTGAATATTTCACATCTATTTTCTGATTGGCTGTCTTTTGGAAGGATTTGTTCTCAATCACATTTCCAGATATCTCTCACCAAAACAACAAAGACACATACTTGGACCAAGAAGTCTTTGTTGCCAAGATTAAAATATATTACACATTAAATTCTATAAAATTCTAGCACAATCATATCTTATACACATGTATCACTTCTTTTTTTTTCCTTTTTGGAGGGCAATTGGGGTCAAGTAACTTGCCCAAGGTCACATGGCTAGGTTTTTGTTTGTGTGTGCATTAAGTGTCTGAGGCCGGATCCGAACTCAGGTCCTTCTGACTCCAGGGCCGACCCTCTACTCACTGTGCCACCTAGCCGCCCCACATATATCACTTCGAATGCATGGCCTATTAAGTACCATTTTTGTTAATGAACTATATTAACTACCTTACAGAAATATATAATTTAAGCTAATATGAAAGCATTTCTAATGCTAATGTTTGAGGATGGGTGCAAGAATCTGAACTGTGATTTAATCAATGTGAAATAAACTCCCAAAGTAGAAATCCCCTTTCCAAGTACATATCAGTACTTTATAGTCTAGAGAATTTCCTCTGGCACTGAGAGAATAAATGACCTATCCATATTGAAAGAGATAATATGGGTCAGAAGTAGAGCTTGAATCCAGGTCTTCCTGATTGTATGTCTGGCCCTCTGTCTAATAAGGAATGCTGCCTCTCAAGACATTCATAATCCAAGGGAAACATTGATCATAGATAGAAAATGCGATTTCCTAGGTCCACCCAATATATCTTTGTGAGTAAATAAGAAACAGCATCCTAGTTTCTGAACTGCAGCAATGCTGTCGACTGAGAGACTAATTCATCACTATGCAATTTCCTTTGTACAAGTCCCCCCTCCCCATGCCTTACTTTCAGTTCACATCAGCAAAATAAGTAGAACACAAAGACTATAAAATTCACATTTGTCCTACTTCAGTAGAAACAAAAGTTTGAAAACTATATTTTGGACTTACTTAGAGTTCAGTGATGAAATAAACACTTGCTCATTTTTCAAACAATAGTTTATGCTAAATTCTCATTACAGAGTATAAATAATCTTTTCTGTGATGAGTTTTATCACAACATTGTAACATGCTGCAAATATGTCCATTACACTTAACAAACAATTTTATAATTTTGAAATATATATAATGGGCTTTGGTCTTCTTATATTTTGAATATATAGTTTCTTTAGAATGATTTAGAAAAGTAACATCTAACATTTATGTGGTAGTGTTGAATGGCAAATGTAATCAGGAAACATTGAGCAAAATAAAAAAAATAATAGAACAAAAATAATATTAATGTGTGACTTTCTAAGTCAATATGCAGCCCTCAATATGGAGTTAGTAGGTTCATTTTTAGTTTGACACTATATTATTATGAAGAATGAGCTACAGAGACCAAATTTGTAATGTTCAGCACTACACTATATCATGCTTTTTGTTAACGCTATAGAACCAAAGGTTAATTCACTCGAGACCTAAATTTGATGGCACTATGGTAGCAACTATACAATCTATGACTCATAAGTGCACATCTTCCACATTTCAACTGGTTTGCCTAAACAAATCAGAAACAGTTTTCCATGTGTCTCAGAGATAGTCTAAACATTTTGAGGCCATACTTCCACAGCTATAGCAGAAACACCAATGACTGCAGGAAAACTGATGAGTGAGAAGGGTATTACTATGGAGGCACACGGTACTGTTGTGAAGTGAATAAAAATGGAAGCTCCTTCTTTGGATAAAAAGAAATATAACGAAATGTGGGCAATTCATATGTGTTAGTTGTCTTCATGTGGATGGCATAAGGATAATAAAACAGATGACCTTCCTCTATAGATATGTATTCATTCTAAAGGTACCTTCCCACATGCACTGTAACAGATTAAAAGCATCCTCTGCTTGCTTCCAGTGCTGAAACTAAGCAGTTCTTTTGACTTGCTTATCATTATTGGATTTTGTTTGGCATTTTTTATAAAATTCCTTATTTACAAGAAAAATATATATTACAACTCGTCTATGTATTCTCAACCTATGTTCCACCATATTTTCTCAATTTCTTGTGATGTCCCTAAAGTATCTTTGAATACTTGGGCTGTTTGATGGCTATACTGGTGATAAATTAATTAGAGGACAATATGTCCTTACACATATGATTATAAGAATAAATTTTAAGATATCATTAAAGGAAATGGCCACTGACTGGAAAAAGTAAGGCAGCCCTTATCAAGCCTGCCAACCCTGAGTATGAGTACAAAAGTTCAACATATTTGAGGAAACAAGCAATAAGTTTTGTGGTATGTGAAACTTGCATCTCTCCCAGAACGAACCATAGAGAAGCCTTCAAAACAGAATTTAACTTCAAGGAGCAAGAACTATGGTAACAGAGAAGAGAGATAATTAGATCTGCATGAAAGAACTACCCTGAAAGTCAAGAAATAAGCTAGAAGATCACAAAGATCTCAGCAGAGCAACCTAGTGAGCAAGATATTTTAGCAAGTACAGGGAAGCATAAGGATTCCATCAAAAAGCATGAAATGAGATAAGACATTGAGACCCCCAGATGGTGGAGTAGAAACAGTGTGACCAAGGCACTCTCCCCCCAGATCACCTCCAAACTATGTAAAAGGGGACTCTGAAAAACTTCTGGAGCCCCAGCACCCACAGAACGACACAGAGAAGCTAACATCCCACTGAGGACAACCCAGCAGCCCTGCAGGAAGGACCAGTGAAGCGCTCTGGTAGCTAGCAGCACAGTGAGCAGAGCGCAGAGAGCAGAGCCCAGGTCCACCCCAGGGTGGCCAGGCCAGCAGCCATCTGGAGGGACCCCAGAACACCAGCAACTGTGGCGATTCCAGAATTATCAACTCAGATATGCCTAGGACAAAGTGAGAGCTTTGTCCTAGGATTTTGGGACCAGTATTTGGGGAACTTGTGGACTTCCTCCCCTGGGAGCTAGAAGCCTCTGAGGAGGCACGCCATTTTGTAGTTTTCAGTGGCAGCTCCAACTCCTGGCCTGCAAACTGTAGGGAGATCCAGCCATCAGTCTTGGTAGTTAATTGCTCTTGCTTTAACATCCCTGGATCTGGATTGTGATCTGGGGGGAGGTCTGGGGTGGGTATACAGCTTGCCAGAAAGCTGTGAAGACCCCAACATTCAGGACAAAAGCTCTCCTGCTGGTGGCACAGTCCTACTGTGGCAACAAGCCCAAAAGTCAAGTAATTAAGTGGCAACATGTCAGGGCAAAGGAAACAAAATAAACAGAAAAATGCAACCTTAGACTCCTATTTTGGGGGCAAAGAGCATCAAAGCATAGGACAGGAAGAGGATTGTGAGGTCAGAAATCCTCCTCCAAAAGCTCCAAAGGAAAGTATGAGCAGGTTACAAGCCATAGAGGACCTTAAGGAGGACTTTAAAAATCAAATAAGAGAAGAGGAGGAAAAATTGGGAAGAGAAATGAGAAGGATGCAGGCAAAGTATGAAATGAGGGTCAACAGCCTGACTGAGGAAAACAACACCTTAAAAAACAGACTAACTCAAATGGCAAAGGAGGTCCAAAAGGGCAATGAGGAGAAGAATGCCTTAAAAAGCCGAATTTGCCAGATGGAAAAAGAATCTCAAAAGCTCACTGAGGAGATTCATTCCTTCAGAGTTAGACTGGAGCAAATGGAAGCTAATGACTTTATGATAAATCAAGATGCTATTAAGCATACCCAAACAAATGAAAGAATAGAAGGCAATGTGAAATATCTCATGGGAAAAACCACTGAACTGGAAAATAGATCTAGGAGAGACAATTTAAAAATTATTGGACTACCTGAAAGCCATGACCAAAGAAAGAACCAATAAATCACCCTTCATGAAATTCTTAAGGATAATTGCCCTGATGTTTTAGACCCAGAGGGCAAAATAGTGGTTGAAAGAATCCAGAGATCACCTGCTGAAAAAGATCCTAAAAAAAAAACAACTCCAAGGAATATTATAGCCAGGTTCCAGAATCCCCAGATCAAGGACAAAATACTACAATCAGCCAGGAAGAAACAATTTCTTTTTTTTTTTTTTTTAAGAAATTGGGGTTAAGTAACTTGCTCAAGGTTACACGGCTAGTCATTATTTATGTGTGGGTGCTCATTTTCTGAGGCCAGATTTGATCTCGGGTCATCCCAACTCCGAGGCTGGCGCTCTTACTCACTGCGCGACCTAGCTGCCCCTTTAGGGCAATTGTGGTTAAATAACTTGCCCAAGGTTACACGGCTAGGTTTTTGTTTGTGTGGATTAAGTGTCTGAGGCCAGCTCCAAACTCAGGTCCTTCTGATTCCAGGGCCGGCACTCTATTCACTGCTCCACCTAGCTGCCCCTAAGAAACAATTTCAATATTGTTTAAACACAATCAGAATAGCCCAGGTCCTGGCAGCTTCTATAAGGAGGGATCAAAGGGCATGGAATATGATATTCCAGAGGGCAAAAGAGCTGGGACTGAACCCAAGGGTCACCTACCCAGCAAAACTGAGTATTTTTGTTTCAGGGGAAAATATGGTCATTCAGTGGAATAGAGGACTTTCAAGCATTCTTGAGGAAAAAACCAGAGTTGAATAGAAAATTTGACATCCAGACACAAGAAGCAAGAGATACCTGAGAAGGTAATCAGGGAAAAGAAATCAAAAGGGACTTACCAAAGTTGAACTATTTACATTCCTACATGGACAAACAATAACTGTGACTGATGAAACCTTTCTCACTATGAAAATAATGGAAGAAGGGTGTATGGTCATATGAATACATATGTGAATGTGTGTATATATGTTTACAGTTATACATGGAGAGAGGGCATAGGATGAATTTGTTGGGAAGAGATGATACTTAAGGGGTGAAATTATGAGGTGAGAGAGGAAAGTGGCAACAGGAGATGGGGAGAAACATGGTAGGGTAAACTATCTCATGTAGAAGAAGCAAGGGGAAGTGGCTGCAGGGGAGCAGAAGAATAGGAAGGCAAAAAGGCAAAACCACATTATCATTGAATTTGGTTCAGGGAGAGAATGACATACATACTAAATGGGACATCTCAACCTGCAGCAGAATAGGGGGAAGGGGGATAAGAGGAGGGATGATGGATGGGAGGGAATTCTTGGGGGGAGGGGAGGTTGGAAGTATCCACTATAGAAGAGAGACAGGTTCAAGTAGGGAATGGACCAGGTGGGGGGTGGGATGGGTGGGAGGGAATTATAAGCCGCCTTGTCCAATACATCTACTATGCTAATATTTTGCATAGCTATACATGCACAACACCTACTGAATTACTTATCTTCCCAGAGGGAATGGGTGACAAGGGAGGAAGGGAATGGATCTGAAATTTGAGGTCTTAAAATTAAATGTTTCAAATATATACAAATACTATTATCAATACTCTTTTGCATGTAATTGGGAGATAAGATGTGCAGGCATTGGGGCACAGAGATTCACCTTGCTCTAATGGAAAAGTCAAAGGGGGTATGGGATAAAATATGGGAGAGAGTAGATTGGAGGAAGGGATATCTTGTGGGACTGCTATTCTGGGATGGTGGGTAGGGGAAAAATGGGGAAAAAATTGTAACTCAAAATCTGGTGGAAATGTATGATGTAAACCAGAAGTTAATAAAGCATTTGTTTAATTGAAAAAAAGAAACTAGCAACCACTATAAAACATGGATTAAGTTATTACTTTGTTGATTATCTATGCTTATGAAAGTGATGGATAAAATGTTAATAATGAAAATTAAACTTTAAAATATGTCGTGTAAAAAAAAAGACATTGATACCCTGTAATACTGGAGTTTTGAGTTCCTCATGTGATTTTTACACATCTCATTACACTGTTTGTTCCTATTCTTCCCATTGGCACTATGTTTATCTACAAGAAACTATATGTCAAATTTCCAGGAAGGAGAATGGAGTAGCAGGGAGATGGTCTGTAGCTGTCATATTTACTTGGCTGTCTCAAAGATGTTGTCTTGAATTTATTGTGTCTAACTGCTGACTATTAAAGAAAAGCAGAGTAGTGGGGACTCATAAAATGCATAGCAATGCATTACTTTAAGGCTAAAGGAATATAAAGATCTTCCCCCATCCATTAATAGGCCTATGTGACCACATGTGTCCATTTTTCCTTTGGAACAGGAGCCATGTTCCCAGGTCTAAAGGTACATGGGTATTTCAATCACATATATCTTGATGCTTTCACAGCTGTTATATATCCTGAGTCACATAAAGCCCATTGAGGGAGGAACTTCCCTAAAGAGGGGCTTGTTTAGGGGGCAGTTTGCTTGTAGGAAGGCTTTCACACCTTTTGGTACTAAGTTAATTAGGCACTGAGTCACAAGGTTTGTGGTGTCTACTAGTTGAAATCTATATATACTGGGAGGTTGGTATTTTACTTTGGGTGTCTGTATATGAGAAGGACCTTTTGATTTCCTGGATGGGCCTCTGAATAGCTGTTTGTTAAGAGCCCCTCAACTACTCAGAGGTTTGTGCTCTTCCATACCAGTGGTGTAGGTAGGTGGTTGTATTACTTTGTTCAGACAGTAGGAATCCTGTCTGTTTAATTTCTGTGCTAATTTCTCTGCTTCTATTTTCTACTTCTCTGTAATTAATGACTGTTGACTCCCTTAAAAGTTGTCTTACCTTTAGCAAAGCAGATCAAAGATAAAGAACCTATGCTAGCAGGTCAACCTGGCCGTGCTAAAGTGCTTGCTATTATAGTTAACCCAGTACTGGTAAGAGTAGCCACATTTTGAAGGACCCAACATACTAGTGCAAGTTCCTCCCCCAATGGGCTCCACGTGACTCAAAATGTGTTACAGCTGTGAAAGCACCAAGATATCTGTGATTGAAATACCTATGTACCTTTAGATGTGGAAACACAGTTCCGTTCCAAGGTAAAAGAGGACACACATGGTCACATAGGCCTATTAATGGTCAGAGATGTAGAATTAATAACCCAGAGGAGGTGTTATATAAACATTGAAGAATGATGTGAAAAAAATACAGTAAATCTATTCAACAATTCAGAGAAAAATGTTAATTAATAAGCTGCTTATTCAATGATATGTAAGAAAAAAATGAAATTCTTGAGCTTTGTAAACTTGAAGACATATTTGATTCTTCCCTTTCTTAGACTCACAAATCCAATCAATTACCAAATTTTGTCAGATATCCCTCCCCAAATAGTTCATTTTCTTCCTTTCCCCCTGCATTGACTCTCGTCCAGGTCCTCATATTTTCTTACTTGGACTGCTGCCATTGCCTGTTAATGGGTTTCCATGCCTCTAGAACTTATCTTTCATTTATCTTCTGCATGGTGCCAAATTGATATTCCTGAAATTTAATCTAGCCATATCTCCATCAACTTAATGTCATCGTCTCTTGGAATACAAAGTTCCCAGTCTGATATTCAAAATTATCCATGCCCAGTAAATCATCTACTTTTCTCATTTCATTTCAAATTATATCCCTTGACTAACTTCCTGTTTTAGGCAACTGAAATTACTAACTAGTTAGTCCATTCTTCAGAAATCTTTCTTTGTTTAGTGAAACCTGTGAAACTTTTACGGCACAAAGCTAAAGCTTTACTTCTACTGGCAGAGACTTCAAAAATACTTCCATAATATAATGAAGCATAGGATTTCTTAATGGAAGTTTCTAGAAGTTTGATGACCCCTTGTGACAAGCCAAGGGGAGGACATCAAAAAGAATTGCACAGGATGAAAAGGTATGAATAGGTTGTGACCCAGATCATTGGAAAGAGCATTAAAATTGATAGCATTCAAGGATTTTTTGAATATATTTTTGATTTAACCATTTGTATAATTTCCTTGAGAAACAGTATTGTTTTTCCTTTGTATCGGAAGCATCTAGCATAGTACATTAATGCACATTAGAAATAATAAAAGCATATAAAATGAATTGAATGTTTATTTTTATTAAAATTATTACCAACTTTTGATTGGGTAGACATTGCTACTGACTTCTCTTTCCATTCTTCCCTGCTGAATTACCCTTTCTTTTTTCTTCTTTTATTCCATTTTCCTTTCTTTCATCAAAGATCAAAATAGTAAGGGTTAGTAAGAATTTAGGGATCCGGTAAGGAGTTGCGTAGTAGATGGGGCAGAAAGAGGGGACAGGAGCTCATTTCTTTTTATTTCCCCACTTCAAGCCTCCCTCCTTTTTTTGGATTACCTAGAGAAAAAGATTGTAAGACAAAGCCGAGTTTCAGACAAAGTCAAAAAGAGGAAAAAAGAAACATTCAATTTTCTAGAGGTAGAATGGCATAGAGAAAAGATAATGAGGGGTGGAGTCAAGATGGCAGAGTAAAAATAAGAATCTGCCTGAGTATGTCCCCCAAACACTTTTAAACATGTGTGTCAAAAGACTTTAAACAAGTTGTGGAGCTGTAGAACCCACAATATGACAGAGTGAAATACATCTCCAACTGAGGATAGCTTGGAGGGTCAAAAGAAGGATCCATCACACTGGGCTGGGAGCAGAGTGCAGACCTGGATAGGCCATGCTGTCATAGATTGGTGGCACAGACCAATCTAGAGCAGACCTAAGGGAACTGAATCACTGGCAGCTGTGGTGGTTTTCAGACTTCTCAAACCACAAATGCTGAAGAGGAAATAAAAGGAGAGTTGTGAAACCCTATTGGACCTGGTTGAGAGAGAAGCATGATTTGGTTCCAGTCTCTGGAGTGATGGTGATGGTGGCAGGTATTGGTGGCAGCAATAGCAAAAGCAGCAATGATAGTTGCTACTGGAGCTCCAGGTTCAGAGATGGTGGTGGGACCAAGTGGCTGAACAGAAAGCAATTGCAGAATTTTTTTTCTGGTGATGAGGCAGGATTATCTTGCTTGGCCCTGCTTGGATCTAGGTTGAAGACTTGAGTGGAGTTTCTAGAGTGAGGAGGAGTGCAGGTGTGGCAGTGCTTGTGGCAGCTGTGGAGAGGATGTCTTCCTCACAGTTCTGAGGCAGGTGCCAAGAAGTAGCTCTGACAACAGCTGCACATAACCCCAGAAATTTGGGACACAGCACTCTCCACTCTGGAAGCAGAGTTCTACCATGGCAAAGAGCTCAAAAGTCAAGTAATTGTCTGGGAAAATGAGTAAATAAAGGAAAAGAAATCAGACTGTAGAAAATTTTATATTGCCATGAAGAGGATCAAAACATAGAAACATAATAAGACAATAAAGTCAAATCCCCTGCATCAAAAGCCTCCAAGAAAAATATGAATTGGTCACAGGTCATAGAAGAGTTCAAAAAGAAGTTTGAAAGTCAAGTAAGAGAAGTAGGGGAAAAATCTGGGAGAAAACATGAGAGTGATGCAAGAAAATCATGAAAAATGTGTCAACAGTTTGCTAAAGGAGACCAAAAATATACTGAAGAAAATAACACCTTAAAAATAGACTAATTCAAATGGCAAAAGAGGTCCAAAAAGACAATGAGGAGAGGAATGCCTTAAAAGCCAGAAAAGGCCAGATGCAAAAAGAAGTCCAAAGGATCACTGAAGAAAATAAATCCTTCAAAATTTGAATTGATCAAATGGAAGCTAATGACTTTATAAGAAATATGGATATAAAGTAGATCCAAAAGAATGAAAAAATAGAAGACAATGTAAAATAACTCATTGTTAGAAACAACTGACCTTGAAAATAGATACAGGAGAGATAATTTAAAACTTACTGGATTACCTGAAAGCCAGATTAAAAAACAAGCCCAGAGACTATCTTTCTTCCATTTTTTAGACACCATCATTCAAGGAATTATCATGGAAAACTGTCCTGATATTGTAGAACTAGAGAGAAAAATAGAAACTGAAAGAATTCACTGAATGCCTTGAAATAGATCCTAGGATATTATAGAAAACTCCTAGGATTATTATAGCTAAATTCCCTAGTTCTTAGGTCAAGAAGAAATCATTACCAGCAGTTAGGAAGAAACAATGTATGTATTCTGGAAACACAGTCAGGATAACACAAGATCTAGCAGCTTCTATATTGAGGGATCAAAGGGCTTGGAATATGATATTCCAGAGGTCAAAGGAGCTAGGATTAAAAAGAAAAATCACCTACCCAGAACAACTGAGTACAATACTACAGGACAAAATATGGACAGTCAAGGAAATAGAGAATTTTCAAACATTCTTGATGGAAAACCCAGAGTGGAACAGAAGATTTGACTGTCACATACAAGAATCAAGAGAAGCATGAAAAGGTAAACAGGAAAGAGAAATCATAAGGAACTTATTAAAGTGGAACTATTTACATTCCTAAATGGAAAGACAATATTTGTAACTCATGAGATTTTTCTCAGTATTAGGATAGTGGAAGGGAATATATAGATATAGATATATACACATACACATAAATATATGTAATGTATATATACATGTGTGTATGTATGTATGCATATGTATATATGTAGGTCTGTGTATCTGTGTGTATGTGCATATACGTGTATATGTATACATAGAGGGCATAGGATGAGTTGAATATAAAGGGATGATATCTAAAAAGTAAATTTTAGAGGGGAGAGAGGAATATATTGGGAGAAGGAGAAAGGGACAGATAGAATAGGGAAAAATATCTCATGTAAAAGAGGCAAGAAAAAGCTGTTACAATGGAGGGGAAGAGCAAGGAGGTGAAAGGGAATGAGTCAACCTTACTCTCATTGAATTTGGCTTAAGGAGGGAATAACATACACAATCAGTTGGGATTCTTACCCTACAGGAAAGTAGCAGGGAAGGGGATGAGAATTAGTGATGATAGAAGGGAGAGTAGATTGGAGAAGGGTGTAGTCAAAAGCAAACACTTTTGAAAAGGGTCAGGGTCAAAGGACAAAAGAGTATAAATGGAAATAGGATGGAGGGAAATATAGTTAGTCTTTCACAATATGACTACTATGGAAATGTTTTGCATCACTACACATGTATAATCTATACTGAATTGCTTGTCTTCTCAATGAGGGCTGGTGAGGAGGGAGGAAGGGAGAGAATATGGAACTCAAAGTTTTAAAAGCAAATGTTATAAAAATTGTTTTTATGTGAAGCTTGGAAATAAGATATACAGGCAATGGGGTATAGAAATCTATCTTGCCGTACAAGAAAGTAAGGGGTGGGGAAAAGAAAGATGGGAGTGAGATCAATAGAAGTGAGAGCAGACTGAGAGAAGGGTTAGTCTTTATGCTTGCCATCTTGATGTGGGGGTAGTGGAGATATGGGGAGAAAATTTGGAACTCAAAATCATGTGGAAATTAATGTTGAAAACTAAAAAGAAAAAGAAAAGAAAAGATCGCTAGACGTCTATTTGGTGGAGATATGGATAGCAGCAGTCCAACTGAGAAAGGATGAGGATCTAAACAAGGGTCAATGAAGTGGGAAAGGAAGAATTGTATATAGATGGAATATTTGGGGAAGGAGATCTGACAAAATTTGGTTTTTTGATTGGATTTTTGGATGTATGAATGGGAAGAATCAAATGTATCTTCAAATTTGTAAAATGCAAGCAGAAAGGACATTGGTATTAGTGAGAGAAATATGTAAATTTGGAAACTGGTTAGGTTTGGAGACAGTATAATGCATTCATTTGAGAACCAGTTAGTATATGATACCTTTTAAAAAAGCATATAGAAGGGGCTGCTAGGTGGTGCATCAGGTCTCAGACACTTAAAACTTACTAGCCATGTGTCCTTGGGGGCAAATCAATTAACTTCAATTGCCTTTGCCTTCCCCCCTCCAAAAAAAAGGAAAGAAAGAAAGAAAGAAAGAAAGAAAGAAAGAAAGAAAGAAAGAAAGAAAGAAAGAAAGAAAGAAAGAAAGAAAGAAAGAAGGAAGGAAAGAAGGAAGGAAAGAAACAAAGAAACAAAGAAGGAAAAAGAAAAACATATGGGACTTCATAGTATTTAATTGTTAACATGAGAGAGGTATAAGGATAGAATATATAAATTTTGGAGTAATTTTCATTGTCATGATATTTGAAATCATGTAACTGATGAAATCAGTAAAGGAGAAAGAAAAGAAATGAAAAGTTCAAAGTGAGGCTTAATACATTGTGTTATTTAACCTGCCTAGATTTTAACTTCTATATATTTATTCCATATATTTAAAATGAGGAGTTTGACTAGATAGATGCTAAGGTCCTTCCTAGCTCTAAAATCTATAACTCTCTAATCCTACATTCAGGTCTAGTGCCTTGAAAATTATATTGAGAAAATTCCAAGAGGTAAAATCCTTAACCTGATGTTTTATTACTAGGGTTCACTGAAGCTGCAGTTTATTGCCTTCAAGGAATGGTCTAAATATATTGTGCAGTAGGAAGAGAGATACTTAAACATCTGCTTAGCCACAAAAAAAAAGACAACAAAGCTAGTATTGCCTTCCATTTTTAATAACACTTTATTCTTTTTTTCACTGAATCTCAGTTGTAAGGATATCACAAGTCTTTTTAGTCCAATCTAAACCTGACAAAATAATTCTTTCTACAGTATTCTTACCAGGTAGTCATCTAAACTTTAGAAAAATTTAAGTCAACAATTCATAAACAAGTACTTATTAAGTTTCTGTACTTACCAGACACTGTTCCAAGTCTAATGAACTCACTGTCTCCCAAATCATTCCATGTGTTTTTTGATGAATTTTAGTTGTTTGAAATTTTTTGTTGTATTTTATTGTTTTGGGGGTGGTTACATATATGCATATGTGTGTGTTCTACGATGGTAAGCCTACAATTTCTTCTATTCAATATTTACCCACTACTCTTTGTACTGGCCTCTGGGAATCTAGCCTTCTTAGATGTGTCAGTCTTTTAAATATTGACTCCAGCCAGCTCTCACCTACTCTCTAAGCCTTATTGTATTCAGGATAAAAAAGTCAAGTTCCAAGGTCCTTCTAGCCCCAGAGACTTAGAGGATTGGCGAAAGATCCATCACACTAGGTCTAAAAGGGAGCACATTTCAGGACAGGAAACATCCCAGCAAGTCAGCAGCAAGCCCCACCACAGCAAAACAATCACAGATCCTGAGTCTCTGTGTGGTGGATTAGACAAATGCCAACACTAGGACTCTACTCTTGCCTTAGCAGACTCCAGCTCCAAGAGACACCATGTGTTTCAATGTAGCCTTGGGGAAACACAGAAAAACCTTACCTGGCCTCTGCAAATTCCAGACACCACCAGTAGTACCTCATCTCAACAGCAAGTGAGCTGTCAGACCCCTACAGTCTTCAGCAGTGTCAGTCATCCCCCTCCACCATTACACCTCCTCAATACAGTGCCAGACACTATGGCTACTGGCCAGCCTCAGGGCAACATCAGTGTAGCACTAGGTAACCAATTAGGGTCTACAGTGACTAGCAGAAAAAGCCTGTGACAGTGCCCCTTCCATCTTGGGAGCAGAGGTCAAACTTGAAGGAAAAAAGGCCAAAAAATATAGCTAAAATTAACAACAAAAAAGAATTTGACCAGAGAAAGGTATTATGGTGACAGAGAAGACTAAGACGGGAACTCAGAAGAGAACAATGTCAAAACACCTATGGAAAAAACACAAAAGAAAAATGATAAAATACCTCAGGGCCATAAAGAAATTGTGGAAGTGCCCAAAAAGGAATTTAAACATCATATAAGAGAGGTAGAAAAAAATAAGAAAAGAAATGACAGAGATACAAGAGAATTGTGAAAAAGAATCAATAGCTTGGAAAATCACTTAAGAAGTAGAATTGATCAAGTAGAATTGATCAAGTAGATGCACTGAAGGAAACAACTCCTTAAAAGTACAATTGGTCAAATGAAAAGAAAATACAAAAGCTAAGTGAGGGAAAACAATACCTTAAAAACGTAGAATTGGGCAAGTGGAAGTTAATCACACTGTGAGAAATCAGGAACCTGATAAACAAATTCAAAAGAATGAAAAAATAGAAGAAAATATAAAACACCTTAAGGGAAAAAGAGCTGACTTGAAAATAGATTCAGGAGAGACGATAATAAAATCATTGGACTACCTGAAAACCATAATAAAAAGGAGGACCTGGACAACATCTTTCAAGAAATTATCAAGGAAAGCTGCCCTGATATCTAAGAACAAGAGGGCAAAATAGTCATTGAAAGAATCCACCAATCACTTCAGGAAAGAGAATAAATAAAATAAATGCCCTAAAAGATATTATAGCTAAATTTCAGAACTATCAGGTCAAGGAAAAATATACAAGTGCACAAAAAGAATTAATTCAGAAGATGGCAGAGTAGAAACAGGACTTCCAAGCTGTTCTAACTCCCACTTCCGTGAATCCATGTAAAAGGAGACTCTCAATAAACTTTGGAGCTACAGAACCCACAAAATCACACAGAGAATCTAACCTCCCACTGAGGACAGCCCAGGAGGGAGAGGCCAGCACAGGGCTCTGGGAGGCGACCCCAGCCCTGTGTGAGTCAGAGGTTTTAGCCACAGGGCACCCTGACCAGCAGCCAGCTGGAAGGTCTCCAGAACACTAGCAGCTGTGGATATTTCCAGAATTATCAACATATATATGCTAAGGACATAGTGAGAGGTCATTGCACTGTGGGTTTTGGGACCAGTAGTGGGTAGAGCCTCAGCTTTTGCCCTCAGGGTAAGACACATTTGAGCAGCCAGAGCCACATTGCAACCTGCAGACTGTAGGGACACTGGTGACCAGTTTTGGGGGTGGGGGGAGTTAATCGCTCATGCTTTGACCTTCCTGCAACTGGATTGTAGTCTGGGGTGGAGTTCCTGGGGTGTGTGGCCAGCATGCCAGAGCCTGTGGAGGCTTCAGAGAGGACATCCAACTTATACCACTGGCAGCTGAGAAAACCCCAGCATTTGGGACAGAAGCTCCCCTGTCTGGTGGAAGAGTCCAAATGTGACAACAAGCCCAAAAGTCAAGTAACTGTGTGGCAACATGCCTAGGCAAAGGACACAAAATAAACAGATAAATTCACCATTAGACTCCTATTTGGGGGGCAAAGAGGATTGAAGCATGGAACAGGAGGAGGACTGTTAGGTCAGAAATCCTGCACCAGAAGTTTCAAATTAAAATATGAGTGGGTTACAGGCCACAGAGGACCTGAAGAAGCAGATAAGAGAAGTGGAGGAATAATTGGGAAAAGAAAGAAAATGATGCAAGAAAATGATGAAAGGAGAGTCAACAGCCTGAATTAGAAATACCTTAGAAATAGACTAACTCAAATGGCAAAAGAGGCTCAAAAAACCAATGAGGAGAAGAATGTCTTAAAAAGCTGAATTTGCTGGATAGAAAAAGAATCTCAAAGGCTCCCTGAGCAGCATCTTTCTTTCAGATTTAGAATGGACCAAAGGGAAGCTAGTGACTTTTTGAGAAATCAAGATGCTGTTAAACACATCAAAACAAATAAAAGAATAGAAGGCAATGTGAAATATCTCATGGGATATACCAGGGACCTGGAAAATAGATCCAGGAGAGATAATTTAAAAATTATTAGACTACCTGAAAGCCATGATCAAAGAAAGAACCTAGAAATCATCCTCCAAAAATTGCTCAAAGAAAACTGCCCTGATGTTTTAGAACCAGAAGGCAAAATAGAGGTTGAAAGAATCCATTGATCACCTCCTGAAAAAGATCCCAAAAAGAAAACTCCTAGGAATATTATAGTCAGGTTCTGGAATTCCCAGATCAAGGAGGGAATATTACAAGCAGCCAGGAAGAAACAATTTGAATATTGCAGAAACACAATCAGGATAACACAGAATTTGTCAGCTTCTACACTGAGGGATTGAAGGGCCTGGAATATGATGTTCCACGACCTGGGATTAAAATCAAAATCACCTACCCAGCAAAACTGAGTATCACATTTCAGGGGAAAATATTGTTATTCAGTGGAATAGAGGACATTCAAGGAGTCTTGATGAAAAAACCAGAGTTGAATAGAAAATTTAACATTCAGACACAAGAAACAAGAGTAACATGAGAAGGTAAATGGGGAAAAGAAATAATAAGGAACTTATCAAAATTGAACTATTTATATTCCTACATGGAAAAACTATAATTGTAACTGATAAAACTTTTCTCAGTATGAAAATAGTTGAAGGGAATATATATATATATATATATATATATATATATATATATATATATGTATGTATGTGAACGTGTGTGTATATATGTGTGTGTGTGTGTGTTTACAGGTATACATAGATAAAGGGCACAGGACCAATTTAATAGGGAGGGAAGATGCTAGGTTAAATCAAGAGGTTCGAGAAAGGAATATAATGAGAGGAGATGGGAAGAGACAGAATGGGGCAAACTATCTCATATAGAAGAGGCCAGGGAAAATGGATACAATGGAGGTGAAGAACAGGAAGGCATAAGGAGATGGGTCAATCTTATTGTCATTTAATTTGGCTCAGGGAGGGAATGACATATACACGAAATAGGGTATCTCACCCTACATGAGAGGAGGGGAGAATGGGATGAAAGAGGGGATTATGGAAGTGAGGGCAGGCTGGGTGGGAGTGAAGTAGGAAGGACACATTTTTGAAAAGGGGCAGGACCAAAGCAGATAATAGAACAAGTGGGAGGTAGGATAGGAGGGAGGGAAATATAATCAGTCATCTACAATATACCTACTATGGTAATGTTTTGCATTAGCTACACATGTACAACCTATATTGAATTGCTTATCTTCCCAGTAAGTGTGGGTGACAAGGGAGGAAGGGAATGAATTTGGAAATATATATATATATATATATATATATATATATATATATATATATATATATATATACACACACACACACACACATATATACATATATACATACACTATTATTAATACTATTTACATGTAATTGGAAAATAAGAGGAGGGGATATCCTAGGAGACTGCTATTTTGGGGAGTTGGTAGGCAAAAAATGGCGAGAAATTTATAACACAAAAACTGGCAGAAATGAATAAAGTAAAACAGAAGTTAATAAAGCATTTGAAACAAACAACTGAAGAAAAAAAAAAGAATCAATTCAAATAGTGGGCAGTCACAATCAGGATCACATAGGACTTTGCTGCTGGAACATTAAAAAATTGGTAGTCATAAAATATGATATTCTGGAGGGTAAACGAGGTAGGACTACAACCAAGAATCACTGACCTGGGAAAATTAAGCATAATCCACATAAGGAAAAGTAGTCATTAAATGAAATAGAAGGATTTCAAGAATTCATATTAGAGAAAATTATACAAAAATTTGACTCTGGCATCAAGACCCAAGAGAAGCATAAATAGGTAAAAACAGGAAAAGAAAACAGAATGGATTCAATGGAGCTAAGTTGTTTACATCACTACATGGTAAGATGATACTTGTATCTCTCAAAAATTGTATCACTATCAATACAGCTCGAAGGGATTACATAGACAAGGGGTATAAATATAAGGTGAATTTGAAGGAATGACATAAAAAGAATATTAACAGATGAGAAAGAGGAGTACAATGTATGCAGAAGAAAGGAAGAAGTAGAATAGGGTAAATTGACTTAAATGAAGTGGCCAGAAATACCTATTACAGAGGAGCGGGAGTTTGGAGGGCAGGCAATGGACATCACTTGAAGATTTTTCTCATCAATATTGGCTCAAAGAGAGAGTAATATACACAATCAGTTGAATATAGAAATCTATCTTACCTTACAAGGGAGTAAGGAGGGAGGAGATTAAATAAAGGGGAAGGGGGTGGGACTTAAAGAAGGAAGGGCCAATTAAGGGAGATGATAGACAGAACAAAAACAGTAGTGAGGTAGGAAAACATGAAAGGATAGAAAAAAAAATAAGAGGAAGAATAGAATGGAGGGAAACATATGGGTAGTAACCAACACTACGAATGTGAATGGTATGATCTCTCCCACAAAATGGAAGCAGTTAGTAGAGTGGATCAAAAACCAGAATCCTACAATATGTTGCAAGAAACACACTTGAAGCTGAGAGATACACAAAGAATAAAGGGCTGGAGTATATCATAATGGCTACCATTTCCAGAAGAGGGGACATGAGGAAGGGAAGGAGAAACATTTGGAACTCAAAATCTTGTAAAATAAATGCTGAAATTTTTCTTGATGTGTAATTGTGGGGAAAAAATAAAATACTACTCAAAGAAAAAAATCACATGTAAATAAGTGATCAATTTTCATCTTCCCACTATAAATGATTAGAGGTCTTTGCAATTTATGTTATGGAATAGACTATATGCTTATGACTCTAGGGTTCAAAAGATTACAAAGCTATATGAATACACAAGTATGATCTAAATCAAAGTGTTTGCCATCTCAAGGAAAGGGGAGCAGAGTGAGAGAATTTCAAAGTTAAAATTTAAATTCAAAGATAGATAGATAGATAGATAGATAGATAGATAGATAGATAGATAGATAGATAGAAAGATATAGATGTAGATATATGTGTGTGCAAATATATAATATATGTACATAGTATTTATGTGTAATTGAGAAAAAAGAAAGTAAAAAAAGAGATTCCATAACAAATAAAAGCATCTCTTCTTTAGGACAATAGAAGTTGTCACATAAAATCATATAAAAGTTCTTAGCCTATTTGGTTTAAAATATGGCAATCAACATTCTTTCCTGAAATATTTGCATAACCTTTTGGGTTATTTTTTTCTACCCTGATGCCTGAAGTTCCTTATGTTTATTGATGTCTATAGTAGTGGCACCTGTAATATGAAAACATCAGAATTGTAGTGAGAAGAATATTGCTTTTTACATTCCAATAGCTGCATGAAAATTAATGAGAGCCCTACACTGAAACACTCTAATGCAAGGACCATTTTAAGAAAATAGAATAATTTAGCCATGGCATACAAAGGCAAGCCTAGAAAAGCTTTTAGTCATTCATCTTCCAGTCAAAATAATTAGGGCTGTCAAATTCCACAGTGCCAGGGGATTCATGTCCATAGGCTTCCTTATGTCTATGTTTGAGTCCTCTGTCTGTAGTTGTCAATATAACCATGCTCATTAACATCAACGTCTGTAACAACACCATAGGTATTGGTTTAAAATTCCTCTGTCTCAAGAACCCCATCTTTCTGCTGCCTTGCAGTTTGTATTCTGCTCTCCAGTTAGAAATACTATTAAACATTCTGATAACATGTCTGAATAAAAAGAGAAGTGAAACCACTTATTATATAACAGAACCATAAAAGGGAAAGCATTGCATTTTATCATTGTAATACTGTTTGGTCTAATATATGATTATGAATGGTTAGTCATTTAATGAAAGACTAAATCAATGCAAAAAGGAAATTTTGTGGACATAAATTATTTGAATTTTATCAGGTCTTTGTCATACCATTAAAGAAATATAAGAGATGGTGGGAAAGTCTTTGTAGCATAATTATACAATCAAATGTTTTGTTGTTGTTATTTTAAATAATATATATGGTCAATATATACAGGGCAAGAAAATAATCAGGCACTGGATCAGAAAGCTGGTAGGTGTCAAATATAGCATCTGAGGGATTTATTTTGTGAAACTTGGTTATTCTAATTGTTTTAATGACCGAGAAAATGACACACATTCGACAGTGTTGACAACCAATCATTTAAAAATAGAACAGAGAAAATGACAAGATAAAGAATAAAAAAGATACATGTAAGGGGTGGCTAAGTGGTGCAGTGAGTAGAACGCCAGCCCCAGAATCGGAAGGACCTGAGTTTGGATCTGGCTTCAGACACTTAACACACACACACACACACACACACACACACACACAACCAAAAAAAAAAAACCAAAAATCCTAGCCCTGTGACCTTGGGCAAGATACATATGGAATACAAATACTTCTGAAAGTGACAGATTTGGTTAATCTGTTGTCAGATAAAAAACTATGAGCCAGAATCATGCAGTGCTAATGGATATCCTAAGCTGCCTTTTTGGACCTAGAAATCTTTGGACACTACAACATTATTTTAGAGCGTTGCTCTGCTACTTAGTACGTTGGAGTAACTACTTATCAGCTTATATCTTGAAACACATTTTCCCTTTACCTCTCTTGTTCTCTGGGATCTTCAATAACCTTTATAGCAGTTAGTGCCTCATTCTGCCCAGTAAACATGTAAGCAAACAAACATATATGAGGGTATAGTACAAAAAATATAGTAATAAACTCTACATGGTTGTGATTTACAATACTCTATTTTGCAGTTAAAAAAATAATTCACTTAAGTGATGAAACATGGCACATAACCACATCCTTTGAACAGTCATTAAAAAAGCCTACCAGATTTGTGGAGAAGATCAATGGATTTTAGATTGGTATTTTATTATATACTCAAAGTGGGGGAGTGAAAAGGAGTATCCTCAGTTAACGATAACATACTTGCAATATAAGCAGTACATTGGAGTGGATAACATGTTGGACATGAATTCAAGAAGACAGATATAAATCCCACTTCAGTAATTAGTTGCACAACTAGGCAAATAATCTAACCTCTCTGACCACAATTTCCTCGTCTGTAAAACAAAGAAGAATCTAGATCTAAAGAGGCAATGTGTGCCTAGTCTTCTATCGATATTTTCTTTATATATTCCTTAATCTTTTTGTTCCATAGAATACTCTTTTTCACTCTTTTTACTGCAGTGGACCAGAATATAGACATTTATTTTGTACAAAATAAGTTTTACAGTATCAGAGGATTTGTAGAATATAAATTCTATTTGGCTGAGAAAAATCACTAATAAGAAGTCATATAAACATAATTGTAATATTTCTTTATAATTACTTAGAATAACTTCATATAAATACAAAATCTTTAACAGCAAGAATTGTTCTATTCTTGTATTTGATTCCCCAGAATTTAGCACTGTATTTAGCATACAGTAATTGAGTATTAATTATTGTTTTTAAAATAATAGATTCTCACATTTTTATTCTTGTTGATTTGTACAGTGCTTTAAGGATTAAAAGTAACTGTTCACAGCAACTGTATAAGGTTAGACATGCAAGTTTTAATATTAACATTTTGCATACACAGAAACCGAGGCTCAGAGAAATTCGGTGACTTTTTCATAGACATCAAGTCAGTTTTGAAGTGAGAGCTGGAACCATGTATTTTGATTTCGGGTTTAGGGCTAGTTTTACTACTCTTGGTGCTTTCACCCATTACAGAAAAAGCCTCACATTACACAGTTGGCTTGGCATTAGGTTAAGGCAATAGTTTCAAATGGCTCCTGCCAGGAAAGAACATTTTAATGTCACTACCCTTTTCCAGTCCACAGACTGTTCTTATAGGCTGTGATCCTTGGGGTCATGCATCTCTTGTTAGGCTGACATTATACCTAGTATCCAATTCAAAGATGGGCTGTTTAATTTAGTCTTCTTTAGACCCCTAGAAGAGCAAAAGGAGCAAGGTATATTTTTTTTCTTCTGCTTGAACCCCAGGTTACTTTGGTTTCTCATCAAAACTATTGCTTGGCAACTGTCTGGCTCATCAACTTGACCAAAGCTCCATCGGGCTTGACCTCAAAGAATCTTATGACTATGATGTTTGTAATCACTGTATATACTTGAAATTGTAAAGCTAGTAAATATTATATTCTTTCTTTCCTTCTAGCAACTTCAATGTGGGGAATTTATCCTAAGGTAAACTGGGAGTTAAACTGTCATAGTCTTTTGTAATCAAAACACTTTGTAAAACTTAAAGTGCTATATAAATGTGAGCTATTATCATCATGGCCTTATAGTACAAACTGGAAAACAACCCACAGTTTTCACTACTAGAGTCCTAGATGTTTTCTTTTTTCCATTAATTATGTTTTTTCAATAGAATAAAACTATTAAATACAATAGGGCATTAACGTATGATATAAATTATAATTAATGTTAATATAATATATAAAATAATTGTACAACTTAAAAAGTATGTTGAAGAACCAAGTTTACCAAAATAGAATTTGGTACTGTTCTGGCTAAATATTAATTGTATAATCTAATCTTGATTGTAATAACTCTTTAGAAAAATAATTTGTCTTGCCTTGTGATAAGACTAGATGAACTATAAGGTCCTTTATGTCTCTAAATTTAATTCATTTATTAAACAGAGGTATAACATGATTTCTTTGAACTTATATTTCCCTTAGGTATGGTATCCTCCCAGTCTTGCTTTCACTCACTTTTTCTATCTCTCTGTTTGTCTCTATCACCACTAATATGTTTAATGGACAGCATCCTCAATAGCACTGCTTCTGTGTGCATCATAACTGGAATATGTCATAGTTTATTTATGTCCATCAAACTAGTCTTCATTGATCTCTGAGTACACAACTTTAATTTTTCAGGGCTGTGTACTAAGACTTGCAATTATAAAATATTACATGGACAAAATTATTGTTAACAAGTTTTTTTTCTTTTTTCCCCTTTATTCTCTGTGTATATATACCAGGATATATACCTCAGGTTCATTTAAAAAAACAGTATAATTTGCCAAAGTCTTGTCATCCCAGACTCTTTCCTCTGTTAGATTTTAGACTCGGTTCCTGGCCTTTCTATATAATGCCAGCTTAAAACATATACGCATATATGTATAAGTGTGTGTGTCTGTACAAATATAATGGACTGGAAAATCCAATGGTATGTCATAATTTGATTACCAGACTATTGTCATCCATTTGTTTATTTCATATATGACTAATTAAGTTGGTCTATTTTGTAAAATAATAGCTTTCCTCAGAAGGCATTATAATATTCTGGTACTTAATACAATAAATACATTTCCATCTGAAACAAAATCATATTGTACATTTCAATAATAAAGCACTTCTCCTCTATTTTGTCTCTGAACTGAACATCATTCAAGTTGGTGGCAAGCACCCATTGTGAATCTTTGTCTCCATGACACTGCTCTTGCCTTATATTAAGCACATTGAATAGAACTATCTCTATGATTAAATTTATCAAATAATCTTTTGTAATCTTGAGAGAAGATTAGAAATGATCTTTAAAACAAAAATTTCTTGGTGGATTAGTCTTCAATGCTCCATTTTTCTGTATACTGGGCAAATTATTATTTTTTAATAAGTATAAAGAATCTTGTGTTCTCTATATGTTCCAACCAATCATGTAAGTGTAAGATGTCTTCTAATATAGAAAAATTTTTTGTTAAAATCTTTCTTGTGTCTTCTCATGTTTTTGTCAGGAATACCCTGGATACACATTCTCATAAATGGAATGGAAAAATATTAGAAATGGAAGGAACATCAGAGGTTTTTTTTAGTTCAAACCATGCAGGAGTAGGATTCCTCTCTATATCATAATAATCAATGGCTATCCAGACTTTGAATGAAGATCTCAAATGCAAAACAATATCATATTACTCAAAGCATTCTATGCCACTTTATGGACCACTCTAATTTTTAGGGGTTTCTTACGTGAATGTAAAAAAACAATATCTTGCATATTTTACCTGTTAATCTCATTTCATCCCTTTGGATACAAAATTTCCTCATCATGTTCCTCCAAAAACTTGAAAATAGTTATCATTGCCTACTGCCTCCCCATTACTTTCTTCTTCAAGGTAAATATCCCCAGTTCCTTTAAATAAACTTCAATTTTCTTCACCATTCTTATTATGATTACTGTAATTATCTTGATACCGGTCTTATGGTAAGACTAGGGAAAAGAATGGTGGGGATATCATAACACTAACATCTGAATAAATTCACCCTAGGGGTGCTTCAGTTTTCTAAGCTATCATTCATATTGCTTCTCATTGAGCTTTCAGTCCACTAAAAGGCCCACATTCTATTTTTTTCATATAAACTGTTATTTTGTCACTGTTTGGCTTCCCTGGTCCCGTTTACATCTCAATTAAAGTCTTACTTTAGGCAGGAAGCCTTTCCCAATGTTCGTTGATCTTAGTGTCTTCCCTCAAGGATGATCGCCATTTATCCTTTAATATCTTATATGTACATTTGTTTGTATGTAGTTTTCTTATTTAGACTTTGAACTTCTTGTGATTTGGTATTTTTTTTTCCCTGTTCTTTTCATTCCCAACACTTAGCACACTCCCCGGCATATATTAAGTTCTTATAATGCTTGTTGACTCGACCTGCTTCTTGACTTGAAAATAACCTGTGGGAGGGGGGGAAGAGCCTCCCAGTATAGCTCCTGATAAGCATTAGGGTTTTTTCGCTCCCATGTTAGCACAAAATGAGCTTTTAATACATTAAAATTTCCATTTTTTTTCTACAGAGACTTTTTAATTTAGCCCCATGTTCACTATTCTATATTTTTGAAGTTGATTTTTGAACCACAGTGCAGAACTTTCCATTTTCATTGTTAATTTTCATCTTAGTCAATTTGGTCTATGATTCTAGCCTGCCATAGTCCTTTTGAAGTTTGTTTCTATTTTCTACAAACCTAACTATGCTCCTCAGCTTCATGCCATCTACAATTTGACAAATATGCCATTTATGCTTTCAACCAAGTTATATTAAATTAAGAAAAGCTGTTTGAATGTCAATTCTGAAAAGAGAGAGGTTTTTTATTACTTTTTTAAACTTCTAACTCTTAGAGTAAGTAAACCATAATCTGACAACATAGATGAGTGATACATAAGTAGAGATATACAGCTAGTTAGAGAACATTGTTTGCAGAAATGATTACCTAAGTAAATTAGGTACATTTAAGTATGGTGTTCTAAATTACTTTCATGTCAGAGTAGGTATTTTAAGAATTTAATACAGCCATTGTAGGGTTACTAATTAGTTGAGTAATGAAGAGAAGCAGGGAAATTTTAAATTTCCCTCCATCTTATCCCACCCTCCAATTATTCTGTTTTCTACTTTGACCCTCTCCCATTTCAAAAATGTTTATTCTAACTACTATCTCCCCTAATCTGCCCTCCTTTCTCTCATCCCCCCTCTTATCCCCTACCCCTATTTTGCTGTAGGGTAAGATTCCCTATTGAGTGTGTATGTTATTCCCTCCTTAAGCCAAATTCCATGAGAATAAGGTTTCCCCATTCCCTTTCACTTTCCTCCTCTACCCCTCCATTGTAACAGTTTTCTCTTGCCTCTTTTATATAATCTATACCTGCCTTTTTCCTTCTCCCAATTAATTCATCTCTCACCTCTTAATTTCATTTTTAGATATCATCCCTGCATATTCAACTCATCCTGTGTCTGCTCTCTATGTATACATGAATATACATATGCCCACACTCACATATATATCTATACACACAGTAGCAGCAGAGCCAGACCGCTAGCGCTATGGCCGGTTGGAAGGCCTACATCGACAACCTCATGGCGCGGACGAGACCTGTCAGGACACGGCCATCGTCGGCTATTACGACTCGCCCTTCCCTCTGGGCCACCGTACCCGGGAAAACCTTCGCCAGTATCATGCCAGCTGAAGTAGCTGTATTGGTTGGTAAAGATCGTTCAACTTTCTTCGTAAATGGGCTGACACTTGGGGGCCAGAAATGTTCAGTGATAAGGGATTTGCTGCTGCTAGATGGAGAATACACCATGGACCTTCGTACAAAGAGCACTGGGTGTGCCCCCACCTTCAACCTCACTGTTACCATGACTGCCAAGATGCTAGTCCTGCCTATGGGGAAAGAAGGTATCCATGGGGGAATGATCAACAAGAAGTGTTAGGAAATGGCTTCCCACCTTCGACGCTCTCAATACTGACCCTCCCTGTCCTCCCTTCTTCCCCAAGGCTTCTGCACCATTTCCCTCACCATTTTTTTGGGCCATTCCCCCACCCACTTGTTGCTGCCAAAACTACACCTGGGGGGGGGGCAGGTTGGATGGACAGGTGCCCCCTCCCCCTTTTCCTTTTGAACCTCCTTCCTGTGTGTAGTTGGGAAGATTTTTGTTGTATATGTATGTGTGTGTGTGTGTGTGTGTGTGTGTGTGTGTGTGTGTGTGTGTGTATTACCCTCAGGTATCCTCATATTGAGAGAAGTCTCATGAGTTACAATGATCATTTTTCCATGTAGGAATGTAAATAGCTCAACTTTAATAAGTTCCTTATGATTTGTTTTTCCTGTTTACATTCTCTCATGCTTCTCTTGCTTCTTGTATCTGAAAATCAAATTTCCTGTTCAACTCTGCTTTTTTCATCAAGAATGCTTGAAAATCTTCTATTTCATTGAATAACCATATTTTCTCGTGTAGCATTATACTCAGTTTTGCTGGGTAAGCAATTCTTGGTTTTAGGTTGTTGTTTCTTTTTTTTCTTTTTCTAGCTCCTTTGACCTCTAGAATATCAATGCCAAGCCCTTCGATCCCTTAATATAGAAGCTGCTACACTTGTGTTATCCTGATTGCATTTCCACAGTACTCAAATTGTTTCTTCCTGACTGCTTGCAGCATTTTCTCCTTGACCTGGGAACTCTGCAATTTGGCTATAATATTCCTAGGAAGTTTCTTTTTGGGATCTATTTCAAGAGGTGATTACTGAATTCTTTCAAGGCAATTTTGCTTGGTAATTTCTTGAAAGATGGTGTGTAGGCCCTTTTTTTGTTCATGGCTTTCAGGTAGTCCAATAATTTTTAAAATTATCTCTCCTGGATATATTTTCCAGGTCAGTGGTTTTTCCAATTGGATATTTCACCGTGCCTTCTATTTTTTCATTTGTTTGGATCTGTTTTATACTATCTTGATTTCTCATAAATTTATTAGCTTCCATTTGCTCCAATCTAAATTTGAAGGAGTTATTCTCTTCAGTGAGTTTTTGAAATTCCTTTTCCATCTGGCAAATTCAGCTTTTTAAGCCATTCTTCTCCCCACTGCCTTTTTTGCCTCTTTTGTCATTTGCGTTTGTCTATTTTTCAAGGTGTTATTTTTTTCAGTGTAATTTTGGGTGTCCTTTAGCAGGCTGTTGACTCCCTTTTCATGATTTTCTTGAATTATTCTCATTTCCCTTCCCAATTTTTCCTCTACTTCTCTTATGTGGTTTTCAGAATCCATCTTGAGCTTCTGGACTCTGGCCTATAACCAGTTCATATTTTCTTGGAGGCTTTTGATGGAGGAGTTCTGAGTTTGCTGTCTTCCTCCCTCTCCATGCCTTGACACTTTTTGTCTGCCAAAAAGGATTATATAGTCTGTTGTGCTTCATCTGCTTGCTCATATTTCCAGACAATTATTTGACTTTTGAGCTCTTTGCCACAGTAGAACTCTGCTTCCACAATGGAGAGAGCTTTGTCCCAAATCACTTGGGGTTTTGCAGCTGCTTGAGCTATTAGGAGGGTGCCCTCTCTATAGCCTCCACAAGCTCTGGTTCACTGGCCACACTCCCCAGGACCACCACCCAAGACCATGATCCAGATCCAAGCAGGTTAAAGTAAGAAAGATTACCCTCTGAATGGTCACTTTGTCCCCCTACAATCTGCAGGCCAGGAGCTCCTGAAGGAGCCATGCAGCTAGACTGCACAGACAATACACCTCTGCTACTTCTCACCAGGGGATGGAGCATGCTTTTCCATTCCCCTCTGCTACAACAGAGTTCGACACTGACCTTTTACTTTGTCTTTGGCATTTATTGGTTGAGAAGTCTGGAAACTGCCACAGCTGCTGGTAATTTACTCTCCTGAAGTCTGCTCTGGCAGCTGCTGGTCAGGGATGCCCTAGAGCCAGAACAATGCAGCTCACAGGGGACTGTGCATAGCTCCTTGTGATAGATCCTTTCTGTCCACCTGCCAGGATGCCTTCAGCAGATTTGTTTTTCTCTGTCTCTTTGTGTGTTCTGTAGCTCTAAAGTTTGTTTAGAGTTATTTTTAAATGCATTGGAAGTAATTGGAGTAGGAGCTCACACCATGTTTGTGATTCTATTCTGCCATCTTGGCTCCACCCTGAAGATTATAGGATCTTGAGTGAAAATTAATGAGGCTTTGTAAGGGACAATTACTGTCACAGTAACATGATTTCCTTCTGTGTCAATATAACATATGTTTTGATTTTTAGTAAGGGTTGTGCGTCAGTTCTGCATGATACTCTATATCAATTGACAAATATACTCAATAAAAATTAACAAAGATTTTTAATCATATTGCTTTTAAGTGGTAGTACATGAGGCAAGCAACTATATTGAACAAAGAGTTTAGCACCAAACTGATTGCAGATCAAATGATGTTCTGTGGACGGTTTTCTTAATTGGTTATATTAATGCTTTCATTAATTATTTGGATGATAGAATAGACTGTGTTCATAAACTATAATAAAGACATCAATGAGGGAATTTGCCAACATAAGAGATAATATAAATTCAATTGTAAAACGACCTTGAAATGTTAGATAAGTGAGAGAATATTTTTAAAGCTGCTAAAAAAGGGAAAATACAGGATACTTCCTTTCCCGAGGAAAAACAGACTTCATAGATCGAAGTTAAATCATACTTCCTAGCTTGAGGAAAGTTTGTTGTTACTGTATTTTGGTCTAGACCTTTGATTTCAATAATGTAGAGACTTCCTACTTGACAAAATTCCCCCTACCGATGCTATGATGTGGGGGGAAATGGATTAGAATAGAACACAATTAACATATATATATATATGTATATATATATATATATATATACACACACACATATATACACATTCATGTGTACATATATGGGTATATAAATACATATATGCATGAATATGCATACATATATACATATATATGCATATCTACATACACACGCACACACAAATATGTATATATATAATTCTGAATGAGATGGTAGTACATGTGCCTCAAAATTTTCTTTTGTTGTGTGTTTTTCTCCCAGTAATGATAACAGGCTTATAATTTGTCTTTCATAAGCCCTGTTTTGAATCCTCCTCACAGATGGGAAATCAACCTAGATTCTTATATGTTTTGCCAGTAAAATGAAATTTCTAGCAGTTTCTACTAAACTTCAAATATATTGATTATGATCCCAGTGAGAGACTGTGTGCCAGTTGTCTGAGGACCAACTGTGCTAAGTATAGAAAGGCTCATTGCCAGTTAATTGTCCACTCAGTGATAATTTTTTTTTTTTTTTTACTATGGAACCTAAAAAAAAAAAAAGAAAGCTACAAAATCAAATAAGTCCTGTATATGCCTTTTCAGTTTCTTTTCTTTTTTACATCATTCATTTCCTCAAGATTTTGAGTTACAAATATTTGCCCAGTTTTTCCCCTACCCACCACTCCAAAACAGTGATACCACTGCATACACACTCCCCCAATCTGCTTTCTCCTATTTCATCCCCCATCCTCCCTCTGACTTTCAAGTAGGACAAGTTGAATCTCTATACCCCAGTGCCTGTATATCTAATTTCCCAGTTGCATGTAAAAAAATTACATATGTATATTAAACATTTGATTTTAAAACTTTGAATTCCAAATTAATTCTCTTCCTCCCTCATCACCTACCATTACTGGGAAGATAAGCAATTCAATGTAGGTTGTACATGTGTAGCTACGCAAAACATTTCCATAGTGGATATATTGTGAAAGACTGACTATGTTTCCCTCCATCCTATCCCCACCCCAACTTTGAACCTGTCCCTTTTCAAAACTGGGTGATTCCAACTTCCCTCCCCACAACCTGCCCTCCCTTCCATCATTCCCCCTCTTATCCCCATCCCTCTACTCACCTATAGGGGAAGACACCCTATTTAGTGTTTATGTAATTCCCTCCTTAAGCCAAATTCAATGAGAGTAAGGTTTGCTTATCCCCTTTTGCCTTCCTGTTTTTTCCCCTCCATTGTAAGAGTTTTCCTTTGCCTGTTTTATATGAGATAATTTACCCCATTCTGTCTCTTCCCATCTCTTCTCATTATATTCCTGTCTCTCATCTCTCAATTTCACCTTTTAAGTATCATCCCTTCCTAGTCAATTGGTCCTGTATACTCTATGTATACCTGTACACCTATATTCACACACTCACATATGTATTCATATGCCCATATACCCTCCAATATAGACATATATACATATATACATTTATATTCCCTTTAACTATTCTTATACTGAGAAATGTTTCATAAGTTACAATTATTGTTTTTCCATATATGACTATAAATAGTTCAACTTTGATAAGTTCCTTATGATTTCTTTTTACCTGTTTACGTTCTCATGCTTCTCTTGCTTCTTGTACCTGAATGTCAAATTTTCCATTAAGCTCTTGTTGTTTTTTGTTTTTTGTTATTTCATTAAGAATGCATGAAAGTTCTCTATTTCATTGAATGACCTGTTTCCCCTGAATGATTCTCGTGAAACATGATGCTCAGTTTTTCTGGGTAGGTGAGTTTTGGTTTTAATCCCAGTGCTTTTGAACTCTGGAATATCATATTCCAAGCCCTTTGATCCCTCAGTGTAGAAGCTGCCAGATCCTGTGTTATCCTGATTGTGCTTCCACAATATTCAAATTGCTTCTTCTTGCCTGATTGTAATATTTTCTCCTTTATCTGGGAAATCTGGAACCTGACTAGGATTTTTCTTTTTGGGATCTGTTTCAAGATGTGATTAGTAGATTCCTTCAAACTCTGTTTTGCCTTCTGGTTCTAAAACGTCAGGACAATTTTCCTTGAGAATTTCTTAAAGTATGATTTCTACGTTATTTTATTTTTTGATCATAGCTTTCAGGTAGTCCAATAATTTTTAAGTTATTGCTCCTGGATCTATTTTCCAGGTCAGTGTTTATTTTTCCAATGAGATATTTCACATCGCCTTCTATTTTTTTCATTTCTTTGGATACGTTTAATAGTATCTTGACTTCTCATACAGTCACAAGCGTCCACTTGCTCCAATCAAATTCTGAAGGAATTATTCACTTCAGTGAGCTTTTGAGAATCTTTTTTCCATCTGGCAAATTTGGCTTTTTAAGGCATTCTTCTCTTCATTGGCTTTTTCAGCCTCTTTTGCCAATTGAGTTAGTCTATTTTTAAGGTGTAATTTTCTTCATTCATGTTATTGACTCTCTTTTCATGATTTTCTTGCATCATTCTCATTTTTCTTCCCAACTTTTCCTCCACTTCTCTTATTTGTTTTCAGAATCCTTCTTAAGCTCCTCTATGGCCTGCAACCAGTTCATATTTTTATTGGGAGCTTTTGGTGCAGGAGTTTTGTCTTTTTTGTCTTTCTTCTGTTCCATGCTTTGATTCTTTTTGTTCCCAAAAAGGGAATCCAAAGTCGGATTGCTATGCTTGCTTTGCTTCCTTTGATTTATCATGTTTCCACTCAATTACTTTTCTTTTGATTCTTTTGACACAGTAGAACTCTGCTTCCATAGAATAGAGCTTTGTCCCAAATTGCTAGGAATTTAGCAGCTTTCGGAGCTATTATTTGGGTGCCTTCTCAGAAGCCTCCACTGGCTCTGGCGCACTGGTCACACACCCCAAGATTTCCACCTTATAAAGCAATCTAGAGCCAAGGATGTTAAAGCAAGAGCAATTACCCCTTAGCCTGGTAACTTGGTCCCTCTACAATCTGAAGGCCAGTAGCTCTGAAGTAGCCATGGGGTGGCAGTCTCAGCCACTTCTCCCCCTGGGGGCAGAGACCAGACCACACTCTCAAGCCCCCTGTTTCCACAAAGTCCACACTGAACGCTCACTTTTTCTTTGGCATTTATGTGGTGATAGTTCAGGAAACTGTCAATGATGCTGGTAATCCACTCCCCTTAAGTCCCTCTAGCTGGTGCTGGTCATGGCTGCCCTGAGACTAAAACCCCAGTCTCACAAGGGGCTGGGCATGGCTCCCAGAATGCTGAAATGGATTTGTCCTGTCAGCCCGCTGGATTGTCTTCAGTGGGAGGTTTGTTTCTCTCTGTCACTTTGTGGGTTCTGTACCCCTAAAGTTTGTTTAGAGTCATCTTTATAGGTATTTGAGTTGGTTATGGACAGGGCACATGGAGTTCTCCTGCTTTTATGCTGCCATCTCATATCTACCCCTTTGTTCAGTTTCTTAAAGTGACTATAGCACAATTGCATAGAAGAGGAAAGAGTGTACTTATAACATGAGACTTTACATCACCCAAAATATTAATTTAACTATTGGTGTTCTTATCCAATGTCCAGAGTAGTATTGTGTTTACTGGAAGAATTATTCCACATCAATATTGACACTCTTGCTATAAATGAAACCAGTACACTCAAAGAAATTGCATCTAAATAGAAAGATAGTTCAATCCACAATTCTTATAGGAGTCAAATAAAGAATCTGTCAGAGTTGCTTTCATCCTTTGCCCCAAAGCAATAAGAAATATAACTTCATGGCACATTTGGCAGAAAACCACACAGTGAAAAGAACATTGAATTTGTAATCAGAGGACCTAGCTTTAAATTCCATTGCTGTGTGACAGTAGTTAGACACTTAAACTTTCTAACCTTTAGTTTCTTCATCTACAGAATAAATGGGTTGGATCATATGTTGTCTATGTTCTTTCCCATTGCTGTGTTCATGATTAAAATGAGCAAAAAGGGCCAACAAGAAGATAATTTTCTATAGTTAATAGGAAAACAAATATAAAGAACACGATGAGTTCCCCTAAGCCAACTCAATATGTACCTAAATTCTTAGTAATTTCAATTCAAATACATATACAGAGGATGGAAAACATTTTTTAGGTTTAAGGAACACAAGAGGGCAATAGTGCATGGATTTATCAGAAATCACTTGTCTCCATATTATGATTCCTCTCTCCAAGAGAATAATAATTTCTGGCCCTGGTAAAACTAAAGAATAGTACAACAACACAATGAAAATGAAAAAGAAGATAAACAGAAAGAAGCTTTAAAAATTAACTTGAGAAATAATAAATGACTTCTTAATAATGTGGTAGGCCTTCCTAATCATCTTTCTGTATACTTGAGCTGGCAGTCAATCTTCTACATATATCAAAGCCAAAAAGAATAAATGATTAAAATGGAAAAGATGAAAGATTATAGCAATTTCTACCTAACCTATTTAATTAAATTGTTGATTCAGAAAAATGAGAAATAGAAAAAAATAAAGACATTGATATCACTGTACCCTCAAGAAGTTTAACGAATGTAAAGCTAGTATCACAGAATCTAAAACAGTCCAGAACCTACCTCAGTCAATCGACACATATTCTTGCCAAGAGAATATACAAGTTGGCTTAGTGTGGCACCAGTTTGGAGCATAACCCATCTTTCACAGTATTGCTAAAGTGATATTTCTAAAGCACAGGTCAAAGACAGATCTTTCCTTTGTCCAATAAATTCCAGTGTCTCTCTCTTACATCTAAGGTTCAAGACAAAATTCTCTTTTTTGTCAATTCAAGTCCTTCATAACTGAACTACAATGTACATACCTCATCTTTTTATTTATTACTTCCTTTCACTCAATGTGTAGCTTGGTTAAATTGGTCTTCTTGCTGTTGCTCACCTATGATATTCCATCCATCACCTCTGTGCCTTTATATAGATGATCTTCCATCTCTGGAGTACACTCACTACTCACTCGTCAAATCTCAACTTTCCTTCAAAAGTTCATTTCATGCTATATGAGATAATTGCTGATCCCTTCGTTTGCTGGTTCCTCTCCCCTGATACTGTTTTTCCTTCATACTCAAAAAGTTCAGTGACATCATAATGTTGGCATCAACTTAGAGTGTGTTAAGATATGGCTGATCAGTCCATTAAGAGCTTGGAAGACTCTACCATGATTTGGGCACGTAGTCCATTTGCATGTTAAGGATGGAGATATCTCTAGATTTTCACATCTCACATTTCCTTTGTGCTACTATAATTGTGCTTTTTTCATAGAGCAAAGTACCTTTTTTGATGCAGGCATGCCATACTGGGTGGTCCTGTGACAATGTCTCCCATGTTGCACAATCAATGTTAAAGTTCTTCAGAAAGACTTCTGTCATAGAGATTGCCTGATCTTTATTCTGGAAAAGTCGATAATATTTGTAAAAAGAAAAAGACTTAGAACAGTACCTGGCATATAGCAGGTGCTTAATAAATGTTCTCTTCTTACTTTTTGTATATTGTACATTCCCATATATGGACATGCCATTTCTATATGTACATACCATTCCCATATATGTAAATGCTTTTTAACAGTAAGTGTTAAGTGTATGAAACTGGAGTTGAACTCAGGTCCTCTTGACCCCAGGGCTGGTGCTCTATTCACTGTGCCACCTAGCTACCTCTGACTAGGATCTTCTTGAGAGTATAAGCATCTTTTAAATCTCAGGAGCTAGAAGGCCTGGGAGATGAGTTAGTGAGTTTAGACTCTAGGAAGGATGGACTTTTCAAAAAGATCTACCTATTTAAACTACCCTATAAAAAGAAATGCAAGACTTGGGAACTGAGTTTGTCCTTTTCTACCATTCTTGTAGAGACAGTCTCATAGCCCAAGTGTTAGGGAGAAGTGGGTTCCTGGGAGCAATTCATTAGCTGAGATTTTTTAGAACTATTATGACAGGGAGATATATATATATATATGCATGCATGGATGGATGGATGGATGGATGGATGGATGGATGGATGGATGGATGGATCTTCCCACAAGGACCCAAAATAGCTTGTTTCCTGAACTTCAACCATCTAGTTGATCACATAGGTGGTATTTTCTGGATATCATGAATACTAGAGAGAAAATATGATTGATTTGACATAAAATTCCCAGGTTTAAATAAAGCTGAAGCAAGGGTCACAAAGACAAAACATGGAGGGAAAATGGAATTGATTTGCACTCCTCATAGTGACGTATACTGTGTTAATGGCAAAGATATTTTCTTTCTGGGCAGATTAAGACCACAGAAGGCCACTATAAGATGAGAGAGTGACTAATTAGAATGTCTGCATGTTGTTTATATATAAGCCCCAAAGTTCATTTGTATGTTTTCTTTTTTTCTGCCTGATGTTTGTGGGCAGAGAAAATCATTTGAATCCTTTTCTATTTCTTTCAGAAAGGAGAGAGAGCTGTATTAGACTAAGTATACATACAAAGGAAGTCTACACTACAGTTGATACAATTGTTAGGTTATTGAAGGACTGATAAACAAGGAATCTATGAAAGGGAAAATTTTAAAAGACATTTAAAAATACTTCAGATATTAATACAAAGAAAAATAGGAACCAAAAAGAACACTAAATACTACTAATCAATATATCTACACCCTGATCTATATACAATTTTTATGAGGGTCACTGATGCCCAAATCAAGGGAATCACCAGTGTTTATATTAGAAGAAAACAAGCCAGTTTTTTTAAATGATATTCCACAGTGGACATGTGTTTACCTTTTGATGATTAGCTGAAAGCTATAGAGAATTTAACAGCTATTTATGTTTATTCTTTGTTGATTATGGGAAAGCATTCTTTAGAGGCTGTTTACAAGGTGTTTCCCATCCAAACATAAAAAACATTCAATATTCTTTGAAATTTTTCACAATAGGAACAATCTTGTTCAATAGCCCTCTGAAAATAAACTTCAAAAATGGCAAAAAGGAAAATAAAGATGCATGCTTAGCTAATGCATTCATTTGATGGAGAAGAGCAGTGAAAAGTCTAGATTGAATTAGATTTTCCTGGGCCTTACAGTGATTTCTTTGATTTAGTCCTGTTTGTCAATAGCATTGAGCTGAGTATACCAAGCACCAGAATATTTTGTATATATTAAATATTCAAAGTATATTGAAGGAAATCCATACATTTAAAAGTTTGTCCTACCCATATATAATAAGGATGAAAAATATTTGTTACCTAGATTACATGTATTTGGATAGATACTCTATCAAGTTCATCCAGTAGTGTGTGTGTGTGAATATACAGATGGGTATATGTATATTAATGTGTGTATATTACAAATAATAGAGAAGGATAATGAATAAAGGCAGATTTGAAAAAGAAGAGAGAAGGCTAGGTTGTTTTTAGAAAATTAGAAGGCTTTACTGACTCTAGAGCTCACCATCAAAATAAACACCATCTTTTCAATAATATCATAGCAATGTTGCTATATGACAATGAGATGCGATGCATTACCATACACAAAAATATAAAAGAATATCACAATGAGAACAATAGAGACAACTATGATAGGTGTGAGTGAGATCCAACATATAATCAAATAACAACTCCAGAGAAGAAAAAAGACTAATAATGTAATCAATGAATTTTATGACAAGAGAAGATTGTCTGCTCATGTAATAAGACCAAGGAAAGACAAATAGATAGAATGTTATAATAATGGCCTCCTGATTTCAAGAGAAATTGAAGAGGACCTCTGGTGTTTGGGATGGATTCTCTGGAGAAAACCTTTCGGAGAACATGGCCACAATTCACATGGGATGAGCAGGTATTGTTTCTCTTAGAATGGAATGGTTTCTAATCTGTAGCATTGGAAGGAAGTCCCCAATTAATGGTATCACAATTGATTCAATTGAGTGAGTAAATAAAAAATATTAATTTGACCATTTGTTCAATGCAATGTGAATCAGTTGATCATCTAAGTATGTAGTATGGTTAGCACTGTGCAGTCCAAATGCTTTTTTCTCAATATCATTTTTTTCCTTTAGTGTTCTTATTTGGTATATTATTTGGTATACTTTGGTACTGGTTGAAAAAAATTAAACCAAGATATGTGGTCACATGTTTAAAACCTAATTTTTTTAAACTGTTACTTTGTCTTTTTCTGTAGTGAAATAACTTAGGAATCAGAATTAATTCACTCACCTGCTGACTTAAGGAAATATATAGCTTGTTATTTTGATAGAACTATAATTTCATTGATGGAGGTACTACCTTTAATATTACAGATTAAAACCTGGCCAACTTTATCATCCTGTTCTACCTTGATTAATTCCTTCAATGTGTGTAAGACAAAGGCTAAATGATAAATCTATTATTTCGACAAATGTTTGTATCAGAATAAGGGACTTTTTCTACACATTTGTTGAAATCTACACATGTTATGTTCTGATATTTTCCACAGGAAAACTGTAGGTGGGGGAAATATAAACCATAGAAAAATTGAGTCAGCCCCAAGGAACAGATTAAGTCCTGTAAACTGAGAAATATTTGGCCTTGTAAAACAATCCCGTTGTTGTCAATATCAAACAAAGCTTGACAAGGATATAGAAGGTCATCAAGGTCTTCATAAATCTTGTAGAGAAGATTTTGTGCTACATATAAGTTCCATAAAGATTGTAAGGTCATCTAGATGCTATTTCCAAGGTGATATTGTACCAGGAAGACCACCAAACTTACTTGATGGGAGTCACAGACATTCAGAAATATTTAGTCCAATGATCTACATAGTAAAAGCAAAGACCTAAATTAAGATTTGCAGTTGGATGAGCAACCCATTGAATAAGAAACAACATGTCTGTACATAAGATTGGACTAGAATTGAAAAAGAACAAGATGGATTATATTTGGGAAATTGTTAAGTAATTTCAATGAGTACAAGGTTCTCCCTGCCATTAAAAAATCAATCAATCAGATGCATTAAACTAATGTACACCCTGTGCATCTTCTATAAATAGCAAGCCATTTCAGAGACCAATTTAATTTGTCTGGTAACTTAGAAAAAGGTACAATTCCAGCAGAACCCTTGAGAATGAATTGCTTGAAAGGATAGGAGGGATAAATAAAACCATTGTTTCTGCTTCTCACTCACATTGACCAGAGAAAAGACTGGGGAACTTCAGAGACTTAGCAGATTTAAATTTCTCATTGGTGTCCATGCCTTGACTCTGACATTCAGTATCTCATGTAACGTCTCCAAGACCAAAATACTTCCAGAAACTGTAAGTTGAAGAGTAGATTGTATGCCTGCATTGAGAGGCATTTTATGCCTGGCCTAAAAATTTCCTATAAAATCATATGTCTATTAGGAGAAAGTAAACAATACATATAAATTTGTCATAGGACTAAACTCAAGCAACCAGTGTTTATTATATAACACTGGGGCTTTAAAATAGTCCTTATGAGAGTCTTAAATCCCATTAAGAAAAAAAATCAGAGCTATGTTGGCTTTACATGAGAAGTTAACAAAGGTGGATGGCCTACAGGAACCTGATGGTGAAATAATTGCTTAAACATTTAAATGAAAAGTATTCATTCAATCATTCAGTCAATGCAATGTGAATCAGTTGATCATCTAAATATATGGCATGATTAGCATAGTGCAAACAAAATGGCTTTTTCTTAACATCATTTACTTTTTCTTTGCATTCTTTGGTATTGGTTGAAAAAAATAAAACCAAGATATATGGCCACATGATTAAAACCTAACCTTTAAAACTATTATTTTGGGACAGAGTCAAGATGGCAGAGTAGAAACAGGACGTCAATCAGGCTCCCACTCCCAACTCCTCTAATTCATGTAAAAAAAATGAACCTAAACAAACTTTGGAGATATAGAACCCAAAAAATAACAGAGAAAATACAACATTCTGCTGAAGACAAGATGGCAGGCCAGCAGGAAGGGACCACTGCAGCACTCTGGGAGTTGAGCCCAGCCCTGCAGGAATCCATGGTTTTGGCCTCAGGGCAGCTATAACCAGCCACTGACTGGAGGGACTTCAAATCACCAGCACCTGTGGTGGTTTTCAGAATTATCAACTCATAAATGGTAAGGACAAAACAAGAGGCCAGTGCAGTGTGGACTTTGGGAACAGAGAGATTGGGACTGTGGTCCAGCCTTTACCCCCGAGAGGGAGAAGTGGCTGAGGAGCTGTGGCCTTGCAGCTGCCACCAGGTTAGTGCTTTAGAACTCCTGGCCTGTATATTGTATGGGGACTAAGCAACCAGTCTGAGGGGTAATCACTCTTGCTTTAACTTGTTTGGATCAGGACAGCTGTCTAAGGTGCATGTCCTGGGGTGTGTGACCAGTTTGCCAGAGTGTGTGGAGGCTTCAGAGAGGTTCCCCAACTAATCACTTCAGCAGCTCAGAAAAACCAAGCGATTGGGAAAAAAGCTCCCCTTACAGGTAGCAGAATTCTACTGTGGCAAAAATCTCAAAAGTCAAGTAATTGAGAGGAAACATGAGGAAGAAAAGGAAGAAAAACAAGCAGAGCAATCCAACATTACACACCTATTTTGGGGACAAAAGGTATGAAAGCGTGGAACAGGAGGAACACAGCAAAGTCAGAACTCCTGCACCAAAAGCTTCCAAGAAAAATATGAACTGGTTACAGACCATAGAGGAGCTTAAAAAGGATTTTGAAAACAAAATAAGAAAAGTGGATAAAAAACTTAGGAAGAGAAATGAGAATGATGCAAGAAAATTATGCAATGAGAGCTAACAACCTGAATAAAGAAAATAACACATTAAAAATAGACTAACTCAAATGGCAAAAGAGGCTCAAAAATGCAATGAGGAGAAGAATGTCTTAAAAAGCTGAATTTTCCATATGGAAAAATAATCTCAAAAGCTCACTTAAGAGAATCATTCCTAAAGAATTAGATTGAAGCAGGGGTGGCTAGGTGGGGCAGAGAGTAGAGCACTGGCCCGGGAGTCAGAAGGAACTGAGTTCGGATCCGGCCTCAGACACTTAACACACACACACACCAAAAAAAAAAGTTACTTAATCCCAATTGCCCTCCAAAATAAATAAATAAAGAGAAAAAAGATATTTAAAAAAAGTATTTGATTGGAGCAAATGGAAGCTGGTGACTTTATGAGAAATCAAGATACGATTAAACAGATCCAAGCAAATGAAAAAAAAAATAGAAGGCAATGTGAAATATCTCATTGGAACAACCACTGACCTGGAAAATTGATCCAAGATGGATAATTAAAAAATTATTGGACTGAAAAAGCCAT
The DNA here is from genome assembly GCA_011680675.1 of Gymnobelideus leadbeateri. NCBI lineage: Eukaryota > Metazoa > Chordata > Mammalia > Diprotodontia > Petauridae > Gymnobelideus > Gymnobelideus leadbeateri. The sequence goes on from WOXC01003747.1 coordinate 854,446, forward strand.
GATCAAAAAAAAAAGAAAGAAAGAAAGAACCTAGAGGGGTGGCTAGGTGTCAGTGAATAGAGCACTGGCCCTGGAGCCAGGAAGACCTGAGTTCAAATCTGTGCTCAGACTCTTAGGAAAAAAAAATACTAGCCATGTGACCTTGGGAAAGTCACTTAACCCCAACTGCCCTCCAAAAAAAGGCAAAAAAAAGAACCTAGAAATCATCCTCCAAGAAATTGTCAAGGAAAATTGCCCTGATGTTTTAGAACCAGAGGGCAAAATAGAGGTTGAAAGAATCCAATGATCACCTCCTGAAAAAGATACTAAAAAATAAACTACTAGGAATATTATAGCCAAGTTCTGGAGTTCCTAGAACAAGGAGAAAATATTACAAGCAGCCAGGAAGAAACAATTTGAATATTGTGGAAACACAATCAAGATAACAAAGTATCTGGCAGTTTCTACAATGAGGGATTGAAGGGCTTGGGATATGATATTCCTGAAGTAAAAGGAGCTGGGATTAAAAACAAGAATCAACTTCCCAGCAAACCTGAATATCATGTTTAAGGGGGGAATATGGTCATTCAATGGAATAGAGGACTTTCAACCATTCTTTTTTTTTAAACAAATGCTTTATTAACTTCTGTTTTACATCATTCATTTCCGCCAGATTTTGAGTTACAATTATCCCCCCCCCCCTGTTTTTCCCCTACCCACCCTCCCATAATAGCAGTCCCACAAGATATCACTTCCTCCAATCTGCTCTCTCCCATATCTTCTCCCATACCCCCTTTGACTTTTCCATTAGAGCAAGGTGAATCTCTGTGTCCCAATGCCTGCACATCTTATCTCCCAATTACAAGCAAAAGAGTATTAATAATAGTATTTATATATATATTTGAAAAATTTAATCTTAAGACCTCGAATTTCAGATGCATTCCCTTCCTCACTTGTCACCCATTCCCTCTGGGAAGATAAGTAATTCAGTATATGTTGTACATGTATAGCTATGCAAAACATTACCATAGTAGATATATTCTACAAGGCCACTTATAATTCCCTCCCACTCATCCCATCCCCGACCTGGTCCATTCCCTACTTGATCCTGTCCCTCTTCTATAGTGGGTACTTCCAACCTCCCCTACCCCCAAGGATGCCCTCCCATTCATCATCCCTCTTCTCATCCTCCTTCCCCCTATTCTGCCACAGGTTGAGATATCCCATTGAGTATGTATGTCATTCTCTCCCTGAACCAAATTCAATGAGAATGTGGCTTTGCCTTTTTGCCTTCCTATTCTTCCCATCCCTTGCAACCACTTCCCCTTGCTTCTTCTACATGAGACAGTTTACCCTACACTGTCTCTCCCCATCTCCTCTTGCCACTTTCCTCTTTCACCTCATAATTTCACCCCTTGAGTATCCTCCCTTCCCAATAAATTCAACCTATGCCCTCTATCCATATATAACTGTAAACATGTATACACACATTCACATATGTATTCATATGACTATACACCCTTCTTCCATTATTTTCATACTGAGAAAGATTTCATCAGTCACTGTTATTATTTTTCCATATAAGAATGTAAGTAGTTCAACTTTGATAAGTTCCTTTTGATTTCTTTTCCCTGATTACCTTCTCAGGCATCTCTTGCTTTTTGTGTCTGGATGTCAAAGTTTCTATTCAACTCTGGTTTTTTACTCAAGAATGCTTGAAAGTCCTCTATTCCACTGAATGACCATATTTTCCCCTGAAACAAAATATTCAATTTTGTTGGGTAGGTGACCCTTGGGTTCAGTCCCAACTTTTTTGTCCTCTGGAATATCATATTCCATGCCCTTTGATCCCTTAGTGTAGAAGCTGCCAGGTCCTGTGCTATTCTGACTGTGTTTCCACAATATTGAAATTGTTTCTTCCTGGCTGCTTGTAGTATTTTCTCCTTCATCTGCGGATCCTGGAACCTGGCTATAATATTCCTGGGAGTTTTCTTGTTAGGATCTTTTTCAGGAGGTGATCAGTGGATTCTTTCAACCTCTATTTTGCCCTCTGGATCTAAAACATCAGGGCAATTTTCCTTGAGAATTTCTTGAAGGGTGATTTCTAGGTTCTTTCTTTGATAATGGCTTTCAGGTAGTCCAATAATTTTTAAATTGTCTCTCCTGGATCTATTTTCCAGGTCAGTGGTTTTTCCCATGAGATATTTCACATTGCATTCTAATCTTTCATTTGTTTGGATCTGCTTAACAGCATCTTCATTTCTCATAAAGTCATTAGCTTGCATTTGCTCCAGTCTAACTCTGAAGGAATGAATCTCCTCAGCGAACTTTTGAGATTCTTCTTCCATCTGGCAAATTCAACTTTTTAAGGCATTCTTCTCCTCATTGCCCTTTTGGGCCTCCTTTGCCATTTGAGTTAGTCTATTTTTTAAGGTGTTGTTTTCCTCAGTCAGGCTGTTGACCCTCATTTCATACTTTTTCCTGCATCCTTCTCATTTCTCTTTCCAATTTTTCCTCCACTTCTCTTATTTGATTTTTAAAGTCCTTCTTAAGGTCCTCTATGGCCTGCAACCCACTCATGTTTTCCCCTGGGGCTTTTGGAGCAGGACTTCGGACCTCACAGCCCTTCTCGCACTCTATGCTTCGAATCCTCTTTGTCCCCAAAGTAGTAGTCTAAGGTTGTGTTTTTCTGTTTAATTTGTTTCCTTTGCCTTGGCATGTTGCCACTTAATTACTTGACTTTTGGGCTTGTTGCCACAATATGGCTCTTCCGCCAGACAGGGGGCCAGGTAGGGGAACTTTCATCCCAAACGTGTTGGGGGGGGGCAACTTCCGTTTCTGGCAAGCTGGAAACCCACCCACGACCTCAACCCCAAATCACAATCCAGATCCAGGCAGGTTAAAGCAAGAGCGATTACCTCCCCAAGACTGATCGCTGGATCTCCCTACAGGTCACAGGCCAGGAGCTGGAGTTGTCTCTGAAAACTACAAAATGGCTTGTCTCCTCAGTGGCTTCTAGCCCCCAGGGGAGGAAGCCTATGCGTTCCCCAAATACTAGTCCCAAAGTCCATAGGGCACTAACCTCTCACTTTGTCCTAGGCATGTCTATGTTGATAATTCTGTAATCACCATAGCTGCTGGTGTTCTGGGGTCCCTCCAGTTGGCTGCTGGCCCTGCCACCCTGGGGCTAAAACCGCGACTCAGGAGGACCTGTGCTCAGCTCTCCGCACACTGCAAGCTCCCAGAGCTCTGCGCTGGTCCTTCCTGAAGGGCTGCTGGGCTATCCTCAGCAGGAGGTTAGCTTCTCTGTGTCATTCTGTGGGTGCTGGGGCTCCAGAAGTTGTTCAGAGTTCCCATTTACATAGTTTGGAGGCAATGTGGGGGGAGAGTGGCTTGGCCACTCTGTTTCTACTCAGTCATCTTGGCTCCGCACCTCACTTTCAAGCATTCTTGATGAAAAAAACAGAGTTGAATAGAAAATTTGACAATCAGATACAAGAAGCAAGAAAAGGATGAGAAGGTAAACAGGGAAAAGAAATCATAAGGAGCTTATTGAAGTTGAATTATTTACATTGTTACATAGAAGAATGATAATTGTAACTTATGAAACTTTTCTCAGTATGCGAATAGTTGAAGGTAATAGAAATGGGTGTGTTTCTGTGTGTGTGTGTGTGTGTGTGTGTGTGTGTGTATGTATACATACATATATGTCTATGTAGGAGGCTACAGGGGCATAGGTGAGTGTGTATATATATATATATATGTATAGAGGTATACATAGACGACACAGGACCAATTTAATAGGAAGCGATGATACTTAAAAGGTGAAATCGAGAGGTGAGAGAGGAATATAAAGAGAGGCAATGGGGAGAGACAGAATGGGGTAAATTATCCCATATAGAAGAGCCAAGGGAAAACTGTTACAATGAAGGAGGGAAACAGGAAGGCAAAAGGGAATTAGTCAACCTTATTCGCATTGAACTTGCCCTAAGGAGGGAGTGACAAACACACTAAATAGTGTATCTTGCCCTACAGAAAAGTAGGGGGGAAGGGGATGAGAGAGGGGATGATGGAAGAGAGGGCAGGCCCCGGGTGGAGGGAAGTTGGAAGCACCCACTTTTGGAAAGGGACAGGTCAAAGTAGAGAATAGAACAAGTGGTGGGTGGGATAGGATGAAGGGAAATATAGTCAGTTTTTCACAATATATTCACTATGGAAATGTTTTGCATAGCTACATATGTACAACCTATATTGAATTACTTATCTTCCCAGTAATGGTGGGTGATAAGGGAGGATGAGAAATAATTTGGAATTCAAAGTTTTAAAATTAAATGTTATATATATACATATATATATATATATATATATATATATATATATACACACACTTTTTTTTTACATACAACTGGGTAATTAGATTTACAGGCACTGGGGCATAAAGATCCACTGTGCCCTACTGGAAAGTTCAAGGGCGAATGGGGGAAGATATAGAAGAGAGCAGATTGGGGGAGGGGATATTCAGTGGCATCACAGTTTTGGAGTGGTGGTTAGGGGAAAAATGGGGACAAAATTAGTAACCCAAAATCTTTTTGGAAATGAATTATGTAAATTAAAAATAAAAAGAGAGGAAAAAAGCGGTTATTTTGTCATTTTCGTAGTGAAATGACTTAGCAATCAGAATTATTTTACTTACCTGTATAGTTAAAGAAATATATAGTTTGTTACTTTAATGGATGTATGATTTCATTGATGTAGATACTTTTATTTTATTTTTATTTTTTAGAAGTGAATTGGGGTTAAGTGACTTGCCCATGATCACATGGCTAGCTTTTGTGTAAAGTGTCTGAGATCAGATTTGAACTTAGGTCCTCCTGACTCCAAGCCCAGTGCTCTACTCACTGTGCCACCTAGCTGCCCCTTTTTAATTTTTATTTATTTTATTTTTTATGTAGATATTTTTTCCAATTTCCAATTTCCAACAGATTAAAACCTAGCTAAAGTGTATCATTTTGTCCCACTTTTATTGCTTCCTCCAACAGGTGAGTGGACTTCTTCCAGAATGTTGGAAATTGTTAGGATACAAATGGAACAGAGGTGTCCTTCATTCAGCTTTATCTTGTTGGATTTAGTCTTTCTTTACATCCCACTGTGGAAATTTTCTTGACATCTGCCCTTTCTGCCACTGTAACTTAGTGACTCCCAGATCTTAAGATACCAAACACTGGGGATTTAATAATCTCAGTTATAAAATTCCTACCTGAAGCCTGCACATTACTGACAGGTAAGTCTAACATATGACCCCCTATATATGGATCTCCCAGGCAGCTATTTTCAGAGATACTTCTATGGACCTGTAAATTTTCATCTCTTCCAAGGTGGTATGATCAAAAGAGAGGTGTTTACTTCTTTCCTGGTCTGTGCTCTGGTCTGAGTGTCCACAAGCACTCTTTTCTGCCTTGGAACTGTGAGGAGTGTTCCCTTTCCACCACAGCCACAAGCTCTGCCACATCAGTGCTTTACCTCACCCTTGGCCCACCACCCAGAACAATGACCAAGATCTAAGCAGTTCAAATGAAGAAAAACCTGCCTCAACACCAGGAAACGGATCACTGTAGTCCTCCTCTGATCAATGGTTCAATTCCTACACCTTTTTATGACCGGGAGCTCCAGATGCAACCGCTGAGGCTGCTGTTGCTACCAGTGCTGCCACCTCCCTTTATTACTCATTTTATGAAAAAGGAAAATAAGGCAAATGAGTAAAATGACTTGTTTAAGGTCACACAGTTAATAAACTTCTGAAACTGCATTTAAACTCAGATTTTCCTGATCCATTCATTTTCCAAACATACTGCCTTAATGGTAAATAACAAATGGATTTTTCATTGTTCTGATTTTATACAATTATGTTAAAAGGATAATATTTCTCACTGGAAATGGGAGACCACATTATAATTCAGTTTTAAGACAAACTTCAATTAAATCAAATCTGAATTTACAATCACTAATGGCAACATTCAAAATCTGAATTTATCCAAACAACATTCACTACTAACAATTCACATTATAGGGTCCACTGCTTTCAGTTAATCTACTGCCTAAAATTTAAACTGGCAGTCTTATACTCTCAGTTCCCTCTTTTAGGGTCCATGAAGATTTTATATTCTTCATATAACAAATATATACCCTCTTAATTATCCTTCAAGGACAAATTTTTATATACTACCCTTAAATAATTCCTTGCTGCAGATATTTCTATATTTTTCTATATCATAAATTACATAGTCTTTCAAAATTTTGAAACTGACCTCTTTTGTTTCTTCTTTCTTTCTCCTCCTTTCTTAGTCCTCTAGTCTTTTCTCAATCATTTTCAGACTATCTGTAGAACCTGGCTTCTTCACTTCATTGAATTCCTTCTTTATAATTCAGTATGAGTTTTATTTTAAAAATACAAACTACTAAAATACTTCATCTTTTAGAATTTTTTAATAACTTATAAATGCATGATCCAGTCCAATTTGCTTTAGGTGACTCTAATTCTAGTTTACCTCAACAATTATGTTCTGTTATATTATTCCCAGAAGACCATGCAGTGGCAACATAAACATTCTCCCAAATTAAATTTTCCTTATATTCAATTTGCTTTCTGACTTAAACAATTTTCTCTCTTTTTGTGGGAACCAAAGAGTTAATAATAAATGTTTATCCTCCAGGAAAAGAGAGTTAAAAGATTGAAGTACTGTTTCCATTTAATGTTCGCAAATTTTATTCTTATTTTTCATTAAAACCAATTCTATAGGATGGTACCCCAAAACTCTCTAAAATTATCCAGTATTTATTTTTAAAAGATTCAAAACACAATTTAGAAATTCACAGTAGAGAAATCATATTTTAGTCAAAAATTTTGTTTCTGGTTAGTTTAAAATGCTATAAAATTCTGCTGCCTGGAAGCAAAGATTCCCTTCTCCTTCTTTATATGTGTCTCTTTTCTCTCCCCAGCTTAGCTAAAATTAAAATGGAGAGAGAGGCAGGGATTATCTGAAAGTTTTGGAAGATTCACAGAAAAGTTTTCACTTTACACTTTTTCCTTTGGCTAATCAGGGCACAGGAAAAAGTCAGATTGGATTTACCAAGACATAAACACAGACAATACTTACAATATACTTTACATCACACAAATAAAACACTTAACATTTCATGTTCTAGAAGTATACCAGATTGGCCATTTAAAAAAAAAAATATTTCTCTAAAGGAGACGCAGAAGGTGCTTTTGAATGTCCAAATGCCAAGAATACATAAAGGCAAAGAGAAAATGAGAAAATCATTTAAAACATGATAAATAAGTCAATCATTCTTATCAGTTTTTTTTTCTTCACCAGCAAAATAGGGGAATTGCTTGTGGAATGTTCTTTTTTAATTGTCCCCTGTTTTTCTAACTCCTGGATTACTGACTTTATTCCCTCAATTTGGTATTTAGACAACAGGCATTGTTTATCATTTGGCCAATAGCTATCATGCTTACATTTTATAACTACAGGATGCATCACAATTTTCCCATATCATTTGGACTAAGAGCTCATAAATTATTTGATACATACAGCAGCATCAGGCACTCTTTCTCCAAAGGAGGTCCCTATCTACCTGGCTTTGCCCCTTGACTGGCAAATAAACCTCATTGTTGCTCTGCTAATAATTCTACATAAACTTCTCTTTCTGTAGAAAATATAATTGCCCCAGTGTACATAACAGTTATGTCCTAATCTTAGAGATGTATCTATGGGAAGCATGCCTGGGTTATTATATTTTTTCAATCATTAGTGACAGAGGAGACCCCAGCAATAAACTACCCAGCTTCCGTGATTGCTGCAAGAGAAATCCTTTGTCTGAATGACTTAGAGTTCTTGGGATTTGGCCTCAGCATCTCACCAGGAAAGATAAAGTTGAAGACATTTTCAGAAACTGCAGGATCTGTTACTTACCTGGATTGTGGCCAATTTATCACCTCCTCCTTTCCTGGCCTTTAGCTATCTCAGCTGAATCTCATCACTATCTCCAGAACTGTAGGGCAAAACCCAGATGCCAAAGTTGGAGGGAAGTTAGAACAGCTTTATTATGAGGTTCAACAAATAGCAGTAACTCAGAGTATGTGCCTGTAGGCGGTACACATTGGACTATGAATATGGGGTTATGGGAGGTGGACTTTTACACATAGGAGTGAAGAAGTGAGGAGCTTTCTATGTGGTTCCAGGCTATCTCATGGTTATCAGGAATAATTAAAATACTACATAGTTTTTTGGGAGCAAGTTAGGACTTCTGTTACTAAGATCTTTGGCTGTTGCAACACTTTTAGGGCCCTAAAAGGAAGGACCAGGAAGTAGATGGAAGGACTTTATAAGATGGAGTCACCTTGGTGATTTTGAGATTTACAATTTTTCCTAGCTCTCCTATTTCCTGTATGTCTGCTACATTGCCAAAGATCTCCTGCCCCATCAGAATTTGTGTATCTAGGATTCTGTCATCTTCACTTTTCCTCTCTTCTTCTTTCCCTGTTCTCACTCTCTTGGAAATATCATCAGAAACCTTGAGTTCAAGTCACCTATGAAGATAATTCCAAAATCTACATATCTATCACTGAATGTCCTCCTGAAATCTAGTAATGCATTGTCATTTGCCTAGTGTATATTTTCTTCTGGGTATCTTATGCTCAATTCAAATTCAGTATTTTAAAATGGACATAATTAACCCTTCTTCTTCCATAACAAACGTGCCCATGAATATGGGGGCTATTCTGAGTGGTCCCTTCTGCTTATGGAGGGAACAGGAATTCAGCTGCATAGATAGCAGAGAAAATACCCTTACTTTACTCATTGTGTTCTTGGGAGACTGGAAGAGACTTGGTGTTAAAAGCTGGAAAATCAGGGCGGCTAGGTGGCGCAGTGAATAGAGCGCCGGCCCTGGAGTCAGAAGGACCTGAGTTCAGATCCGGCCTCAGACACTTAACCCACACAAACAAAAACCTAGCCGTGTGACCTTGGGCAAGTTACTTAACCCCAATTGCCCTAAAGGGGCGGCTAGGTGGCACAGTGAGTAAGAGCGCCGGCCTCAGAGTTGGGATGACCCGAGATCAAATCCAGCCTCAGAAAATGAGCAACCACACATAAATAATGACTAGCCATGTAACCTTGAGCTGGAAAATCTGGAATCTTCACTGCTGATTGGTAATGTATTAGGCAAATAATCACTGGGTGGCTCTATATAGTAAACAATATGTACATACCATAATCAGTATAAATTAGCATGAGGTATCTAACTAAAGAGCCCCAAGGTATGGAGTAAGAATGAATGAGTAAGTAATGAAAGAAAAGACTAAGTCCAAAGAAATTATCTTTTCCCCAAAACCCTTTCCTATGCTAAACATCTGTCAATGGTGCTACCACTTTTCTACTCTTACAAGTTAATAACCTTTTCATTATCCTTGAGTCCACACTCTCCCATAAACAAAATATACATGCCAAATTTTACCTTTTCTAATCTCTTATAAATCTTCTCTCCATTCACCCAAATTCCAGTTTAGTTCAAACCCTAATTAACACTTAGTAGGACTATAGCATTATTTTATTAATTAGCCACCTAGTTCCATGCCATATCTAAAAGTCATTCCCACTATCACATTCCTGAGAAGTGGTCATCCAGCCTCTACTTGAACATCTCCACATGTCCATTTGATCACATGTCTTCCTTAAGTATATACCTTTCTGTATATGTTCTCACAGTGTATTCACATTCCCCACTGATAATATGTATTTGTCAGAAAATGTACCTCATGTTTATGGGAAAAATATTTTGTACTAGGAAATGTTTTGTTCTTATTTTTCTTAGTGTGTTATTTTATTACATGCTTTTTTTTTTCAAATAAACATATCCTCTGGCTAACTGTTAAATCGAAATACATTAGTGAGACTTGTGAGTGATGTTTTTAGAGAATGCAGAGTCACAAAGTACATTGAATATGAGATAGTCATCCTTTTGAGTACCTATTTTATGAGAGGTATAGCTAGCAGGTACATGATCAACTTCCCAGTCATTACGTCCACAATATCTCTCCTTTCTTCCCACTGAAATAGACAAAACACTAATGTTTTTTCTCACCACCTCAGCACCTTGGTGTCTGACTATAAAATAGTATTATAATATATTTGAATTTTTAAACTGCTTTTAATTTATCTCCTTTCTAAACTCTCCACAACCAGTTCCCAAAATAAGTTGCTTAAGCCACAAACCTGACAATGTTACTTTCCATCTCAAAAACCATTAGTTACTCTCCATTTTCTATACTCTTTAGCCTAGCTTTTTTTTTCTTTTTGGAGGGCAATTGGGGTTAGGTTACTTGCCCAAGGTCACACGGCTAGGTTTTTATTTGTGTGGGTTAAGTGTCTGAGGCCAGATCCAAACTCAGTTCCTTCTGAATCCAGGGCCAGCACTCTACTCACTTCACCACCTAGCCGCCCCTACCCTAGCTCTTAAGCCTCCTCCATCTGATCCCTGCTTTCTCCCAGTCTTCTTTCACATTAGTTTATTTTTTAAACTCTACATAATAAAAAATTTAAAGCTAATAATTTCTGGAACCTAATGTCCCATCTTCTGCCTGCATTCACACAAGTTAATTGCGCTTCCAACAAGCTACCTCTTTATCTCTGCCTTTCATCAACCTTATTTTCATTCAAGGTTCAATTCAAGTACCACTTTCTCCATGAAGTGTACTCTGAGTCTTCCCTCCACTACAACTGTTCTGTCCTAACATTTGCTTTTCCTTTTGTAAAACTCTTTCATGTCTATATTGTATAACCGTTATGAAGTCTAAGTTCCTTTACAGAATAAACTAGTTTATTGTTTTTGTTGTTGTTTTCCCAGTGTCTGGCACAATATCTTTCACATAGAGACTACTTAATGTTATCAAACTAATTGAATGGGTACTTTCTGAAGCATTATAAGATATTCTTAGAACTATTAATTGAATAGTTATTTCTTCATATTATTGTGACATACAGTAATTTTGAAAAAATAAAAAATGCAGTACCTGTGACAATTTCACAGTTATAATAGCAATATTATTATAATAATCATAACAATATTGACTCCTTTTCAACAATGTGCCATCCCATTAGCAGTGTAGATGGTTTCCTATCATTTTTGTGTTGACAATTACACCAAAGTACAACAAGATATCTCTTAGGATGATCTTTTGGATGATAGAGAATGAAGTTGAACTTATATATGGTAAAAGTCCTTTTGGAAGTCCTCAGACTTTAACTGCTGATTTGTGTTTGGTTTCTCAGACAGAAGCTCTGTCTGTTGGTCTGTGTTAAGTTCTCAGACAGAGACCCTGTCTGTTGGTCTGTGTTAATTTGTCAGACAAAAACCCTATTTGTTGTTTTGTGTTAATTTCTCAAACAGAAAGCTAATTGAGATGATAGTGCTGGCAATGTGTATAAATATTATTGTAGCACTGTTGAACTTTGTTTTTCTAGAAAGAGAAACTGTAAAGAACTTGGGGAGGAGCAGTCCCTGTGAACTGAGATCAGAGAGTTGCCTACCTGTGAATCTAGACAACGGTCAGGGAAATCCAGGGAAGAGCTGAGAGTGGCCAGTCCATGGAAGTAGAGCTATGGAGTTTGGAAATTAGCTTCCAATAGAGAAGAAAGGACATCTGTTTGGGTACTCAGTGCTACCTGCTGAGATTTGTGACTTACTTGCGACCTAGGGGTGGGTGACCTTTGTACTTTCCACTGTCCCTTAAGGATGATTCCAATCCAGCTTCAAGTCAAGATGAAAGATTTTACTAAGATATTCTAAACTGATTGAGGAGATTGTGACTTCTTGAAAAAATGTTTTGTTTAAGATTATGTGACCACTTTAGTAATAAGTTGTTATATCATATTTTTCTCAATGTTATACTCCAGTCTCTGGAATATTTTGCTTTATTTTGCAGCTCAATAAATAGAGAGTTCTCTACACTATGAGATTAGAACTTTAAAGTTATTCATAGCAGCAGTCCTCAGGAGAGCTGCTCTTGATTGGCTTTACAACAACTCATGAAGACTAAGTTCCTGATAAGATAATGTCCTGCTTTGAAAGAGGGAATTTAATGATCTACATTTAAATTGTTTGTTTTTTCTTATAGATAGAATTCTTGTCCAGTGTAAAAATAAAATACTATTTAAATATAAGATATTCCTAGCTAATTATTGACTTTTTAAATTAGAGGCTATGTGTTAGATAGACAGCTAGCCTCAAAATCAGAACAAATTGCCCCCTGACACATATTGACTATGTGATGCTGGGCTGATCAATTAATCTATCAGTGTTCTAGTCTGGTGGTGTCACACTCTAAGCAGTGGGGAGTTTACTCTTCCATTAATAACAATCCTTATGCGGCACATATTGACTTAACTTTAACATAAATTTTATATTATATTTTGTTAAATATTTCACAATTATATTTTATTCTGGTTCAGGTGAAAAATTGGGTAACATAAGCCCAAATGTTGTAAATTCTATATTTCTTATATATGTCACCTTCTTTCCCTTCACCTTACCACCATTAAAGTACTTTCTCTTGTCACCTCTCTTATGAACTATAGCAATAGCAAGGAAAGAAAATTTAGACATTTTTATGTTTGTGAAAATTGTCAAAAAATAATCTGACCACTATATTTCAGAAACCTTGCCAAAATTTTCCTAAAAATATTGAAAAAGAGTATTTTTATAAATCAACAGAATTAATAGGATGTTAACAGGAACAAATTCAATATTGAAAGTACTCAGAACAATTTATTGTCTAACTTTACGACTAAATAATATGTAATTTTATAAATAGTCTAAAATAAAAGCATCATATATAGGAGCTCCATAAAGATAATAAATAGGAAATTCTTTAAACTATTTTATTCATGATATTGGGAAAATAAATTGTTTTCATTAATAGTCACGGAATTTTAAAATATGCATGGGGAAAAAGAGATAATGGAGGAGAGGCATAAGAAGATTTACAAAGAAAGAAATAGAGTAAAATAAATGGCTAAAAGAAGGACCAGTAGAGCAAGGAGAGGAATTCTCAGCAGGATGATTCCATCTCAATCATAGGGCAAGAAAGAATGGAAAGATATTTTTGAAAAACATATAGTTTATTGGAGTAACTATATAACCATTTCCAATATTTTATATGTATTAATATTGGAATATTATTCCAAATGCTAAATATGAAGGTGTAATGGGAATGTAAATTTATGTTGTTGTGATTTTTCTTGTAGATTGTATTAAGATCTTCCCTGCCACTAGGCCCTTTGAAAGGCTTAAGTGTACCTGGAGCCTGTGGTGGGAGCCTGTTTTTCAGGAGATACTTTGTGATTGGGCAGTGGGTCAAGAGGGTTGTTACATTCTCTGAGGCTGGAGAAGGCTATATGAATCCTGATCTGAGGCTTTGTTTTGGGGCTCACTTTGATAAGTGTTGTGTGATTTGACCAGATGAGACTCTGGGCAGCTGCCCCCAGGCTTTACAAAACCCAGACGTTGAGATTCTTTCCTCTCTGGTCACTGACTAGGTATTGATGTAATTGTTGGAGAGTTGGAGGCCTGTCTGTTTGTTCTGTTTGTTTCTCTGTTTTCTTGTAATTTCTGCTTGTAACCTCTTATATAATCTGAAGTTCTGGGTGCTGATGTTTTCCCCTCAACTAGGTAAATGATATATTTGATTGATTAAAGAAAGATTGTTAACCCATTTTAGTTGGTTTCCATTAGAAAAGCAGATCTAAGAACCTGTGTTAGCAGCCACCCTGAGGACACTGGGGTGCTTGCTGCTACAGAAGGATACAATGATGAAAAAATATGTATGAATCAATATTAAGGGAAGAAAGACAAACAATACAAAGAACCTACAAACAATATGGCAATAACAACAAAAAGCAGAAAAATACAAAATGAAAAAAATAATTCAGAAGTGGGCACTAGAAGAAAAAGGTGATTTTTAAAAATTTCTTCCAAAAGTTGAGGCACAAAAATTTCCTACAACAATTATAAATAGCAAAAATTTATCTTTTCATATTAATATTGTTAATTCTTTTAAAAATCAACATTAACTCATTATGTTTGATATGTATATCATTTGAGGGCATCCAGGTGACATAGTGGTTAGATCTCTGTACCTGGAATCAGGAAGACCTGACTTCAAATTCAGCCTCAGACACTTAGTAGCTGTGTGACCTTGGGCAAGTCACTTAACCTTGGTTGTCTCAATTTCCTCATCTGTTAAATGACCTGAAGAAGAAAATGACAAAGCACTTCAGCATCTTTACCAGGAAAACTCCAAAAGAAGACACAAAAAATTTTCAGACACAACTGAAAACAACAACAAAGAACAGAAGTATAGGATTTTGGAATAATAAATTAGATTTTGTCACTTCTGTCATTTGAGACATTCATTAAAAATAACCCATCAAAATGTGTTTAATTACATGCACCCTTCAGTTCTTTGATGACAATGAAATAACCCAACATAAAGTCAGCCTCCATATTAGTTGCTCAATTTTTCATTCAGTTTTAGTTTATGTTCAGTACTTATTCAGCTGCCTTTATGTTGATTATGTCAATCAGCTGATGATCTCTCTTTTAGCTGATAATTTAAGAAGTGGTCACTTTCCTTTACAAAGCACAAATGCAATTACTGTGTGAAAGCTGGGAAAGGCAGGGGGCAGCTAGGTGGTGCAGTGAATAGAGCACCAGCCCTGGAGTCAGGAGGAACTAAGTGAGAATCTGGCCTCAGACACTTTATACTTACTAGCCATGTGACCTTGGGCACGTCATTTAACCCCAATTGCCCTGCTTTCACCCCCTCCAAAAAACAAAAAAAATTATAAAAAAAGTTGGGACAGAAATAGTTTTTGATAGGGATAAGTTATTCAATGAAGTTTTCTAAAACAAAAAAAAAAGTGGGAAAGCATTTTTATTTTTTTTAAATATTGGCTAAACATTAATTAATTCCTACTCAAATATTTCATAACATTCAGGTCATTATTTTGCCTACAACAAAGAAATAGATTGTCATATTCTATAATTTGATAACCTAGATTGTTTTAGATGACTTTAATTCCTCTTGGCATTTGGGAAAGTTACTACTTTTCTTGCCTGTAATTCTTCAGCTAATTTGCAAAGTGACATAAATATGGATTTTCTTTTACTTACAAGAATGCCTGATAATGAAAGAACTTCATTTTCCTCTAACTACTAAGCAGTGAAGAAATGTTAAATAACACACATGCCTTTACAGTCTTCACCCCACTGTGCCTGGCATTTCAAAGAATCACAGAGTCATTTGTACATCTGCTGTCTCATTTGCAATCAATCTAAATTATTGGATGTTATAGCACACAGAAAACATTGAAAGCAAAGACAAAAATAAATCAAAGTCACAATAATGATGATGATGCAACTGCAATTAGTTATGTGTGCAATCAGCCAGTAATTGAAATACTACTGTATATTTAATGTGGTGAAAATATGTTTGTTGTGTATTTAAAAGTGAATGACATTAAATGGATTATGGAATGCCTTAATCTTTCTGTTGGGTACTCTTTATGCTTGGATTGCTTTATAATGAATGTCTTTTAAACATTTGGCCCATCTACATGTAAGCCTACCCTCAGAATCTTAGAGTTAGAAAGTATAACATAAGCCAACTATCCATAATAATCATGAAATATTTCCACCATAACATAGCTGACAGGTAGTCAACAAGCCTTTGCATAAAGACGGTATGAGAGGGAACCCAGTTTCTTCAGATTAAGCTAGTTAATTTCAGGATAGTACTAATATTTAGGAATACTTTTCTTAAATCAAGATTAAATTTTCATCTTTGAAAATTCTGTTCATTGTGCCTCATTCTTCCTTCTGGTGATAAACAAAACATGATGACAGTCCTTCAAATACTAAAGACCCTTTGTTTCCCTCCACAAATCTTCTCTTCTCTACTCTAAATACTACCAACTCTTTCAGCTAATCCTCATATGGCATGAATTCTAAACCAATTCTAATCTATCTGACCCTAAAACACTAACCTACATGTAATTATTCAGCCTTTATTTGAAGATCTCCAAAGAGAAGTCATTCATATCTTCTCAAGACAAGCCATCCTGCTTTATGATATTTGTGATTATTATGGTATTTTCTAATATGTTTAGATTTTATTTTTTTTCTTGGTAATTCATATTTACTCCTTAGTTCTATTTTCTGGGCCTAGAGGAGCAAGTCTATATTAGATTTTTAAATTATTTTTTGAAACATTGTTATATATTCCCTTTTTCCATTATTATACTTTTATGTCTTGAGCAACTAACTATATATCTAGAAACTTTATTATCCTGATCTGTAAAAATGAAGGGCTTTTATTAGATTATCTATGATGTCATTTAGAGGCAGAATAATATAGGAGAAGTGCTGCCAAAGTTCCCAGACTTATTTAGCCTCTTTATACCACACTCTTTAAAAAAAAATTAAATACTCAGCACCATTCCTTCCCAAACACTCCCCAGAAATCTACTTTCTTTAACCCCTCAATGTTACTGTTTTGTTTATTTATTTATTTTTTTGCATCATTGCTGGATTGTTCCAGCACCCTCCAGGGGGCAGCATTGCCCACTTTTGGAATATATGACAGAGCTTGGAAAGAAATGGGTTCAGACTACATTTACAATACTTACATACTGTGTGATTCTTGGTAAGTCATTTAAAATCTTTGGACCCCAATTTCTGTAAAATCATAATGATAATATGTTCAGTACAGTGTTGTGCTGATAAATGTTTAGCAACAAATTCTTTAAAAAATCCAGGACAAACTTTTAATTTTAATCTGCATTATTATAGCCATCATTATCCTCAGTCTAGATACAATCAACACAACATAAAATCAAACCCTGATTCAAGATATTTGCTGATTTCCAAGATATAAATGACCACACCAAAATATATAATAAATTGGAAAATAATAAATCTTTATAAATCAGTTAGATCTGGCTCCAGCAGACCTTTCCTTCTGTACTAATGTCAAAGGGTTCTGAGGATAAAATGGAATATGTCTACATAGTTATCAAATTCACAAAGAAACATCCCAGCAACTGCATATTGACTTAGAAAATAACAAATTAACCTTATATAAATTGTAATGTATATTTATTTACTTTGTTAAGATTTATCAATTTCACTTTAATCTAGAGGCTGTTTAGCATCTCTAGACGTCTTTTAAGCTGTAAATAAAAACAAAAAACAGGTATCAGTATTTAAATTTTTGTGATCCTATCTGTAACTGGGTGCCTGCAGATATGCAGAGGAATACTGCCTCCATGTCATTAAGGGTCTATAGTAATATTTATATACTTATGGAACTTCAACCCTTCTACTTAATAAAAAAGAAAGGATGGTTAGGTTCTATATATGTTAAGGATCTTACGTAGAATGTTGCCTTGATAAAAACATGCACTATAATTATAGAATATAAAGTAGAGAGAGGGAAAATAGCCAAGATGGCAAAATAAAGGTAAGGACTAGCCTGAATTATCTGAAATTCCTCTCTGAAAAACATCAAAATACCATCTTGAAATTAATTCTGGAATGGCAGAGCCAACAAAAGGACAAGTTGAAACAAATTTTCAGCCCAAGACAACTTAAAAGGTCAACATGGAAATTCTATCTCACTGGGGTGAAAGTTGAGCATAGTCACTTCAGTGCAGGCACTACTCAATAATCCTGAAGCTGACCTTGTGGGGTATGTGCATTGGCAGCCATGATTTCTGGAGCTCGGCCCACAGATGGGAAGGGGTCCTGAAAACTGTTCAGAAATAAATACAAGTGAAACTTTGCTAGCACCAGGAGCAAAACTCGGTTGCTGTGCCCTTATGAGTTTCTGAGCAGCAGTCCCAGAATGAACAAGAGCACTAGCAGGAGTGGAGATGCAGGTAACAGTTCCAAGGTGGAAGTGAATGTTTGTGTTTGCTCATAGAACAGAATAGAGGGGAAGGTAGCAGTAACTTAACTTCTTCTTAAGATTATCCCACCATTGAAGAACTGAAAACCCGCTATCACCAGAAATAATTCTGAAAACAGTTCTGAAATTGTTCTGAAACCAGAAAAGTCAAGAAATAGTTTCAAAAAGTAGCAAAGAACAATAACAAAAAGGATCCTGACCATAGAAAGTTACTATTATGACAGGGAAGATCAAAACAAAAGCTCAAGAGACATTGTCCAAAAGGCTACATTTAAAACCTCAAAGAAAACTATGACTTGGTCTCAGGCCCAAAAATGAATTCCTGGGAGAGCTCAAAGAATATTTTTAAAAAATCAGAATAGAGAGGAAGAGAGAAAAAATGGGAAAATAAATTAGAATAATGCAAAACAATTATGAAAAATGCCAATCACTTCTTAAAATAGAAAAAATACATAAAGATAATAACATTTTAGAACAGAATAGAGGGTGGAGTAGAGTCAAGATGGAAAAGGCAATGACTCACCTGAACTCTTCTCAAAGGTCACTTGAGGGGCGGACCCAAAATGGCAGAGTAGAAAGAGCTCCTCCAAGCCACTCTGCCCCCAGATTCCCCCCAAACTATGTAAAAGGGGACTCTGAACAACTTCTGGAGCCCCAGCACCCACAGAACGACACAGAGAAGCTAACCTCCCGCTGAGGACGGCGCAGCAGCCCTGCAGGAAGGACAAGCGCAGTGGTCTGGGACCTGGCAGCGCGCTACAGGAGCCGAGCCGAGCCCAGGTCCACGTGAGCCAAGGTTTTAGCCCCAGGGAGGCAGGGCCAGCAGCCGGCTGTAGAAACCCCAGAACACCAGGAGCTGTGGCGACTCCAGAATTATCAAAATAGACATACCTAGGACAAAGTAAGAGGTTAGAGTCCTATGGACTTTGGGTCCGGTATTTAGGGAATGCGTTGGCTCCCTCCCCTGGGGTCTAGAAGCCAATGAGGAGACATGCCATTTGGTAGTTTTCAAAGGCAGCTCCAGCTCCCAGCCTGCAAATTGTAGGGAGATCCAGCGATCAGTCTTGGGGGGTAATCACTCTTGCTTTAACCTCCCTGGATCTGGATTGTGATCTAAGGTAGAAATCGTGGGTGGGTTTATAGCTTGCCAGAAACGGAAGTTGCCCCCCACACGTTCGGGATGAAAATTCCTCTATCTGGCCTTAAAGCCATAGTGTGGCAACAAGCCCAAAAGTCAAGTAATTAAGTGGCAACATGCCAAGGCAAAGGAAACAGAAAAATGCAACCCTAGACTCCTATTTTGGGGGCATAGAGCAGGAAAAGGACTGTGAGGCTGGAAGTCCTGCTCCAAAAGCCCCAGGGGAAAACATGAGCGGGTTGCTGGCCATAGAGGATCTTAAGAAGGACTTTAAAAATCAAATAAGAGAAGTGGAGGAAAAATTGGAAAGAGAAATGAGAAGGATGCAGGAAAAGTATGAAATGAGGGTCAACAGCCTGACTGAGGAAAACAACACCTTAAAAAATAGACTAACTCAAATGGCAAAGGAGGCCCAAAGGGGCAATGAGGAGAAGAATGCCTTAAAAAGTTGAATTTGCCAGATGAAAAAAGAATCTCAAAAGTTCACTGAGGAGATTCATTCCTTCAGAGTTAGACTGGAGCAAATGGAAGCTAATGACTTTATGAGAAACCAAGATGCTGTTAAAAAGATCCAAACAAATGAAGGAGTAGAAGGCAATGTGAAATATCTCATGGGAAAAACCACTGACCTGGAAAATAGATCCAGGAGAGACAATTTAAAAATTATTGGACTACCTGAAAGCCATGATCAAGGAAAGAACCAAGAAATCACCCTTCAAGAAATTCTCAAGGAAAACTGCCCTGATGTTTTAGATCCAGAGGGCAAAATAGAGGTTGAAAGAATCCACCAATCTCCTCCTGAAAAATATCCCAAAAAGAAAACTCCCAGGAATAGTATAGCCAGGTTCCAGAATCCCCAGATCAAGGAGAAAATACTCCAAGCAGCCAGGAAGAAACAATTTCAATATTGTGGAAACACAATCAGAATAGCCCAGTACCTGGCAACTTCTACACTGAGTGATCGAAGGGCATGGAATATGATATTCCAGAGGGCAAAAGAGGTGGGAATGAACCCAAGGGTCACCTACCCAGCAAAACTGAGTATTTTGTTTCAGGGGAAAATATGGTCATTCAGTGGAATAGAGGACTTTCAAGCATTCTTGAGGAAAAAACCAGAATTGAATAGAAAATTTCACATCCAGTCACAAGAAAGAAGAGATGCCTGAGAAGGTAATCAGGGAAAAGAAATCAAAAGGAACTTATCAAAGTTGAACTATTTACATTCCTATATGGAAAAGCAATAACTGGGACTGATGATATCTTTCTCACTATGAAAACAATGGAAGAAGGGGGTGTGGTCATATGAATACATATGTGAATGTGTGTGTATATGGTTACAGTTATATATGGATAGATGGCATAGGTTGAATTTGTTGGGAAGGGAGAATACCCAAGGGATGAAATTATGAGGTGAGAGAGGAAAGTGCCAAGAGGAGATGGGGAGAGACAGGGTAGGGTCAACTATCTCATGTAGAAGAAACAAGGGGAAGTGGTTGCAAAGGAGGGGGAGAATAAGGAAGGCTAAAAAGGCAAAACCACATTCACATTGAATTTGGTTCAGGGAGAAAATGACATACATACTAAATGGGATATCTCAACCTGCAGCAGGATAGGGGAAAGGGGGATGAGAGGAGGGATGATGGAAGGGAGGGCATCCTTGGGGTGAGGGGAGGTTGGAAGTACCCACTATAGAAGAGGGACAGGAACATGTAGGGAATGGACCAGGTGGGGGGTGGGATGAGTGGGAGGGAATTATAAGCAGCCTTGTATAATATATCTACCATGATAATGTTTTGCATAGCTAGACATGTACAACATATACTGAATTACTTATCTCCCCAGAGGGAATGGGTGACAAGGGAGGAAGGAAATGGATCTGAAATTCGAGGTCGTAACATTAAATGTTTCAAATATATATAAATACCATTATTAATACTCTTTTGCTTGTGATAGGGAGATAAGATGTGCAGGCATTGGGACACAAAGATTCATCTTCCTCTAAAGGAAAAGTCGATGGGGGTATGGGAGAAGGTATGGGAGAGAGCAGATTGGAGGAAGCGATATCTTGTGGGACTACTATTCTGGGAGGTTGGGTAGGGGAATAATGGGGGAAAATGATTGTAACTCAAAATCTGGCGGAAATGAATGATGTAAAACAGAAGTTAATAAAGCATTTGTTTAAAAAAAATTCACTTGAAAAAAACTTAAAATAATGCCTCAGCACACATTCTGAAATGAACCCCATAAAGTCATGGGGTTAAGAGTCTTTAGGAAAGGTCTGTCACACTGTGTGAAGAGAGTGCAGTATAGTATAGTGCAGAAAAAGTCCATGAACACCTGGTCCCAGCTAGTTAAGAACAGGACTTGGCAGTGACTGAATCAGCTAGGGCAATAGCTATTTGTAGAGCTCTGAGCTCACAGACGGTAAGGGGATTGAACAACTGATAAGGAGATTACAGGAGTTTCTTTGCTAGCACTGGAGGCAAGTCTCTGTTGTTTTGCCAACAATTGTATTGGGGTCAAAATACTGGATGGAAGTCTCAGGGTAAGTAGGAACACTAGCAAAGTGGAACTTATGGAAGGAAGGGAATGGGCAAACTCATTACATCTCCAGGGCAGAAAGAATGCTTGTGCAGATCAGTGCACAGTACAAGAGAGTAGTAAACATAACTCTCCTTAAATCATACCACCTTAGAAGAACTGAAAGCATACAAGCCCCCAGAATGACCTATAAAAACATCTAACAAAACCCTTGAAACTTAGGACCATGTGAATTCTACCCCAGAAAGAAAGCCTCCAGATTTTCAAAGAGTTAAAAGTTGAGAAACTGACTAGGAAAATGAACAAACAACAGGGAAATAAAAGTTCTGACTATAAATTTTTTTTCTATATTGACAAGGAAAATGAAAACATACTCAAAAAAGAAAACAAAATAAAACCCCATGCATTCAAAGCCTCAAAGAGGAAGAGGAATTTGTCTTAGGTGATGGGAAAACTCAAAAAAGATTGTAAAAATCAGGTAAGAGAGTTTATAGGAAAAACTGGTAATAGAAATGAGAATGATACAAGAAAAGATGAAGAAAGAAAAAAATCAGCTTGTTAAAGGAGGCACAAAAATATTGAAGAAAATAACATCTTAAAAAAAAAACAGAAAAGGCCAAATGGTAAATATATATATATATATAAAGCCAATGAAGACAGATGGCAGAGTAGAAACAGCATTTCCAAGGTGCTCTCCCACCAGACCTCTTCCAAACCATGCAAAAGGGGACTTTGAACAACTTCTGGAGCACCAGCACCCACAGAACAACACAGAGAAGTCGACGACCCACTGAGGACAGCCCAGTAGCCCTGCTGGGAGGGCCAGCACAGTGCTCTGGGAGACGACAAGCCAGTGGGAGAGCCGAGCCCAGGTCTGTGTGAGCCATGGTTTTAGCCCCAGGATGGCTAGGCCAGCAGCCAGCTGGAGGGACCCCAGAACACCAGCATCTGTGACGATTCCAGAATTATCAACACAGGGGCGGAGCCAAGATGGAGGAGTAGAAACAGCTCATCCAAGCCACTCTGCCCCCAGATTCCCCCCAAACTATGTAAAAGGGGACTCTGAACAACTTCTGGAGCCCCAGCACCCACAGAACGACACAGAGAAGCTAACCTCCCGCTGAGGACAGCCCAGCAGCCCTGCAGAAAGGACCAGTGGAGCACTCTGGGAGCCAGCAGAGCACGGGGAGCCGAGCCGAGCCCAAGTCCCCGTGAGCCAAGGTTTTAGCCCCAGGGCAGCAGGGCCAGCAGCCGGCTGGAGAGACCCCAGAACACCAGCAGCGGTGGAGACTCCAGAATTATCAACATAGACATGACTAGGACAAAGTAAGAGGTTAGTGTCCTATGGACTTTGGGACCAGTATTTGAGGAATGCGTCGGCTCCTTCACCTGGGGGCTAGAAACCTCTGAGGAGACGTGCCATTTTGTAGTTTTCAGAGGTAGCTCCAGCTCCTGGCCTGTGAACTATAGGAAGATCCAGCAATCAGTCTTGGGGGTAATCACTCTTGCTTTAACCTCACTGGACCTGGACTGTGATCTAGGGTGGAAGTCGTGGGTGGGTTTACAGCTTGCCAAAAACGGAAGTTGCCCCCCAAACGTTCGGGATGAAAATTCCTCTAGCTGGCCTTAAAGCCATAGTGTGGCAACAAGCCCAAAAGTCAAGCAATTAAGTGGCAACATGCCAAGGCAAAGGAAACAGAAAAATGCAACCCTAGACTCCTATTTTGGGGGCATAGAGCAGGAAAAGGCCTGTGAGGCTGGAAGTCCTGCTCCAAAAGCCCCAGGGGAAAACATGAGCGGGTTGCTGGCCATAGAGGACCTTAAGAAGGACTTTAGAAACCAAATAAGAGAAGTGGAGGAAAAATTGGAAAGAGAAATGAGAAGGATGCAGGAAAAGTATGAAATGAGGGTCAACAGCCTGACTGAGGAAAACAACACCTTAAAAAATAGACTAACTCAAATGGCAAAGGAGGCCCAAAAGGGCAATGAGGAGAAGAATGCCTTAAAAAGTCGAATTTGCCAGATGGAAAAAGAATCTCAAAAGTTCACTGAGGAGATTCATTCCTTCAGAGTTAGACTGGAGCAAATGGAAGCTAATGACTTTATGAGAAACCAAGATGCTGTTAAAAAGATCCAAACAAATGAAGGAGTAGAAGGCAACGTGAAATATCTCATGGGAAAAACCACTGACCTGGAAAATAGATCCAGGAGAGACAATTTAAAAATACTTGGACTACCTGAAAGCCATGATCAAAGAAAGAACCTAGAAATTACCCTTCAAGAAATTCTCAAGGAAAATTGCCCTGATATTTTAGATCCAGAGGGCAAAATAGAGGTTGAAAGAATCCACCAATCTCCTCCTGAAAAAGATCCCAAAAAGAAAACTCCCAGGAATATTATAGCCAGGTTCCAGAATCCCCAGATCAAGGAGAAACTACTACAAGCAGCCAGGAAGAAACAATTTCAATATTGTGGAAACACAATCAGAATAGCACAGGACCTGGCAGCTTCTACACTGAGGGATCAAAGGGCATGGAATATGATATTCCAGAGGGCAAAAGAGCTGGGAATGAACCCAAGGGTCACCTACCCAGCAAAACTGAGTATTTTGTTTCAGGGGGAAATATGGTCATTCAGTGGAATAGAGGACTTTCAAGCATTCTTGAGGAAAAAAAACAGAATTGAATAGAAAATTTGACATCCAGACACAAGAAGGAAGAGATGCCTGAGAAGGTAATCAGGGAAAAGAAATCCAAAAGAACTTATCAAATTTGAACTATTTACATTCCTACATATAAAAACAATAACTGTGACTGATGATATCTTTCTCCCTATGAAAATAATGGAAGAAAGGTGTGTGGTCATATGAATATATATATATATATATATATATATATATATATATATATATATATATATATATATATATATATGTGAATGTGTGTGTGTATATGGTTACAGTTATATATGGATAGAGGGCATAGGTTGAATTTGTTGGGAAGGGAGGCTACTCAAGGGATGAAAATATGACTGATGAAACCTTTCTCAGTATGAAAATAATGGAAGTAGGGTATATGGGTATATGAATATATATGTGAATGTGTGTACATATGTTTATAGTTTTACATTTATAGAAGGCACAGGTTGAATTTGGTGGGAAGGGATGATACTTAAGGGGTGAAATTATGAGGTGAGAGAGGAAAGTGGCAAGAGGAAATGGGGAGAGACAGGGTTGGGTAAACTATCTCATGTAGAAGATGCAAGGGGAAGTGGCTACAGGGGAGGGGAAGAACAGGAAGGCAAAAAGGCAAAACCATATTCTCATTGAATCTGACTCAGGGAGAGAATGACATACATACTAAATGGGATATCTCATCCTGCTGGAGAGTAGCAGGAAGGCAGATGAGAGGGGAGATGATGGAGGGGAGGGAATTCTGGGAGGAGGGGTGGTTGGAAGTACCCACTATCGAAGAGGGACAGGAACAAAGTAGGGAATGGACCAGGTGGGGTGTGGGATGGGTTGCAGTGTTTTAAATATAAGCAGCCTTTTACAATATATCTACTATGGTAATGTTTTGCATAGCAAACAACACATACTGAATTGCTTATCTTCCTAGAGAGAATGGGTGACAAGGGAGGAAGGGAATGGATCTGAAATTCAAGGTTTTATAATTAAATGTCTCAAATATATATAAATGCTATTATTAATATTATTTTGCATTAATTGGGAGATAAAATGTTCAGGCAATGGGGCACAGAGACTCACCTCGCCCTAATGGTAAAATTGAAGGGGTTATGGGAGAAGATATAGGAGAGAGCAGATTAGATGAGGCGATATCTTGTGGGACTGCTATTCTGGGGTGGTGGGTAGGGGAAAAATGGGGGAAAATGTAACTCAAAATCTGGTGGAAATGAAAGATGTAAACCAGAAATTAATAAAGCATTTTTTAAAGAAGCTAATTATGAGTAGAATGCCTTGAAAAGCAGAGTTGGTCATATAGGAAAAAAATATGCAAAATTCCATTGAAAAGAAAAACTCAAAAAATTAAATTGGCTAAATGGATAAAGACGTGCAAAAATTCAGTGAAGAAAAGAATTCCTTAAGTAGCAGAATTGGAAAAATATAATGGAAATACAAAACCTAACTGAAAAAAAATCCTTAAAAATTGGAAACTAATGATTTTGTCAAACATCAAATAATAATAAAACAAAACCAAAAGAATGAAAAAGTAGAAGAAAACATTAAATATTCCATTGGAAAAACAAATGATCTGGAAAAAAGAATTGGGACTTATAATTTAAGAATTAGTGAACTAAGTAAAAGCCATAACCACATAAAAGAGTGCACATCATCTTTCAAGAAATTATTGAGGAAAACTGCCCTGATATTCTAAAACCAGAGGATAAAATAGAAATGGGAAAAACTGCCTGATCTCGTCCTGAAAAAAGATCCCAAAATGAAATCTCCTAGGAATATCATGGTCAAATTCCAGAGCACCCAAATCAAAGAGAAAACATTGCTAGCAGTCAGAAAGAAATGATTCAATTCAATTTCAAATTCAATTAAAAAAATAATTCAAATCAGTCAGAATAACATAGTAACAGCAATATTCTAAATTGACCAACTGTAAATGCTTCAGTTATTCTCAGCAATACAATGATTTAAGACAACTATAAAGGACTTATGATGAAAAATGCTATCTATCTAGAGAAAGGACAAATGAAATCTGAATGTAGATCAAAGTATTCTTTTGTCTTAACTTTATTTGTCTTGTTTCTTTTTGTCAGGGTTTTCTTTTAAAGCATAACTAACAGTGAAATATATATATTTCTTTTTTGGGGGGGGAGGACAATTGGGGTTAAGTACCTTGCCCAAGGCCACATGGCTAGGTTTTTATTTGTGTGTGCATTAAGTGTCTGAGGCAGGATCCAAACTCAGGTCCTTCTGACTCCAGGGCTGACGCGCTACTCACTGTGCCACCTAGCCACCCCGAAATATATTTTGTATGACTACACATATATAACCTATATCAAATTGTTTGCCTTCCAAATGAGGTAGGTAGAGAGGAGGGAGAGAATTTAAAACTCAAAATTTTTAAAACAGAGGCAGAGCCAACATTGCAGAGTAAAGGCAAGAACTAACTTAGTTCTCTCCCAAACCCCTCCAAATAACCTTAAATAATGACTCTCAACGATTCTAGAGCAGAACACAGAAAAAGATGGAGTGAAACAATTTTCCAGCCCAAGACAACTTAGAAGATTGGCATCAAATGTCTGTTGCACTAGAGTGTCCATTGCAGGCTGCACCATAGCAGACCAGGCCCTAGAAAACCTGGAGTAGAACTCAGAGTGATTGAATCAGTGGCAGCTGTGGTAGAATCTAGACCTTCAGCCCACATATAACAAAGAGAATTTGGAAAACCAGCAGGAATGGTCTGATTCAAATGAGTGAGAGTGGAACACAATCTTGCACAGGCCACTCCAGAACAGCCCTGGATCCAGCAAAGCGGGAAGCAGGCCTTTGGAGTGACTGAATCAGCACTGTAGCAGCTGCTTACAGAGCTATAAGATTACACATGGTAAGGGGGTTGAAAAACTGGGAAGCTAGAGATTACAAGGGTCTCTTTCCTAGCAATGAGGCAGGACTGTTGCTTTGCCCATACTCAGATCCAGGTTGCAGTGCCAGGTGGGAGGACCAGGACAAGCACTAGCACTAGCACAAGAGTTTATGACCACAGTGGAATGGAGAACCTCCTCACAGTTCTAGGGGAGAGAAGATTGCTTGTGGCCACTCACAGATCAGAGCACAAGCTAGACATCTCCTAAGATCATAACACCTTGGAAGAATTTAAAACTTATAGGTCCCTAGAAGAATCTCTGAAAACAGCTGCAAAAACTCATGAACCACATGAAGATGGTATAGGGACACTGTACCCTCTACCCTGGAAGCAGAATTTTACTTTGTAAAAGAGTTAAAAGTCAAGTCATATAGTAGGAAATTAAGCAAACCACAGAAAAAAAAATCTGACCATAGAAAGTTACTATGGTGACAAAATACAAACTCAAAGAAAAAAACAAAGTTAAAGCTCTACATCCTCCAAGCTTCCAAGAAAGCCTCCAAAAAATATGAATTGGTCTCATTCCATGGAAGAATTCAAAAAGGATTTTGAAAATCAGTAAGAAAGGTAGAGGAAAAATTGGAAAGAGAAATGAGAGTAATTCAAGAAAATGAAGTGAGTCAACAGTTTGGTAAAGGAAACACAAAATAAATACTGGAGAAGATAACAACTAAAAACAGACTAGGTAAAATGGTAAAAGAGGTTAGAAAAGTCAATGAGGAGAAGAATACCTCAAAAAACAGAATAGATCTGGGTGGCTAGGTGGTGCAGTGAGTAGAGCGTCGCCCCTGGAATCAGAAGGACCTGAGTTTCTAAGGCACACACAAACAAAAACCTAGCCATGTGACCTTGGGCAAGTTACTTAACCTCAATTGCCCTCCAAAAAAACAAAAACAAAAACAAAAACAAAAAAAAAAAACAAAATAAAAAACAGAATAGATAAAGTGGGAAAAGAGTCACAAAAAATTATTAAAAGAAAAAAAAACTCCTTAAAAAGTAAATGGCCAAATGGAAATAGATGGACAAAACCTGAATAAAGAAACTAAGTTCTTCAAAATTAGAATTTGCTCAATTCTAATTTTGAAGAACTGGAAGCTAATGACTTTATAAGAAATTATGAAACAATCAAACAAAAGTAAAAGAATGAAAAATAGAAGACAATATGGAATATTACATTTTAAAAAACTACTGACCTGGACAATTGTTCAAGTAGAAATAATTTGAAAATTATTGGACTATCTGAAAGTCATAGTAAAAAAAAAGTAAAAGCTTCTAGATATCTTTCAAGAAATTGTCAAGGAAATCCATCCTGACATTCTAGAATCAGAGGCTAAAAAAGAAATGGAAAAAATACCCTGATCACCTCCTGAAATATATTGTAAAATGAAAACCCCCAGGAATATTGCAGCCAAATTCCAGAGCTACTAGGTCAAGGAGAAAATATTACAAGTAGTCAGAAAGAAACAGTTCAATTATCATGGAGACACAGTCAGTATAACATAAGACTTAGCAATTTCGATATTAAAGGATCATAGGACTTGAAATATGATCTTCTGGGGAGAGGGGGTGCAAGGATTATAAAAAATCCATCTACCTGGAAAAAAAAGAGTATTATTCCCAAAGGGGCACAAATTGATAATGAAATAGAGAATTTTAAAGGATTCATGAATAAAAGACCAGAGCTGAATAGAAATTTTGATTTTCAAATTCAACACTCAAGAGAAGCATTAAAAGACTTATTCTGAGGGATGTGATTTTTCCTCTGAAGACTGCTTTAACTTTGCCATTGTGTGTCATTATTTTACTATTTCCCCATAGTATTTACTTCTAAGATCCAGTCATTGTTGGCTGGACAAGATTAGACTACTTTCCCCCCAGTTAAATCAGGGTCTTTTGCTTGGATTCATTTTAATAATAATTTAGTTTTATTATGATCAATAAAATATATTGAGTACACAAGCTTTTTCATATTTATTTAAAGTTTCTCTCTGCCTTACTTCATAATTCCTTATTTTTTTCTTTTTGGAGAAGGGACAGCAGGGCAGTTGGGGTTCAGTGATTTGGCCAAGGTCACACAACTAGTAAGTGTTAAGTGTTTGAGGTAGGATTCGAACTCATGTCCTCTTGATACCAGGGCTGGTGCTCTATTTACTTTGCCACTGTGCCACCTAACTCTTAATTCTCCAACTTTTTTTGAGTTACATATTGTATTCACTCTTTCTGTCTTCCTCTTGGATTCTTTCAACCCTAAAACAATAAAGAACAAGTGTCTCCTTTCAATATTTTGGATTTAGGGAGTATTGTGTAAATGTGTATATAGGTATGTAAGCAGAAATAAAAAAAGATTGATAAATATATAGATATGCACTTATATATGCAACTCAGTTAATTTTCTTTTCTGAATTTTGATGATAATAGTTTATGGTACCAATATGTTTGGTAGTGATATTAGTTCATTGACTATGGCTCCTCTAAGCATAAGATAAATTTCTCGATTTTATATATATATATATATTAACACAATGAAACTTTAATTTACTTTCTCTAATAGCAAAAGTAAAACTTCTGCTTATAAAAATTCACCTAATACAGAGTAAATTGTATTATAACCTCTCACAAAATTTTAATGTGTTGAAAATTGTTTTTGCATGTAGTTGGAGGAAAATAAAATAAATAATAAATATTTCTTTAAATTAAAAAAATAAAATAAAATGAATAGGCCAAATGGTAAAACAGGGACAAAAAAATTGCTAGAGACAAAATCTCATTCAGAAGCAGAATTTTCCAAATATAAAAAGATCTAGAAAAATTCACTAAAGAACTCCTTAAAAAGTAAAATTTGACAACTGGAAAAGATGCAAAAATGTTCCCTGCAGAAAATAGTTCCTTAAAACTCCACGAGACAATACATAAAGAAACAATAAAATCAAATCGAAAGATTGGAAAAAATAGAAGAAAATGTGAAATATCTCATTGGAAATACAACTAACTGTATAAATAGATCAAAAAGATTATTTAAGAATTATTGAACTCTCAGAAAGCCATAATAAAAAAAATTCTGAGAGTTTAGAGAAAAAGATAAGTTCTGTTTTGGATATGCTGAGTTTAAGATGTCTACTGGACACACAATTTGAGATGTCTAAAAGACACTTGAAGACACAGGATTGAAAGAGAGCAGAGAAGATGAGTAGAATATATATATTTAAGTATCTTCAGCACAGAGATGGTCATGAAATCCATGAGAGTTAATGAGATAACCAATAGAAGTAGTATAGAGGGAGAAAGGGGCCCAAGATTGATCCTTTTGGGACACCTACAGTTAGAATACATGATCTGGATAAAGATTC
The DNA here is from genome assembly GCA_011680675.1 of Gymnobelideus leadbeateri. Taxonomy (NCBI): domain Eukaryota; kingdom Metazoa; phylum Chordata; class Mammalia; order Diprotodontia; family Petauridae; genus Gymnobelideus; species Gymnobelideus leadbeateri. The sequence goes on from WOXC01003747.1 coordinate 885,097, forward strand.
AGTAAAGGGGTCAGAAAAGGGGCATAGTTAGAATAACATAGTTAGAAGAAGAACCAGGAGAGAATGGTATCCTGAAGATGTAGAGAGAAGTGAGTTTCAAGGAGAAGGTGATTAACTGTGTCAAAGGCTGCAGAGAAACCAATAAGGAATAAGAAAAATTTATTGGATTTGGCAAGTAAGAGATAGTGATAACTTTAGACAAATAATTTTTTGAGATGAGATGAGATGAGTTTTCATGATTATCTGTTGATTTCATTTATATGTACTATATTGCTCTCTGATATGACCAGTAACAAAGACTGGATTTGCATTCCAGTGGAGGATTTAGGGTCTGGAAAGATTCAGATTATTCTCAGGAATGTTTGATACTTAGTCAACAACAAAAATTCATGTTGCTTCAGATTGATAATAGATATGTATATAGAGATAAAGATACCTAAAAATAACTATATAAACATACTTAAATATATCTTAATGATAAAACAATTTGACTGTACATGTATCAATATCCTTCAGATATAAAATTTGGTTCGATGATTGGTGTATATTTAGGCAACATTAATATTCATCTGTTCAGATAACATCCTTTAATTTTATTGTAAAATAGTCATATTATTTATGTTGTATAGCTAGCTGTCAAGCTACAGGTAATGAGGAAAGGTAGCTAAGGAAGAAAACCATTGGACATATTTCTCTTTTTTCAAGAATTTGGTAATCAGGACTTAAATATTAAAAATACCTTTGGAAATACCTGGCTTTAAACATTCTATTTACATGAATCAATCACTTTTTATTCTTCAGTATAATCACAGAAAACCAGATCTGTGCCCATGAAGTGTATCAGAGCTAAAAGGTAGATGAGGACTACACTTAAGGAAATCTGTTTTCCTCTCTGAGTCTTCTTTTATTCATTTGTACAATGAGGGTGTTGGACTAGGTTGTGTCTAAAATTCTTTCAAGTCTTTAAAAAAATTATTATTGCAAGTTCTATGCAAGCAAGGAAGATTTAACCAGGGAGAAATTTTCTTTCCAGTAGAGAAACATTTGGGAGACCACAGGGACAGCAACTGTTAAGTTATCTAAATGTGCAGCACATCACAGGGAACGGTAAAAAGTATTTAGGTCAGGCTGATTCTGTCTCTATCTCAACAGCCTAAGAGCTCCATTAGAGTATAGGCACATATCTTCCACTTTCAGATAACTCTGTAGATATTTTTCTTTGAATAATTAAACTATGTAGTAAATTAACATTTAAAATTTTGGTAACCCCCCAAGTTCTGCATGTTTTCAGAAAAAGCATTCAGATGGAAAACTATGTATAATAAAAGATGAGGGCAGTTATTCAGTAAAAACTCAACTCCTTTGACTATTTAGTGGTTACCTCTCAAACTGACTTTATAAGTGTCCTTTAAGTTTAACATTGGGGAAAATATTAATGCAAAATTAGTCAAATTCATTTACTCTTCTAGAAGCTACAGACCTTGAAAAAGAATAATCTTACAATGTATAAAGTAATTCTGATATAATTTTATTACTTTATTTTTTATAGGTTGACTATCTTTCTGAAATAAGTTGTAAATCAAGAGAAGGAAAATAATCTTGGTAGCTATATAAATCTAATAATGTGCTTGTTTCTTTGAATACTCATTGAATATTATTAATGTGTCAATCCAAGATTCCAACAGTTTTAGGTTCTTCCTATTTGTAATTGACCCAGGTTGCTATTCCCATCCACAAAAGAGGTAACACCTTAGGGAACAGACCCCCTTGAACATCTTTGTTTCTTTAGCACACTGAACCTTTTGCTTTGCTTCATATCATGTCCTAAGCTGAACACAGCAGCAGAAGAAGGGGCTCTTGTCTCTCTGGTTTCCTTTGAATTATCTGAGCCATATTTTTCAAAGGTTTCCTAGAATTTCCCCATGGTTTTTCATTGGTGTAAGAACAATAGCTCTAAGTATGTTCAGGAAAAGTTTAAAAAATAGATTATAACTCCTTGTGCAGTCATACCAATTAAGTGAGTTGGGAAACCAGGCTTTCTTATCTCTATTTGATAGATGAAAAAAATCTGTGCATGATTTGATAGATGAAAAAATCTGAATCTGTGCATGACCTTCTCATTCAAACATTCTCATTCACTGTTTTTTACTTTTCAAAAAGGCATAAAATAATAGAAAATCATTTGTAGGGGCATCTAGGTGGCACAGTAAATAGAGCCTTGGCCCTGTAGTCAGGAGGACCTGAGTTCAAATCCGACCCCAAACACTGAACACAAAAACTAGCCATGTGACCTTGGGCAAGTCACTTAACCCCAATTGCCCTCCAAAAAGCAAAAAAAAATCATTTGCCAATTCTAGCTTCTTTTTATTGTACACTATGGTGTACATTTTTCTTTACAGGAAAATACTCTCAAATATTGGTATATAGAACTAGCAATTAATTTCAAAGATTAAACAACCCAAATCAGTTTTTTTGTTTGTTTTTGCTGTTTCTTTTTATTGTAGGTATGTGCAGCATTTCTGAGGAAATGATTTGACAATAATTCTAAGTTTGTATGTTTAAAGTCATTGTTACTAGGTACTTAGCTTCATTCTTTAGAGGGTTGTTTGGTACAGTCAGTACAAAATTATCTTACTAGCTAGCACAGACTGAATCTACTAAAAATTTTGCCCCTAGAAATAACAGGGAGAGAATATAGCTAGAGCACAATACACTGTATCTCCAGCTTCCAAGTGTCTTCACTGACTGTCTACCACTCCCAGGAACTTTCTAAATTCCTTCCTTATCTCTACCTCCTGGATTTCCTGGGTTCCAGGTCTCAGATGCAGTCCTCTCTTTTGCAACAAACCTTGCCAAATTCCCCTTAATCTTAGTCCCTTCTCTTGGAAGCTATCTATATTTTGAGAGACAGAGAGGGAAAGGGAAAGGAAGTATTAGATGAAGAGATAGCAAGAAAGAGAGAGAGAGAGAGAGAGAGAGAGAGAGAGAGAGAGAGAGAGAGAGAGAGAGAGAGATTCTACATAGTTATTGGCATGTCTCTCTCCCTTAAGACTGTGAGTTCCTTGAGGGAAGGAAATGTTTTTTTACCTTTCTTTGTAACTCACTGATTCATTGACTTTGAGTTCAACTTCCCGATACCAAAGGAATACTACAAGCCCCTGTATTTCTACTTAGTTGACTGCTCATTGCTAGTATAAGAGTATTTGTGGTACCCTGATTAGTTACATTTATAAATGTTTCCAAAATCTTTTCACACATGTAGTATACAATTGCACAATCCTAGAAGCCAGTAGAAATGTTCTATAGTGTGTATCAACATATCCAGAGTCATACTCTAAACAATTATGAAGAGGACATGCAACTCCCACACCAGCTCTACCTCCCCCACCCATTTTTTATTTGCCTCTTGGTAATGAAGTCAAGGTACTCAGTTCTACCTCGATGACAGAGGGAAAAGAGGGGAGTGGTTCAGCAAAACCAGCCTGGATGAAGACAAGTCATTAATAGCAATTGCTCTAAATAAACAGATTCAGAATTACTTTCAAATTATATTGTCAAAAAGATAACTACCGACCATGAAATTTTGTTATAATTTTATCAATTTTTGAGGAAAATGCATCAATTTTACATATTAGTATTATTAAAAAATTATTTAAACACAAGCCTCTAATCACACCTAAAAAAAGTGCAACACAATGAATTAGCATTTCCAAATGATATTCTGTGAACTTGTAAGTTTTGGAAGTGGCAAAGAATGTATTCATAGGTGTCAAAATGATATGAAAATGCCAAATGGTTTCCTACAGCTGCCCCCTGCAGTTGGATGGGTTGAAGTATGTCTTGTAGTAGAAAATAAGATTGGCAGAGATGTGTTTTTTTTTTCTTAATAGTATTTTATTTTTTTCCAATTGCATTTAAATTTTCCAATTGCATTTAAAGATAGTTTTCAACATTCATTTTTGTAAGATTTTGAGTTCTGAATATTTTTCCTTCTCTCCCTTCCCTCTCTCCTCCCCAAGACAGCAAGTAATCTGATACAGGTTATACATATTCAATCATATTAAACATATTTCCACATTAGCCATTTTGTGAAAGAAGAAACAGAACAAAGGGGAAAACCACAAGAAAGAAAAAAAAAGTCAAAATGGTTTGCTTCAATCTTCATTTAAACTCCATACATCTTCCTCTGGATGTGGTAGCGTATTCCATCATGAGTCTATTCGAATTATCTTAGATCATAGCATTGCTGAAAAGCGTTAAGTCTATCATAGTTAATCTTCAAGCAATGTTGCTGTTGCTGTTGCTGTATGCAATGTCAATGTTTTCCTGGCTCTGCTCACTTCACTCAGCATCAGTTTATGAGTTCATGTAAGCCTTTCCAGATTTTTCTGAAATCTGCCTATTCATCATTTCTTATAGCACACTGGTATTCAATTACATTCATATTCCACAAGTTGTGTACCCCTTCCCCAGTAGAAGGACGTTCTCTCAATTTTCAATTCTTTGCCACCACAAGAAGACCTGCTATAAATATTTTTGCAAGCATAACTCCTTTTCCCTTGTCTACATTTGCTTTAGGATAGAGAGCAATACAGTGGTATTGATAGATCCAAAGAGATGCACAGTTTTATAGCCCTTTGTGTATAGTTCCAAATTGTTCTCCTGAATGGTTGGATCAGTTCACAACTCCATCACAAACGCATTAGTGTTCAAATTTTCCCACATTTTCTCCAACATTTGTCACTTTTCTTTTCTCTCATGTTAGCCAATCTGATTGGAGTAAGGTGGGTACCTCAGAGTTATTATAATCTGCATTTCTCTAATCAATTGTTATTTAGAACATGTTTATAGCATTATAGATAGCTCTAATTTCTTCCTCTGAAAACTACCTAGTCATGTCTTTTGACTATCAATTGACCAATGACTTGTATTCTTCTAAATTTGACTCTGTTTTCTATATATTTTATAAAGTAGGCATTTATGAGAAACACTGACTTCAAAGATTGCTTCTGGGCTTTGGCAGAGAAACCTTAACAGATTAACAAAGAGTATGAGTGCTATTGAGATTATACATGTGTTTGGTCACTTTTATTAAACACCAATAGTCTCTCAAGCCAGAGAAATTTGGCATGGAGTTGTGAGTAGGGTCATATAAAAAAATTTTGGAAAACATAGGAAAGCTCACGTAATTAGTAACTCTTTCTTTTTAGAGGCACTAACAGCTCAATAGAGGTCTAGGGAGTCCTAATTGAAAGTACAAGTACTGGCAAATGAATTGGTTAATTTGGAAAGACATTTAACAAGAGGATAACAAGATAAGCATAAATATTTTGGTTCTGCCAGTTTGTATATGTCTTCTTTTTTTTTTCTAAAGCAATTGGGGTTAGGTAACTTGCTCAAGGTTACTCGGCTAGTCATTATTTATGCGTGGGTGCTCATTTTCTGAGGCCGGATCTGATCTCGGGTCATCCCAACTCTGAGGCCGACGCTCTTACTCACTGCGCCACCTAGCCGCCCCTATATGTCTTCTTTAAGAATATAAATTCCCTCCTTGTTTGTTATGTATGTTCAAAGGTGACTTAGGAGTTAAGATGCATTAGAATTTACTACCCATTTCTTCTGCAAGCTTCCAAGTGCAAAAGGATTTAGGGGTTGGTGTGTGTGTGTGTGTGTGTGTGTGTGTAATCAGGCCTCTACCTATTCAGTATATTTTAGGGTACACATAGGGTGGACAGGAGAAAAACATTGACAGCTCAATGAAAAGACATTTCAGATCACTGTGGAGTCTGAGAATGTCTTTTACTTAAGCAGTTGAAGCTCTAAAAATTTGAATTATAGATTAATAGCTAGCATATCTCTTTATGTCTGGCCAAGAGGTGGGTAAGTGGGTTATATTTCATAATGATATTAATTATGAAAGGTCATGGAGATTTTTTGTGAATTTGCATAATTATCTATGAATCTATGTGAGGTCTCCGAATCTTGCTTTCATGTAAAAGCATAGTTTGGCAGAACATAAAGGTTACAATTTTGTTTACTATGCATTTTTTGGTTTGCAAATGATAATGGGCTGGGGGCTCACTTTGAGAAGTCTTGTGTGATTTGACCAGATGAGACTCTGGGCAGCTGTTGTGAGCCCCCCGGCTTTGAAAACCCAGATGTTGATGCTCCCCTCTCTGGTAACTGTGATTTTGATATTGATAATGGTTGGACAGTTTGGAAGCCTGTCTGTTTGATTTGTCTGTATACTCTGAAGTTCAGGGTGCTGACCTTTTGCCCCTGAACTAGGTAATATATGTTTGTTTGATTAAAGTAAGCTTGTTAACCCCCCAAAAAATGATAATGGGCTGAATAAGAACTGATTTCTTTCCTTCCACTGTGTATAGAAGACACCATAGGTATACAATATCATTTCACCAAACTTGCGTTCAGAAAACTCAGAACACACATTGGTAAAAGAATCTCTCTAATATCTCAGTAATGACCTAAGAGATTTTCTCTTTCAGCAAGTTGTATTTAATTATGTATGAATGTGAGTGTATTTGTACTTGTGTGTGTGTGTATAGACTATTAGATGATGAGTCAGTATGTATGGCAACTTGTTTAATATAGCTGAATGCTTGATCAATAGCTACAACGAATAAAGATATATTCAATGACAAAAAAGTAAAAAAAATTAGTATAGAGATAATGACCTGATAGTCCAAAATGCTAAATCCCCTTTTATAGAAATTTTAATATGATCAGAATAGGGTCCAATCCTAGACTAAGCCCTTGGGGAACCAGCTTATGCTAAGAAGGCAAGAAAAAGATAAAATAAGACTAAAAGCCAAATTATTTAATAGATATTTCCAAATGTTCATGATAATCAATGTCCTTTCCATGGTCATTTCACTTTTTGATATTGTGAATTGAATAATGACCATCTTTTCTGGAAAGAGTCTTCAAGTTCATGATGCAGTGTAAATGTAATGTGGATACAAATCATTTGTGTAACACAAGTTTTTTCCTCCCTTTCATTCCCCAGAGGGAAAAAAAGAGGAGAAACCTGAACATGTTTGTGAACAAGGAAGAAAGTTTGGAACAATTATTGTCAATCAAAGATAAATGAAGGGATTATTGTGTGTAAACTAAAGTGTTACATTCAAATTAATTAAATAAGAATTTTGGGGAACATCTACTGAGTGCTTATCTACTGTGTGGATTATGAGCAGACCTGGTCAAACAGCCCAGGAACATCATCTTAGGAAAAGTCCTTAATTTTATTTGTTTGAGAGAGGGACTTGAGGAGCCTATAGGAATTAGTGAATTTCCCCATGTGAATAACAGAAGTATAATTCTCCAAAGTGAAACCCTTGGAGAGGGACTCCCACAAAGGAAATAGCATGTTTAAATAAGAACTCTATATATGTTTGTCCTGATCCTGTTGAACAGTGTTTGATATTTGGAACTGTGAAGAGATCATAAAATTAGAGCTATAAGGAATTAGAGAACTAGATACAAAAATAATAAAGAATAAAGAACTAGATTATAAATCTAGTGAACTATTTTACAGTTGGAGAATTAAGGCCATTAAAGGTAAAGATAACTTGCTCAAAGTTACATAGGTTATTAAGTGGCAGACCAAGGATTCAGATCCAGATTCTCTAACTTCAAATATAATGCTATTTCCACTACTTTGTTAAGCAACTTGACATAGTCTGGCAACTAGTTTGGCAACTGTAGCATCAATACCCCAACATCCCCAGGGTGGCTGCCAACACAGGTTCTTAGATCTGCTTTTCTAAAGGAAAGCAACTCAAAATGGGTTAACAAGCTTACTTTAATCAAACATATATCATTTACCTAGTTAAGGGGGAAAATGTCAGCACCCGAACTTCAGAGTATACAGACAGAACTTACAAGACAGAGAAACAAACAGATCAAGCAGACAGGCTTCCAAACTGTCTGGCCATTACATCAATACCGAATCATAGTTACCAGAGAGGGAAGCATCAACATTTGCATTTTCAAAGACGGGGGGATCTCAATGGCTGCCCAGACTCTCATCTGGTCAAATCACACAACACTTCTCAAAGTGAGCCCCAAAGCTAAGCCTCACATCAGGGATTATATAGCCTTCTCCTGGGTCAGAGAATGTAACCACCCTCTTGACCCACTGCCCAATCACACAGTATCAAGGTGTAAGCATTCCTGAAAACCAAGCTTCCTGACACAGGCTCCATGGGATGTGCAGAGTAAAAGGAAAATATGGGGGCTGGGATAAAAGTTTTTAAAGCAATTGGGGTTAAGTAACTTGCTCAAGGCTACAAGGCTAGTCATTATTTATGTGTGGGTGCTCATTTTCTGAAGCCAGATTTGATCCCTGGTCATCCCAACTCTGAGGCCAGAGCTCTTACTCACTGCACCACCTAGTGGCCCCTGGCTGGAATAATTTTTTTGTTTCCCAGTTGTGATAGCTGTGACTCTATGGAGCCATGGAACAGGAGAGAAGAAGGGCCTGCATGCTGACTTCACTGAGCTGAGAGCAGGAATGGTGAGCTGCCTGCATGGAGACCTGTGGAGAAGCCAAGAGCTGCTGCCTTCAGCAGGAGGAGAAGGAAAACAGGAGTTTGGAATTCAGCCAGTGGACAAGATAAGGACTGTGTGGCAAAGCAGGGGCACTGAATGTGCTTCCTTGCTGCATCTCACAGTTTGGGACTCAGGGGGGAGGATGGACTTGTGACTATGGTATGTGGGATGAAGTGCCATGGATGCCCAAGGACCCCATTTTGGTTTTATTGCCCAGCCCCCTCTCTGGACTTGGAAGCAGGGGCTGGAGCAGTGTGAGAGGAAGGATACCCCCCTCCTCCCAAGAGAACTTCATTTGGGCTCTTGTTTTGAATTGATGTGATAATGTAATGTACTTTGTGTTTAAGGGCCAGTGGCCACTTTGATAACTTTAGTTACATACCTTGAAAATGTGACCTAAGAGATGTTTAGTGCTAATTCAAATGTAACTTGCCTATGCTATGGGCATGAAAGATCTTGGGGCACAATGTAATGGAAATGCAAATTTAAATATCTTCCCTACCCCTAGGCCTTTTGATGAACATTCCTTGATTTGAAAATGTGGTCTGCCCCCTAATAGGCTGAATGTGGTCACATGGAGCCTGTGTCAGGAGGTTTGGTTTTCAGGAATGCCTACACCTTGATACTGTGTGATTGGGCTATATAATGCCTGATGTGAGGCTTTGCTTTGGGGCTCGCTTTGAGAAGTGTTCTGTGATTTGAACAGATGAGTCTCTGGGCAGTCCTCTACTTGATCTGTTTGTTTCTCTATCATGTAAGTTCTGTATGTATACTCTGAGGTTCAGGTGTTGACCTTTTTCCCCTGACCTACGTAAATATATATATGTTTGATTAAAGTAAGCTTGTTAACCTGTTTTGAGTTGCTTTCCTTTGGAAAAGCAGATCTAGGAACCCGTGTTGACAGCCACCCTGGGGATGTTGGGGTGCTTGCTGCTACAGCAGCTAACTAAGAAACCTAAATTGAAGTTTGCCTGGGAATCTCATTCCATAGTCGAATGCTTCCAAGAAAAAAAGAAAAAAAAAGAATTAAATCAGACTCCTTATATAATTAATTCTTTCAAGGCTATCTCAGGTTGGTGAAATAATATTCAGATAGCATTATGGGGTATTCAAAAGGGAGACTTTTCCAGATAATCTAAGCACAACTTTGGAGTACTGGGATTGATTTGGGTATACCTTCCCAAACAGAAGAAGACAAAAGTAGAATTACTCTTTTTATACAAAAGTAAAGTTAGTATAAAGGACCAGCATATTTGGTCCTAGAGTCAAGAAGAGAAATAATGAGCACCCTTAATAATGGAGAGAAAGATCCTGACTGAATTTAAAGAAAACACATTCCACTAAAAGACTGGAACAAAATGTAAACTTGCCCATGTGCACATCTTAGAGTTTGCCCATACTGCAGAAAATAACCTAATGTATCATTAATTTCCTACCTCCCTCACTTATAATCCATAAGAAGCTTCATGTTAAGAATAAATTGATCATATTCTAAACAATGTAAAAGGTGGATTCTGAACTACTTCTGGAGCTCCAGCACCCACAGAACAACACAGAGAAGCTAACCTCCCACTGAGGACAGCCCAGCAGCCCTGCAGGGAGTGGCCAGCACAGCACAGTACAACTCTCTGGGAGCCAAGCGCAAAGCTCTGGGACCCAAGCTGGGGTGAGAGAGGAATGTGGCAAGAGGAGATGGAGAGAGACAGGTTAGGGTAAACTATCTCATGTAGAAGAGGCAAGGGGAAGTAGTTGCAGGGGAGGGGAAGAACAGGAAGGCAAAACGCAAAACCATATTCCCATTGAATTTGGCTCAGGGGAGAATGACATACATACTAAACGGGATATCTCACCCTACAGGAGAGTAGGGGGAAGGGGTATGAGAGAGGGGATGATGAAGGGGAGGGCATTCTGGAGGGAGGGGAGGTTGGAAGTACCCACTTTTGAAGAGGGACAGGATCAAAGTAGGGAATGGACCAGGTGGGGAGTGGGATGGGTGGGAGGGAAATAGAAGCAGTATTTTACTATGTATCTACTATGGTAATGTTTTGCATAACGATACATGTACAACACATACTAAATTGCTTATCTTCCCAGAGGGAGTGGGTGACAAAGGAGGAAGGGAATGGATCTGAAAATCGAAGTTTTAAAATTTAAATGTTTCAAATGTATATAAATACTATTATTAATACTATTGTGCATGTAATTGGGAGATAAGATGTTCAAGCATTGGGGCGCAGAGACTCACCTCACCCTAATGGTAAATTCGAAGGGGGTATGGGAAAAGATATGGGAGAGAGCAGATTGGATGAGGGGATATCTTGTGGGACTGCTATTCTGGGGTGGTGGGTAGGGAAAAATGAGGGGAAAATGTAACTCAAAATCTAGTGGAAATGAATGATGTAAACCAGAAATTAAGAAAGCATTTGCTAAAATAAAAAAAGAATAAATTGATCATCAAGATGAGGTTTAAAGTTTATTTTGTGTCCTCCTCTGTATTCTAGAAAGGAAGCAATAGGATAATTCCATCTATGTAGTAGAGACAGAAATATGCACAGCAATCTTAATGTGGCCTTTAAGACAGTGTCATTGTCTTTTTTGTCTTTATTAATTTGTTTGTTTATTTTAGTTTATAAGACTCAATTCCATAATTCCTTGAGTTTCAAATTTTCTTTCCCTGCCTCCCCTTCCCCCCTTGACAGCATACAATCAAGGATAGGATCTGCAAATGCTTTCACATTAGACATTAGTCAGGTTACAAAGGCGGATTGTATTAGATGGAATAAAAATAGTAAAGAGGAAATAAAACCAAACAATAAAAAAATCAAGTAGTTTGCTTCAATGAGGATTCAAACTCAGTTCTTTCTAGTTCTTTCTTTGGATGTAGACATCTCTCTCCATCATGAGTCTTTTGGGACTGACTTATATCACTGCATTGCTGAGAAGAGTCCAATCTATCATAGTTGGTCATCCCACATATATGTTGTGTCTGTGATTGTATACAAATTTCTCCTGGTTCTACTCTTCTCATTCATCATCAGATCTTATGAGCTTCTCCAAGTAAATATGAAGTCCATCTGCTCCTCATTTCTTATACCACAATACTATTCCATTACATGCATATACCAGAACTTGTTCAGCCATTCCCTAGTTGATGGTTACCCTCTTAATTTCCAATTCTTTGCCACCACAAAATGAGCTGCTGTAAATATCTTTGTACATATTGGCCTTCCTTGCACTTCTATGACCTCTTTGGGATATAACCCTAGAAGTGGTATTGCTGGGTCAAAGTATTTGAAATTATTTATAGCCCTTTGGGCATATTTCCAAATTGCTCTCCAGAATGGTTGAATCAGTTCACAACTCAACCAGCAATGTGTTAGTGTTCCAATTCGCCCACATCCTCTCCAGCATTTGTCGTTTTCCTTTTTTCTCATCTTAGCCAATCTGACTGGTGAGATGTCATACCTCAGAGTTGTTTTGATTTGAATTTTTCTAAGCAATAGTAATTTAGAGCATTTCTTCATATGCTTATAAATAGCTTTAATTTCTTTCTCTGAAAGCTGCCTATTCATATACTTTGACCATTTATCAGTTGGGGAATGATTTATGTTCTTATAGATTTTACTCAATTCTCTGTATATTTTAGAAATGAGTCCTTTATCAGAGACATAGGTTGTAAAAATTCCTCCCCAATTTCCCACCTCCCTCTTAATCTTGGTTACATTGGCTTTGTTTGTACAGAAGCTTTTCAATTTAATGTAATCAAAATTATCTGTTTTGGATTTTATACTGTTCTCTAATTCTTGTTTGGTCATAAAGTCTTTCCCTCTCCACAGAGCTTATAAGTAAATTATTCCTTGCTTTCTGAGATTGTTTACATTATCATCCTTTATGCCTAGATCATGCACTCATTTAGACTTTATTTTGGTTTATGGTGTGATTTTATGAAAAAAAATTGATAGACCCTTAGTCATTATGATAAAAAAATAAAGACAAAAACCAAATTGTGAGTATCAAAAATGAAAAGGGTGAATCTACCTCCAATGAAGAGGAAATCAAAACAATAATTAGGAATTATTTCTCCCAATTTTATCCACATAAATTTTACAATCTTAGTTAAATGGAGGAATATTTATAAAAATACAAGTTGCCCAGATTAACTGAAGAGTAAGTGAATTACCTAAATTACCCAATCTCAGAAAAAGAAATCAAACAAACCATCAGTGAACTCCCTAGGAAAAAATCTCCAGGGCCAGATGGATTTACCAATGAATTATATCAAACATTTAAAGAACAATTGATTCTAATACTCTACAAACAATTTGGGAAAATTAGTGAAGAAGGAGTCCTACCAATTTTTTCTATGACACAAATATTGTACTGATTCCTAAATCAGGAAGAGATAAAACAGAGAAAGAAAATTATAGACCAATTTCCCTCATGGATTTAGATGCAAAAATTTTAAATAAAATATTCAGTAAAAGACTACAGCAACTTACCACAAGAATAATACACTTTGATCAGGTAGGATTTATTCCAGGAATGCATGGATGATTTAATATTAGGAAAACCATCAGTATAATTGATCATATCAACAATAAAACTAGCAGAAACCACATGGTTATCTCAATAGATGCAGAAAAGGCTTTTGACAAAGTACAACATCCATTCCTATTAAAAGCACTGGAAAGTATAGGAATAAATGGAGCCTTCCTTAAAATACTAGGTAGCAACTATTTAAAGCCATCAACAAGTATTATATCTAATGGGATAAGCTAGAAGCATTTCCAATAACATCAGGCACTATCCCCCCTCTTAATCAATCTGTTACTAGAAATGTTAGCAGTAGCAATTAGAGAAGAAAAAGGAATCAAATTAGGCAAAGAAGAGACCAAGCTATAACTCTTTGCAGATGATATGATGATATACTTAGAGACTAATACAGAATCAAGTAAAAATTACTTGAGACAATAAATAAATTTGTCAAAGTTGCAGAATATAAAATAAACCCACATAAATCCTCGGCATTCCTGTATATCTCTAATGAAATTCAACAGCAAGACATAGAAAGATAAATTCCATTTAAAGTTACTGTAGACATAAAATATTTGGGAATCTACCTGCCAAAACAAACCCAGGACCTAGATGATCACAGCTACAAAACACTTCTCACACAAATAATTCAGATCTAACTAATTGGAAAAATATCAATTGCTTGTGCCTGGGTTGTGCTAATACAATAAAAATGACAATTTTACCCAAACTAAATGATATATTTAGTGCCATGCCCATCAATTTACCAAAAAACTACTTTATCAAGCTAGAAAAATAGTAACAAAATTTATTTGGAAGAACAAACGGTACAGAATATCAAGGGAATTAATGAAAAGAAATGCTAGGGAAGGTAGACTAGCTATACCAGATTTTAATGATTTTATTCTGTATTATAAAGCAGCAGTCATCAAAACTACTTGGTACTTGGTGAGGAATAGATTAGTGGATCAATGGAATAGATTGGGCCCACAAGATTTAGCTATCAATGAATATAGTAACTTATTGTTTGATAAAACCAAAGATGCCAGTTCTGGGGATAAGAAGGCACTATTTGACAAAAACTGCTGGGAAAATTGGAATATAGTATCATTGCCTTTTAATTGTGACATTCTTTGAAGAACTTTATAAAATTAGAGCCAACATACAACCACCCAAACAGTGAACATTGATTTCCTACCAGAGGTATTCATAATCTAACTTTTACAATACTCAGAGGAATTTTCTAGTTTCATGATTATCCAACAAATATTGCAAAATTCTCCACGTATATTTTAAGTATAATAAGTATAATATACATATATTATATTTAATATTATACTTATTATTAATTAATAAAATATATTATACTTATATAATATAAATATATTATATTTTATACTATATAAGTATAATATATTTTAATTTTCAGTATGTGGGAGTGTAAGAAAAATGGGGATGTGTGTATGAAAGGTGGTATGAAATCAAACAAGCTTGACAACTATTCTTCCAAATTAATACAAGTTCAAAATACATAGGAATTTAAATGATCACTATTTATATTATATATTAAAACTGGGAGTTTTAATATTTCATTTGTTTTTTTCCTAATCATTTTAGTTGTCCATCTATGAACTCTTATTCTTCAGTCTGTTGAATTTGTAAAGATTTATGTATGAAAGCAATTTACTTCATAAATATATTTGTATGATAGTTTATATAAAGTTTTATACTTTTTTAGTTAAAGGGGCCATCCCTAGATTCACTTCTTAAACTGGCCTGATCACTCAATGGGTGTGACCTCACTCAAAGTGAGAACTAGCAAAGACCTTAGTTTACAAAAGGCCAAGGTCTCTTATTGCATTTAAAACTGCCTCTGATTGTCTTAATCTATATCTCGCCACTGTACTCAGATGGCCCTGGAGCAGAAAGTGACTTTGCACAGCCCTTCCTCACTTAAATCCAGTTCAGTTGCAAGGCATGTGGTCATTTTCCTGATGTCATGGTCCTTTTCAAGAATGAAGGACAAACCACAAACACACAATACATCGCTAATTTCACTTCTATTGCCAAGGTCTAGCAGTAAATTAAGAGAAAAATGTCATCAAGTATGAATGAGCAGTTTAAGCAAATTGCATTTATTACTTTGATATAAAAATACTAATATTGAAGCAATCCAGAGTCTCAAACAGTACAAATTGAGACACTAACTACATAGCCCATAAGCAGATTTGGGGGCACTGATCACATGGAAGACTGGAAATTGACTTTGGCTGTCCTGCAATGTCAAACTAAGAGGTTTTGACTGACACTGAGAGAGAGCTAAATCCTTTAGATCCCTATATGAAGCCAGGAAATAGTCTGAATAGGACATCCTTACATGTTGATTGTAAATAGTTGGTTGCACTTTGTCTCCCCCATTACACTGTGAGAGCTCCTTGAGAGTAAGGAGTGTCTTTTGCCTTTCTCTCTATCTCCAGTATTTACCATCGTGCTCAGCACATATTATGTGCTTTATAAACATTTATTGACTCACTAACTAAAGTTTCTAGAAGAATATTGAGGTAGTCTATGAAATATAGTCTATGAAAATAATTATGAGAAGCAGAAATGGCAAAATTAATCCATTCAGAGGGAAAATACATATTATTGTTCATTGATAACCTGGATATTACTCTAAGAAAAATATTTTTGATTATAATTGCTTAAGGAGCATCAATTTTTTATGAATATTATAGAAAAAAGAATGATTCAAATTTGTATTGAGTCATGGAGACAATTATGCAAAAGATCTTGGGCCATGTGATTCAGTCAAGGGAACATTGGAATCCGTGGCAGAAGATTTGAGTTCAAGTTCTAGATTAAATGTTACAAGATAAAATGTAGCTATATTGATTATAGACAAATCATGTTAGATTCCTGAACCTGAATTATCTTACCAGGACATGCTGCACAATGAACTTCAAAGGTTTTTGTGTATATGTGTGATGAGAATTTTTTTAAAAAACTGTAAACTACCATTATAAATATTTTCCTATTATTTCACTAAGTGATATGAAGAACGGTTAACTTGTCGCTTCATGTTTTAAGTTAATATCATGCCATCAATTAACTAATATGGGCTAAAAATCCCACCAAATGTTTTCAGTCACAGTACCTTAAAAAGTTAGCAATAACATTTTGAGAATGGTAAGAGACGCATGCCAAGGAGTAAGCCCCTGCTATCCATGTTTCTAAACAATTTGAAAATGTACCTCTCTTCATCTGTATTATACAGCAGCAGTCATCAAAACTGCTTGGTACTGGCAGAGGTGTAGAGTAGTGGATCAATGGAATAGATTAGGTGCAGGAGACCCAGCAGTTAATGAATATAGCAATCTATTGTTCCATAAACCCAAAGACCCCAGTTTTTGGGATAAGAATGCACTATTTGACAAAAACTGCTGGGAAAACTGGAATACAGTATGGCAGAAAGTGGGCATAGATCACTATCTAACACCATATACCAAAATCAAGTCTAAATGGGTGCATGATCTAGGTGTAAAGGATGATACTGTAAGCAATTTGGGAAAGCAAGTAATAGTTTACCTGACAGATCTGTGGAGAGGGGAAGATTTTAGGACCAAACAAGAATTAGAGAGCATTATAAAATGCAAAATGGATAATTTTGATTACATTAAATTGAAAAGCTTCTGCACAAACAAAGCCAATGTAACCAAGATCAAGAGGGAGGTGGGGAATTGGGAAAGAATTTTTACAACTTGTGTCTCTGATAAAGGACTCATTTCTAAAATTTATAGAGAATTGAGCCAAATCTATATGAATACAAGTCATTCCCCAATTGAGAAATGGTCAAAGGATATGAATAGGAAGTTTTCAGAGAAAGAAATTAAAGATATCTATAAGCATATGAAGAAATGCTCTAAATCACTATTAATTAGAGAAATGCAAATCAAAACAACTCTGAGATACCACATCTCTCCAGTCAGATTGGCTAAGATGACAAAACAAGAAAGTGACAAATGCTGGAGAGGATGTGGGCAAATTGGAACGCTAATACATTGCTGGTGGAGTTGTGAACTTATCCAACCATTCTGGAGAGCAATCTGGAATTATGCCCAAAGGATTATAAATAATTTCATACCCTTTGACCCAGCCATACCACTCCTAGGGTTATATCCCAAAGAGATCATAGTAGTGGGAGGAAGAACCATATGTACAAAAATATTTTTAGCAGCCCTTTTTGTGGTTGCAAAGAATTGGAAACTAAAGGAGTGCCCATCAATTGGGGAATGGCTAAACAAGTTGTGGTATATGAATGTAATGGAATTTTATTGTGCTATAAGAAACGAGGAGGTGACGGATTTCATAATTACCTGGAGAGACTTATACAAACTGATGCTGAGCGAGAAGAGTAGAATCAGAAGAAATTTGTATACAATCACAGACATACCATATCTGTGACGACCAACTATGACAGACTGGACTCTTTTCAGCAATGCAGTGATATAAGTTAATCCCGAATGACTCAAGAAAGTGAGAAATGTGCCATCCAGAGATATAACTAGAAAGAACTGAGCCTGAATCCTGATGGAAGCAAACTAAATGATCTTGTTCTTCTCATTGTTTGGTTGTACTTCTTCCTTACCATCTTTCATCCCACCTAGTACAATATGCCTTTGTAATTGGAATAATGTTTAATATGAATGCATTTGCAGACCCTATACTGTACTATATGATGTCATGAGGGGAGGGGGGAGGGAAGTAAAGGAAATTTGAAAATCAAGGAACTAAGGAATTGAATCTTGTCAACTGAAACTAAACTAATAAATTAATAAAAAAAAAATAAAAAAAAAAGAAAATGTACCTCTCATCTAACAACCTCACAGAAGAGTTAAATTAACCCCATTTGAGAGGATTAGACTGCCTGGGGTGAGGAGAATTGAACTTCAATTAAATACAGATAAGGTTTTTCCCCCTAATATGTTAATTTAATTACCACAAAAGGTATAGTAAAATCTTTTTTTTTTTCTTATTTTTGTTTTGTTATTTGAGAGAACTGGGAAGAGAAGGGAAAGAGGGGATTTTATACTAGGGTAAATGGGTTAGGAACATAATCACACAATACCAGATTTGGAATAGAATCATACCAAATCAAGAATTCTCTTCACAAAATTCTCCCAAAGGTTTTCTTTACATCAAACTGAAGTTTTCCTCTCTCCAACATCCCCAAATTGCTCTTAATTCTGTCTGCTGGGACCAAGAAGAACAAAATTAATGTTTTTTTTTTTCAACACAGTTGTCCTTCCATGGCTATCCGTTCTCTCTTTACTATTCTACACTGTATTCTGTCCTCCAGTCCTTCTATCAATTCTTTTTGGGAATAACCTAAAGACATTTCACCAATCTCATAGTCTCTCTCTTAATCCTCTCCAACTTTTCAATATCATTCCTTATATGTGGAATTCACAGTTCTTGGCAGTACATTAGATGGTACCTGATTAGGACAGAAATTAATAAATTCATTTCAGAAAATCATCTGTTAATGATGCCCAAGTTTTCATGATGAATTTCGGCTATGCTTTTGCCCAGTGACTTATATTGATGATGCAATCCACTAAAATTCCCAAGGACTTATTCAATGAACTGTTTTTGTCTTATATCTCTTAGAATTCTTGGCTTCCTTCAAGACAACTCAAATATAACCACTTTTAGGAGAACTTTTCTAGTATACTCTCTTCCTCATGTGAACTGCTAGTTTCTTCTCTATGGTTATAGTTCATCTACTGTGCATATATCTTGCATATACATATTTATGTATAATAGAATATAAGCTCCTGGATGACAATTGCTATGGTAAGCTTTTTTCTTTTTATCCTCAGCATCTTTCATAGTATATAGCATATAGTAAGTGCTTAATAAGTATTTGTTGGTTAATTGATAGTTGTTTACCCATATCATACTGATCATATACTTGTTAATTAATTTTTAACTTATTTGTAGTAATTTGTATTTTTTCCCTGATAGTTTTTGTCTTTTAGATTTGGCTCAGTGTTTTAACTTGCCAGTATAATTTTGCATCCTCATTCCATCATCCAACATTTGAACTATCCCTCCCAGGTTTGTATTATCTACAAATTTGATAAACAAACAATATATTCTTTTAATAATTGACAAAAACACTAAGTAATGCAAGGTGAAGCATAGCTTACACAATTCTATTAATGTTCCACCCAGTAATGATTGTCCGTAAATTGTTTAACCATACTATCATCTAAATTATTTTTTCTCACCTTGTCTAAAGGGAAAATAGAAAGAGACTTTATCAAATGTTTTGTTGAATACTAAGTCAAATTAATCTACATAATTTTCTTTATCAGCCTCATAACCATATTAACATAGGTAAAGAAGTTAACCTGGCATGACTTGTCCTTGAAGTCTTGGTTTTTCTTAGTGATCAATACCTTCTCTTCTATGTCAATATTCAAAAAATATCTCTGATAATTTGTTGTAGAATTTTTGGCAGAAATTGACATCCTTACTGAAAAATAATTTATAAAATTTTTATTCTATTTTCTGAAAATGGAAACAACTCTTGTCCACTCTATCCCTTTGTCACCTCTTTTTTCTATTGTTCATGTCCATTAAAAATCACTGACAATGGTTTTAAAATGGCATCTACCAGTTCTTACAGTCATGTCATATGGAGTTCGTCTGAGTCTAGTGACTTGAACTTAAAAATTGGTGATCATTTACCTAATTTATTTTGAATTTTAATTCTCTACTAGCCATTTTCATGCTGTCTTTCCTAGTCTGTAGGTCCTTGTTCTGGTTTTGTTTTGCTTTTTAATTTTTATTTATTTAATTTTTTTTTCCTCTTTGGAGGGCAATAGGGGTTAATTGACTTGCCCGAGATCACATGGTTAGTTTTTGTGTTAAGTGTCTGAGGCCAGATTTGAACTCATGTCCCCCTGACTCCAGGGCCAGTGCTCTATTCACTTCAACAAGTAGCTACCCCAGGTCCTTCTTTTTGGCAGCGATAATGTAAGTAAATAGGAGTTGTATCCCTTTGCCTTTTCTCTGTCATCCAATATCTTAATCCTATCTATACTGTGAATTGTTTGATATCATTTATAGTTAAAAAATACAATGGGAAGGTTTTAAGTTAAAAAAAAAGTCTATAGGTTATTGAGATGGGCAATGAAAGCTAGGATGTGATAACTGAAAGAAATAGCTCTTTTCAGGTAAACTGAATGTTTGGTAATGAGAACAGATGAAAACTAATCAGAAGATCCCAGTGTAGACATCCTAGAAAATGTCACACTGGTCGATAGAGTAGATGGTTTTAAAATGAGTCAATTCAACCTGAGCAAGAAGAGATTGACCTTCAATACAATTAACTGAAAAGCATTTATTAAGTACCTACTACGTACCAGAAATTGTGCTAGTCACTGTAAGAACAAATGCAAAAATGAGAACTCCTTCCCTTACATTGTACAAAATAAATAATATGATATGCTACAGATAATTAAAAACTCCATGTATATAAAACAAATATATTGTGATTTTATGGGGACTCAGGGAAGACCTCTTGAAGAATGTTTTGAGAAATTAGAATGCTTCAAATAGCAGAAACCTGGTCAAATGCATAGAATTGGGAGATGAAATAACAAGTAGTTAAGTTTTTCTGGAGATAAAAGTATCTCAGGGAGCATCAAGTGAAAACAGCCTGGAAATACAAGGTAGAAACAGAGAGTAAAGAAGGGGTTTTTTGTTTGTTTCTGTTGTTTTTGCTTTTTTGAGATCAATTGGGGTTAACTGACTTGCCCAAGGTCACACTGCTAGTTTTTGTGGTAAGTGTCTGAGGCCAGATTTGAACTCAGATTCTCCTGACCCCAGGGCCGGTGCTCTATTCACTGCACCACCTAGCTGCCCACGAGTAAAGAGTTTTAAAAGCCAAAGGATTTTGTTTTATATTAAATGTAATCTGGAATCAATGGATATCCTTGAGCAGGTGAGTAGCATGTTTAAATCTGCATTCTGGTAATATCCATGTGATATGGAAGATGGATAGAAGAAAGGAGGGACTACATGGAGGAAAACCAATAAAAAAAAACTTCTGAAATTCTTCCTCAATGCCTATCTCCCTCTCCCATTGATGAGGCTACTATCAGGACTAACAGTTTTTGAAGGACCAAGGACAACTTGCCTTCATTCTTCTACCATCCTATTCTTGACTTCTACACTTCAAAACCCAAGTCAACACATAAGATTCCTTCACCTCTCACCTATCCTACTGTTAACTCCCCTTCATGTATTTCAAGATTAAAATATAATCTACTTGAGAAGATTGTTTTTCTTTTTACTTATATTTGAATCCCCAATGTTGATCACATTGCCCAGCATATAGTAAGTGCTTAATTAACATTTGTTTCTTTTTGTTTTCTTTCCTTCGTTCTGTTATGGGAATGGGAATTTAAGATCTTCCCTGCCCCAGGCCCTTTGATAGGCTTAAGTGACTCTGAGCACCTTCCTTGATTTGAAAATATACTCTGCCCCCTAATAGGCTGCACATGGTCACCTGGAACCTGTTGCAGGAGGCTTGTTTTTCAGTAATGCCCACACCTAGATACTTTGTGATTGGGTTGTATGTCAAGAGGATTGTGATATTCTCTTAACTAGGAGAAGCCTATATATACCCTGCTGTTAGATATTGTTTTGGGGCTCACTTTGAGAAGAGTTGAGTGATTTGACTAGATGAGACTCTGGGCAGCCATTGAGCATCCTGGCTTTGAAAAACCCAGATGTTGATGCTTCCCTCTCTGGTAATTTACTAGGTATGAATGTAATGGTGAGACAGTTGGAAACCTGTCTGCTGATCTGTTTCTCTGTCTGTATTTTTATCTGCTTGTAATCTCTGTATTCTCTGAAGTTTGGGTACAGACCTTTTTCCCCTGAGCTAGGTAAATGACGTATGCTTCTTAACCCATTTTGGGTTGCTTTCCTTTGGGAAAGCAGATCTTAGAACCTGTGTTGGCAGCCACCCTGGGTATGTGAGGGTGCTTGCTGCTACACATTCAAAAAATCTAATTTAATTTTAATCCCCTTCGTAAGTAGAATATTCTATTGTCCCCTAACTGACTATGTTGTTCTTTAAACCTTTCATATCTTTCTGAATCTAATACATAGGATTCATTATAATTATGAGTAAAACTTTATGGACATCAGTATTTGCAAGGTAGAAATATTTTGCCAATAACTAGTGGATAATCAAAATATGACTCCATAATGCCAATGTTTAACTAATTACCAAGGACCAATATACAGTTGGCCGAGCAGTTTTGCCAAATACAATATAATGCAGCAGCAATAATAACAAGCATTAAACTTAGTCATGAGCAAACAACATTTTAGTGACAGTTACAATAATAAAAACAATGATAGAACAGGCAACATTCTTACTGGTAGCCAAATAAAAAGCATAAATTCATAAAATTTTGTGTAGTGGATAAGGACCTGGTTATATTTTACTTTAAAACAAATCAATTCTAAAAACTACAGAAATATATATATATAGACTTGAAAAAATTCCAAACAGCATAGGAATCACGTCAATTGAACATTTGACTCAAAATTAACCATTGTTGAACTTAATGAAAAGAAAAATTGTAACACTTTAAAAATTAAATAAAGATAAGTAATAAACACTGACAATATTTATATCTTGAGGTTTTGTGCAATTTTGGGGGGGAGAGGGGAATAAATAATCCCAGGACAAGATTCCCTCAAGCCAACTTTGGCACCTATGAAGCAAATTTATAAAATAGGATGCAAATGCATAGTAATTCTGCACTTATATGGGTAGTTATAAAAAAGGTTAGTGCTTATGCCCTCAGTTAGAGACCAAAACTCAGTAATAATAAACTAGTGGTGGAGCTTCAAACCCAGTCTAGGAAATATCCTTTCTCTTGTGTGGCTCCCTTTGTGCCTTCATGCTGCAGAGAAAGATGGAAGCAGGGCAGGGAGCAGCTACATGACAAAGTCAAACACAGGTGTTTTGTTTTTTTTAATAGCATTAAATCTGGTCAATGTATTTATTAACAGAAGAAATTTAGGGGAGGGGCAGAGCCAAGATGGTTAAGTGAAAGCAGAGTCTCACCTGAGTTCTCCCACAAACTCCTTAAAATACCTTTAAAAAGTTAGTCAGAACAAATTCAAGAGAAGTTGTGGAACAAAGAGAGACAGTGTGGCAGATTTCCAGGCCAAGACAACCTGGAGGGTCCACAGGAAGGATCCGTTGCATTATGTTGGGAGAGGAGTGCATTCTAGCAAAAAAGCTGCACCAATTCAGATTCAACCATGACAAAGCCAGAGCAGACCTCAGCGGACTGAATCACTGCAAGCAATGGCAAATCCCAGACTTCTCAGCATAGGAGGGGGCATCTGTGAAAAGTCTATGACTGGGGCAGCAGACTGGGGTTGTCAGCCCACAGACTGAATGTTTTAAAGTTACCTATTTAAACTTCTGGGACCCAAGAAGGCAGAGTAAGCAGTAAGTCACTCTCACCCTCCCTTATTAACCTTGAAAAACCAAGAGAATGTTGCCCCAGTAAAATCCTAGAATAGTTTATCCAACAGAAAGAGAGAGTATGGAAGTCTTTTAACTCGAGAGGTTAGGGGCATTAATGGGAAGGGTTCCTCTTTCTGTGACTAAAGGGCGCTAGTACAGGAATGGAGGCATCCCAGCAAGGCAGCAGCAAGCCCCACCTCAGTGGACCAGTGGGAGATCCTGAGCCCCAGGGAGAAGGAGCAGAAAAGCACTGACACCAGGCAGACACCACCAACAGCACCAAGTAAACCCCCAGACCACTACAGTATACACCTGCCAGCACCTGAGGCCCCAGCACAGAAAACCAGTAACCAGACCCCCAGTCTCTAGCAGAAGAAGTCTGGGACAGTGCCTCTGGGCCCCAGAAGCAGAGATCAAACTTAAAGGCCAGGGGAAAATAAAAGGTAAACAACATGAGTAAGAAGAATTAAAAAAAAATCTGTGACCATAGAGAAATATCTTGACAAGCAAGATCAAAACACAAATTCAGGAGAGGACAACTTGACCAATATACCCACATCCAAAGCCTCAAAGGGGAATATGAACTGGTCTCTAGCACAGAAGGTCTTCCTGGAAGATATCAAGAAAGATTTTAAAAGTCAAATAAGAAAGGGAGAAGAAAAATTTTAAAATAAATTGAGAGGCATGGAGGCACTTCATCCCTTTTGGCCTGAGTTTTCTTATCTACAAAATAGGCTAATTGGATTATCAGGGATTCTTACCTTGTGATCTGTGAAATGGATTTTTGGAAATATTATGTTGAATATATTGGAATATAATTTGTTTCTTTCTTTTGTAAGCTTTTGTTCTTTTTAAGTATTTAAAAACATTTTTTCTGAGAAGAGATCCATAAAATCGGTTGCCATAGGAGTCCATGACACAAAAAATATTAAGAACACCTGGATCATGGTATTCCATGGTCTTATCTAGCTCTAAAATCCTAAAATATTATGCTCAATGCAAGGAGGGGAGACTGGACAATGAAAGACGACCACAAAGTCATAAACCAGAGCTAAAAAGAAAGTGATTCTCTCATTTAATAAATGAAACTGAAGTGCAGAGTGTTTAAATAATTTGACAGAAAAAATTAGAGGGTGGAGCCACCATGGTGGAGTAGAAATACCCCACAGCTCCTGCTTCTACCTCCTTCAAATCATGTAAAAAATGACTCTAAACTAAGGAGCTACAGTAATTTGGATTTACAGCAATTTGACAAAGGGTACAAACATAGTAAATTTTAAAAAAAACCTTCCAACTATAGAATTAGTGAGTGATCTCTCTACTATACCACACAGCCTGTAATGTTGGGGCCAGGGAAAGTATAGATAAGTTAATTATAGCAATTCCTTCCTCTAAGAAGAAATCAAACCACTTGGAATCAATTGAGAGATTTTTGTGGAGTGTTGTTTGGGGAGAGAAATAGCAGGGTGAAGAAGATAGGGGCTATAAATATTATCTTATGCATAGAAGTATATGGCCTATAAATATTGTCTTATGGACAGAAATACTTGGTACAAGATCTTGGTAGAAGTTAGCTACAGTAGTTTTAATTATATGTCACACCACAATAGCCAACTCTAAAAAATTATACAATGGTTCTAGCAGAGCAAAACATGGATAAACCTCCCAGCCTATCTTAAAACTTTAATTGATGAACTGTGTCATAGCATATTCTAACATTAATAGATTATATCCCTTGCTATCTAAACTCCCTTTCCATTGAGTGGTACTATCAATGCAATTAGAGCCTTTTTTTAATTAGAAAAAAAAACACAGCATTATCTGTTTGAATTAAGAAAAATCATTAAAATGGGTGAAATAAAATTGGAGCCAGAAGTAGATGAGACATGTTGCATAGTAAATGTCTTAGCACTGTAATGATTTTAAGAAAATAGTTTCCCTGGCTAGAATAAGAGTAAGAATTTACCATTCTTGACTGAATTGGATAAAATGTTCTCAAGATTATCAGCATGAAGCTGATGATATGTGTAGATAATAGGAATACTACTTCCTAAATCAGTAGAAAAAATAGTAAGTAAAGAATAGGAGATCTGAACAGTAGAAGATGAATTCTCACTTTCCATCTAAATCATTAACTCTGAATGATAGTTGGAGTAATTGCTGGAAGAGATGTATATGAGATTTATCAGGTCATAGATCCAAACCTGAAACAAACCTCAAAGACTATCTGGTTTATCTCTCTCATTTTTACCAATGAGAAAAAGTATTTTATGTGAGTTCTCATCCTAGAATCTGACTCCATCCTTAGAGCCTCTTCCTCTGATTTGTTATTTCCTTCCAGAACTTTTATTTTAAGGAAAGTACTCAGACAAGTCATATCTTCATTCCTCTCTTAGTTTTACTCCTGACTCTGTTGACTTTCTACACTATACCCCACAATGGATACTTTCCCCCCTCCTTTTTTAGATTTCTTTTTATGTGTTGTCTCCCCCTTTAATCCACTTAAAATGTGAACTTGAGGACAGGCTGTAATTGTGTGTGTGTGTGTGTGTGTGTGTGTGTGTGTGTGTGTTCTTATATTTGTATTCCAAGTATTTAACACAGTACTTCACATATAGTGGTCACTTAATAGATATTTGTTGACTTGTCTTGACTTGTTTTGCCCAAAGCCACACAAGTCTTAAACATCAGAGGTATGAATTGAACCAAGGTCTTCAACTGGGCATGTAGGATGGTGAGAAAACAGTTTCAACAAAGCATGAAGAGTTATGGAGGGCAGAGGAGCAATAGAAGAGAGAGGAGATGCTAGTTATGTCAGTGGGTACAAGCAAGGGGAGGAAATAACTGTAATGTAATAACTGCACTGAGATTTATAGTCTGAAAGATATTACTTTTCCCAATGGAAAATGCTTATAAAATTATACTCATTTTCATATAGTAAATCTGAGAATGATTACATATGGTAGATTCTTTCTGTTATTGATTTAACATGTGTATGTACGTGTGTGTGCATGTTGCCATTTTATCCATGACTCCTAATTTGGAAATAGACAATTTACTTCACAAGTGCACAAACAGAATCTAATTTCTGCATTGAACTCAATTAGACATGAAATTCAAGAGTCAAGTGAGGTACTCATAATTATAATGAGAATCAGTTGTCTTAATTACAGAAAAAAAAGTTTAATAAAATTGTAAAATACCTTGACTTCACTGTTGCAAAGGAAAAACCATGAAAGTGAAAACACAGGAAGAGAATTGAAACATATCAAACATTAAAGAGAATCAACTGTTTATTCTTCCTTATCTTACATTTTGAGAAAATACTCTATAGTACTTCACATTTAAGTGGTGTTTCCAGTACTTAGCACAGTGCTGAGCATGTAATAAGTGATTAATAAATGCTTATTGACAGGCTATTAAAAGAGTACAACAAGAGTTATAAAAAAGACTTACTTTTCTGCACTATAATTCAGGTGCCAGCTATTCTGTCTTAAAATAATAGCTAAATTGGATCAAGTGCTGAATCTGCCTCTTCAAATTCAGTTATGTGCCAAAACTCACTTACACACCTTTTATTTAAAGAAAACATTACATGAGACATTATTATAATAGCTTAATTTTTCCCTAAGGATTATTGAAATGCAGTTTTCAGACCTTTTTAATGGAATAGCTACTAAAAACTTAACTTGGAAAATGTTGAAAGAAAGAAATAGAAAATCACGTCACATTCTTTAACTCATGCTTTTGTATAAAGGGACAGTGGATTTAGAGTCGTAGAACCTAGGTTGAAATGCCACCTGTGTGATCTTGAGCAATCATCATTTAACAATCAATTATTAATGTGCTAAGCAAAGGAAATACAAAGAAAAAGTGAAAACAGCAGTGGCCCTTATGTTAATAAGACTCATACTCTAATGGAATAGAATAAACTTATATTCTAATGGAAGATGTAACTTGTATTCATACAAATATATGCATAATACAAGGAAAATTGATACAAAGACTCACAGAGCAAAAAGAAAGTTAGAGAACTGGGAAAGGCTTTCTAGTCAAAAATATAATCAAGCTGGGCCTGTCATTTAATATCTCTAATACTTAGTTTCTTCATCCAGATTATACTGCTAATACATACAACACACGATTTGAACTTAATTCCTCTGGCTTCAAAGAGGATGCCCTGATTCCTAAGACTGGAACGGCAACACAGAGATAATAGTGGATTCTAATTCAGAACACCTTTTTTTTTTTTACTAGAAAGTCTTTCCAACTTGAAAAAAAAATTATAATATGTGCTTTGCCAGCAAAGCCTTTGAAAACTAAGATATCATCTATATCACAATGCAAAAATTAAGCAGAAATTCAGTGCACCAGTTCTGTGTTTTTAAGGCATTATTTCTTCACTATGTTTGCTCTTCTTTTGCCTAACTATTGATTCTCTTTCTATATTTTTTTGCATCACTCTCATTTCTTTTGACAATTTACCCTCTAATACTATTATCTCTTTCTTTGGGTCATCCAAGAATTCTTCTTGAGCTTGTTTTCAATTTGCATTTTTTCTTTGAGGCTTAGCTTGCAATTGAGTCCACTGTCTTTTCTTCGAAGTTTGTATCTTGACCTTTCATCTGTCACCTGAGTGACTTTTTTATGGTCAGATTCTTTGTTTTTTGTTGTTTGATGATATTTCAATTCTATTTCTTGACATTTAGCTTTACTCTAAAGTTGGGCTCTATTCCCGTAGCCCCAGGAGGGAGGGTAAGGGAAGAGGGGAACTCCCCAAAGGCTAGGTTCTTTCATCCTTCTTATTAATAATTCAGAACTTATTCTGGGGATCTGTAAGTTTTTGAAGTTTCCAAACTGGTTTGATTTGAAGAAAGATATGGTCACTGCCATCCTGGTGTGTGTTCTCATCTTTACCCAGGAAGGCTCATACTCCCTTACAGCTACAAGTGTCTCTCACCCTGAAACTGTGAACGATAACTGTGGACTGGCAATGCAACAGGGTCCTAAGCCCAGTGTCAAAGGTTTTTCTAAAGGAAAGTAACTCAAAAGGGGTTAACAATCTTACTTTAAAGAAACACACACACACACACATTTATTTTTTATTTATGGAAAATTCAGTATCCCGAGCCTCAGAACATACAAACAGAAATAATAAGCAGACAAAAAATACAGAGAAAATAACACAATTCAACAGACCAACAGAAAGCTATCTGACCATTATATACATACACTGTTACAAGAGAGAGAAGCAACAGTATCTGCATTTTTAAAGACAGGGGGCTCAACAGTTACCCAAAGTCTCATCTGGTCAAATCACTCAACTCTTCCCATAAGTGAGCTCGAAGTAAAACCTTACCTCAGAATATAAATAGCCTTCTTCAAGGTCAGAGGACATCACAAGCTTCATGACCCAATACCTAACTACAAAGTAACAAAAGGTATGGGCCTTCCTGAAAAACAAGTTCCCTAAGCAAGTTTCCCTTGTTGGGCTCCAAATGAGGCCCATTAAGGGTCAGGGAAGATATTCAAATTCCCTTGCCATTACAGTGATGTAAATATCTGAAAATACAAGGCCGAAATTCAGCAGGGTCAAAGTGGAAAATATATTGAACACAATCCCTAGGCTCAAGGAGCTTCCAATCTAACTAAAATGACAAAATGTAAATACCTAAATTATTTTAATTTTTTTTAATCTATTTTTAGTTTTCAACATTTATTTCCATAAGATTTTGAGTTACAGATCTTCTTCCCATCTCTCCCCTACCCCCCACAACAATAGGGCAAGATTATTGAATATCCCTTCCCCCAATCTGCCCACTCTTATATCCCCCCTCCACCCAAACCCTCCCCCTTACTTTCTGGTAGGACAAGATTGATTTCTATGAACCATTGCCTGTATATCTTATTTTCCAGTTGTATGTAAAAAAATTGTTCTTAAAACTTGAAGTTCCAGATTCTCTCCCTTCTCCCTTCCTCACCCACACCACTGGGAAGACAAGCAATTCAATATAGGTTGTACATCTGTAGTTATGCAGAACATTTGCATAGTAGTCTTATTGTTAAAGACTACATTTCTCTTCTTCCTATCCGTCCCCATTTGTTATATTTTTACTTTGACCCCATCCCTTCTCAAAAGTGTTTGCTTCTAGCTACCCTATCCCCCAATTTGCCCTCCCTTCTATCATCCCCTCTCTAATCCCCTTGTCCTACTTTCCTATAGGGTAAGATATCCAATTGAGGGTATATGCTATTTCCTCCTTAGGCCAAATCCAATGAAAATATGGTTGACTCATTCCTTTTAACCTTCCTGCTCTTCCCCTCCATTGTAAGAGCCACCTTCTGCCTCCTTTATTTGAGATAATCTACCCAATTCTACCTCTCCCCCTCTCCTTCTCCCAATATATTCCTCTCTCATCTCTTAATTTTATTTTTTCATATCTCTTCACATTTTAGTGCCCTCTGTCTATGGATACATGTAGACACATATACACATATAAATATGCATAAACTCACATACACCCACCTATACATACATGAAATATATATATATATATATATATATATTCATTTCAGCTATCCTCATCCTGAAAAAAGTCTCATGAGTTACAAATATCATCTTTCCATGTAAGAATGTAAATAGTTCAACTTTAATAAGTTCCTTATGATTTCTCTATCTTTTTTACCTTTTCCTGCTTCTTTTGCTTCTTGTATTTAAAAGTCAAATTTTCTGTTTAGAATGGCCTTTTCATCAAGAATGCTTGAAAGTCCTCTATTTCATTGAATATCCATATTTTCCCCTGAAGTATTATACTTAGTTTTGCTTGTTAGGGGATTCTTTGACCTACAGAATATCATATTCTAAGCCCTTCCACCCTTTAATTTGAAAGCTGCTAGATTTTGTGTTATCCTGATTATGTTTCCACAATACTGAAATTGTTTTTTCCTGACTGCTTGTAATATTTTATCCATGACCTGGGAACTCTGGATATTGGCTCCAATATTCCTACAAGCTTTCCCTTGGGAATCTTTGTCAAGAGGTGATTGGTGAATTCTTTCAATTTCTATTTTGAAGAAATTATTTGATGCTGCTTTTAAGGCATTCTTCTCCTCATTGTGTTTTTGGAACTCTTTTGTCATTTGAGTTAATTTACTTTTTAAAGGTATTATTTTTCTTCAGTCATTTTTCATGATTTTCTTGCATTAATCTCATTTCTATTTCCAATTTTTCAACCACTTCTCTTACTTGATTTTCAAAATCCTTCTTGAGCTCCTCCATGTCCTGCAACCAGGTCATATTTTTCTTGGAGACTTTTGATGCAAGAGCTTTGACTTTTTTTTTATGGCTCTATGTTTTGATCATCTTTGTCATCAAAAATGATTCTATAGCTTGATTTCATTTCCTTTGTTTGTTCATCTTGCCAGCCAATTTCTTTACTTTAGAGCTCCTTGCTACAGTAGAAGTTTGCTTCCAGAGTGAAGTGTGCTATGTCCAAAATTTCTGAGTTTTTTTGCTGCTGTTGTCAAACCTAATTCTCCGCACCTGCCTCAGAACTGTGAGGATGATTGCTTCTCCATAGCCTCAACAAACTATGCCATGCTAACACTCCTCACCCTTGGACTGCCATACAAGACTGCAATCCAGATACAAGTAGGACAAAGCAAGAGTATCCCACCTCAGTGCCAGCAAAGAAAGCCCTATGATTACCCTCTGGACAGTCACTTGGTCCCTCCACTATTGTGGGCCTAGAGCTTTGGAAGCAGTTGCCTGCAGCACCAATGGCAGCTACCACCACCTCTGCCACCCTGGGGCAGGTGCTGGACTACTCTCTTCTCTCATGTAGCATCAACATAACTCCTCCGCTGAACTTTTACTTTCTCTTTGGGGTTTATGGGTTGAGATGTCTGGAAACTTCCACAGTTGCCAGTGATTCACTCTTCTGAAGTCTGTTCTGGCCAGTCTGTGGTGCAAGTCTGTGCCCACATGGGACTGTGCTCTGCTCCTAGCCCTGTGAGATAGATCTTTCCTGTCAGCCTGCCAGGTTGCCTTCTGCAGATTTGTTTCTCTTTGTCACTTTGAGGCTTCTGTAGCACTGAAAATTGTTTAGAGTCATTTTTTACAGGTATTGGAAGTGGTTGGAGCAGAATCTCAAGCAATTTCCTGATTAGGTTACTAAAGGTTTCTATAGGAAAACTAATGCACATTCTCTCAAATACCAATTATAAAGAAGGGGTGGAGGTGGGGTCTCTAAAGTGGCATCTCTAAAATCTCTACTGTCCTTCTTAAATCAACACTGTATTCACTTTGTATATATTCAGTATATATCAATATATGTATACACTGTCTCCTTCATTAGAAAGTAAACTCCTGGGGGCGGCTAGGTGGCGCAGTGAGTAGAGAGCTGGCCCTGGAGTCAGAAAGACCTGAGTTCTGATCGGACCTCAGACACTTAATGCACACACAAACAAAAACCTAGCCGTGTGACCTTGGGCAAGTTACTTAACCCCAATTGCCCTAAAAGGGGCGGCTAGGTGACGCAGTGAGTAAGAGCACTGGCCTCGGAGTTGGGATGACCCGAGATCAAATCCGGCCTCAGAAAATGAGCACCCACACATAAATAATGACTAGCCGTGTAACCTTAAGCAAGTTACTTAACCCCAATTGCTTAAAAAAAAAAAAGAAAAGAAAAAAGAAAGTAAACTCCTTTGGAGCAGGGACTATTTCACTTTTGTTTTTTGCATTCCCAGTGCTCAACATAGTACCTGACACATATTGAACACTTAATAAATGCTTGCTGACTAATTTGTTGATAAAAAACAAAACAAAACAAACAAACAAAAAAAAAACATTTGGTAAGCCTGGTTTTATCTAGACTCTGGGAAACTTTTCATACAGACATTTGTAAGACTTCTTAGACATCTTTCCTTAAGGCAGGAAGGGGGTTGATTACCTTTATCCAAATAAAGTAATCCTCTTTTTCTAACCTTATCTTGACAATTGACAATCCCTCCCTGAGTTGATTTTGGAGCAAATCTGGTAACAGGATGGAATTATGGTAGTTATTACCAACATATCTTTTACAGGTTGGCAATGTTTCTCATCATTAGCAGTTGAAGACAACTAAAGGTTTGTAATATGTTTTTCACTGTTTCTTATTTGAACATTTTTAACCCTTCAAGTAAAATTTTTCTTCCTGCTCTCTCTTTTTAAAGAATTGTTATTATTATTTTTGTATTAAAATAGTACTTTTATTTATTCCCTCTGCTTCCTTTGTACCTTCAAGTTATGTAATAGCAAGCAAAGAAGTACCTAGCGCCTTGTTTCAGCTATTTAATTATTTAGTGCCTTACTTCAGTTCAAGTTTCTTTTGCCCATGATTATATCAAGTCTTTGTTAAGAAACAGGACTTGTGAAACCCACAATGGAAGGAATTTGCTGATGAAACAAGAAAGGGTGGAACAGGGAGGAGCTAATGACCCTATATAAGGAGAAACCCAAGCTGGGAAAGAGCAGAAATGAGAAGAGAACTCTTGTGGTGGCAGAGTTGAGGAGAAAATTTGGCACTGTGTCTGTTGTGTTTGTGTTGATTTTTGCTTGTAACACTTTATCACAGAAACCCTGGGACATTACTCGAAGCCGCAAAAGAGTATTTTCTTGTTGTTTGTTTACAGAAGTCCTAGAGGAGGGTTTTGGATGTCCTTGGACTATATCAACAATTTGTGTTCAGTTCTCAGACCTTGTTGTGTCTGTTGATTTCACAGGCAGATAGTTAATTGATGATGGTGCCGGCAATGTGTATAAATATTACACACAAAGCTCTGTTAAGCTTTGTCTTCCCAGAAACAGTGACTGTGAAAGACTTGAGGTGGACTGGACACTGAGCTTCAATATGGAAAAGAACTGGATGAGGAACTGGACTAAGAGCTGAGAGCTGCCTACCTGTGAATCCAGGTGATGATTGGGTAGATGCAGGCAGGAGCTGGAACGTGGAAGAGGAACCTTGATACATACAGAAAATAAGCCTCAAACTGGTACAATGAAAACAATAATAGTACATTATATAGTTTATTAAAATTTTGAAAAGTTATGTACAAACATCATTTCATTTGATCATGGGTCTCCAATAAGTATCCTCAAGTTTAAATCTCAGTTCTGTCAAGAAGAAAGTGTAATATTGAGAAAAAAAAAAAAACTCTTTATCCATTTTAGTTCTCATGTAGTTTTCCTAAAGGTAAATGAAGGGCATTGGCCTAGATGATCTCTAAAGTTGTAAATACTTTTTGTCATGCAAAATTTATTTCCATATTAGCCATGTTGAGAAAGAGAAAACAGATTTTTAAAAAAAGAAAAAAATAATTAAAAAATAAAAGTATGCTTCCATCTATATTCAGATGCCATCAGTCCTTTTTTCTTTATTTGGAGAGGGATAGTATTTTTCATCTTAAATCCTTTGGAACTCTATTGGATCATTGTATTGCTGAATATAGTTAAGTCATTCACAGCTTATTATTGTACATTGTTGTTGCTGTTTCCAATGTTTTCCTGGTTTTGTTCATTTCACTTTGTTGCAGTTCAGGTAAGTCTTCCTAGTTTTTTTTAAACCCTCCTGCTCATCATTTTTTTATATCACAACAGTATTCTATAACAATCATATGCCACAAGTTGTTCAGTCATTCCCAGTTGATGGGAATCCTCTTTATTTCTAATTCTTTGCCACCATAAAAGAGATGCTATGAAATTTTGTAAATACAGGTGTTCTTTTTTGTTGATTCCTTTGTGATACACACCTAGTAGTGGTGGTGCTGGGTCAAAGAGAATGCATAGTTTTATAGCCCATTGGACATAATTCTAAATTATTCTCCAGAAAGTCTGGCTCAGTTCTCAACTCTAACAACAATGCATTAGTGTCTCAATTATTCCATATTATTTCCAACATTTATCTTTTTTTCACTTTCTGTGGTATTAGCCAATCTGAGAAGTATGAGGTAGTACCTCAGAGTTGTTTGAATTTACATTTCACTAATCAATAGTGATTTATAACATTTTTTCATATGACTGTATGTTCTGACTGAGTTCTTCTGAAGACTGCTCCTTCACTTCCTCTGACCCTTTATCAATTGAGGAATGACTTATATTTCTTATAGATTTGACTGAGTTCTCTAAATATTTAAGAAATGAGGCCTTTGTCAGACACTTGCTATAAAAACACCTTCCCCTCCACCAGCTTTCTGTTTTCCTTCTAATCTTGGATACATTGGATTTGTTAATGTAAAAACTTTCTTTTTTCTTTTTGAAGGGCAATTGGTGTTAAGTGACTTGCCCAAGGTCACAAGGCTAGTTTTTGTGTTAAGCATCTGAGGCCAGATTTGGACTCAGATCCTCCTGACTCCAGGGCTAGTGCTCTACTCACTGCACCACCAGCTGCCCCTAATGTAAAATATTTTAAATTTAATGCAATAAAAATTAATCATTTTACTTTACATAATGCTTTCTTTCTCTTATTTCATCATAAAATTCTTCCCTTGTCCATAAATCTGACAGGTTAGGCATTCCATGCTCCCCTAATTTGCTTATAATATCAATCTTTATGTTTAAACCACATATCCATTTTGACCTAATCTTGCTATATAGTGAGAAATGTTGGTCTGTTTCTACTTTCTGCCAAACTGATTTCAAGTTTTCTAAGCAATTTTTGTCAAATTGTGAGTTCTTGTCCCAAAAGTGTGGATCTTTGCATTATCAAACCCTAACGATAGTCATTTAGTACTGTATATTGTGTACCTAATTTGTTCCATTGGTGGACCACTCTATTGTTAGCTTGTTCCAGATTCACTTAATGCTGTTTGAAATTTGCTACTGCTATGCTCCCATCTTTCACATTACACAAATATTCCTTTGACACACTTGACTTTTCATTCTTCCAGAAAAATTTTGTTATTATTTTTCTAGCTCTCCAAAATAATTTTGACAGATTGATTTGTATGGTACTGAATAAATAAATTAAATACAATTGACATTTCCATTGTATTGGCTTTACCTACCCACAGATAATTTATATCTCTCCACTTGTTTAATCTTTTTGTGAAAACTGTTTTATAATTGTGTTCACATACTTCATGTATTTGTATTGGCAGGTAGACTCTCAGGTATTTTATATTGCCTACAGTTAATTAAAATGAAATTTCTCTTTCTGTCTAATGTTTCTGTACTTTGTTGGTAAATACAGGGAAATGATGATGTGGGCTTATTTTATGTCCTGAAACTCTGCAGAAGATGTTAACTAAATCAAGTAGTTTTTTAGTTGATTCTCTAGGATTCTTTAAGTATACTGTCATAACATCTGCAAAGAATTATAATGTTATTTACTCATTGCTTATTCAAAATTTTAAAATTTCTTTTACTTTTACTGTTATAGGTAGCATTCCAAGTACAATATTGAATAATATCTTTGATAATGGGCATCACTGTTATACCCCTGTTCTTATTGGGAAGACTTCAAGTATAGCTGCCATACAGATGATGCTTGCTGATGGTTTTAGACATATACTACACACCATTTTTAATTTTAATTTTATTTTTTAAAGCAATTGGGGTTAAGTAACTTGCTCAAGGTTACATGGCCAGTCATTATTTGTGTGTGCCTGCTCATTTTCTGAGGCCGGGTCCGATCTCAGGTAATCCCAACTCCATACACAATATATTTTTTTTATTTTAAACAAATGCTTTATTAACTTCTGTTTTACATCATTCATTTCTGCCAGATTTTGAGTTGCAATCATTCCCCCCCACTGTTTTTCCCCTAACCACCCTCACAGAATAGCAGTCCCACAAGATATTGCTTCCTCCAATCTTCTCTCTCCCATACCTTCTCCCAAAACCCCTTTGACTTTTCCATTAGAGGAAGGTGAATCTTTGTGTCCCAACGCCTGCACATCTTATCTCCCAATTACAAGCAAAAGAGTATTAATAATAGTATTTATATCTATTTGAAACTTTTAATGTTAAGACCTCGAATTTAAGATCCATTTCTTTCCTCCCTTGTCACCCATTCCCTCTGGGGAGATAAGTAATTCAGTATATGTTGTACTTGTCTAGCTATGCAAAACATTATCATAGTAGATATATTGTACAAGGCTGCTTATAATTCCCTCCCAGTCATCCCACCCCCAACCTGGTCCATTCCCTACATGATCCTGTCCCTCTTCTAGAGTGGGTACTTCCAACCTCCCCTCCCCTCAAGGATGCCCTCCCATCCATCCTCCCTCCTCTCATCCCCCTTCCCCCTATTCTGCTGTAAGTTGATATATCCCATTTAGTATGTATGTCATTCTCTCCCTGAACCAAATTCAATGAGAATGTGGTTCTGCCTTTTTGCCTTCCTATTCCCTGCCTCCCTTGCAACCACTTCCCCTTGCTTCTTCTACATGAGATAGTTTACCCTACCCTGTCTCTCCCCTGCTCCTCTTGCCAATTTCCTCTCTCACTTCATAATTTCATCCCTTGAGTATCCTCCCTAACCAACAAATTCAACCTATGCCCTCTATCCATATATAACTGTAACATATACACACACATTCACATATGTATTCATATGACCACACACCCTTCTTCCATTATTTTCATAGTGAGAAAGATTTCATCAGTCATGGTTATTGTTTTTCCATATAGGAATGTAAATAGTTCAACTTTGATAAGTTCCTTTTGATTTCTTTTCCCTGATTACCTTCTCAGGCATCTCTTCCTTCTTGTGTCTGGATGTCAAATTTTCTATTCAATTCTGGTTTTTTCCTCAAGAATGCTTGAAAGTCCTCTATTCCACTGAATGACCATATTTTCCCCTGAAACAAAATACTCAGTTTTGCTGGGTAGGTGACCCTTGGGTTCATTCCCAGCTCTTTTGCCCTCTGGAATATCATATTCCATGCCCTTTGATCACTCAGTGTAGAAGCTGCCAGGTCCTGTGCTATACTGATTGTGTTTCCACAATATTGAAATTGTTTCTTCCTGGCTGCTTGTAGTATTTTCCCCTTGATCTGGGGATTCTGGAACCTGGCTATAATATTCCTGGGAGTTTTCTTTTTGGGATATTTTTTAGGAGGTGATTGGTGGATTCTTTCAACCTCTATTTTGCCCTCTGGATCTAAAACATCAGGGCAATTTTCCTTGAGAATTTCGTGAAGGGTGATTTCTAGGTTCTTTCTTTGATCATGGCTTTCAGGTAGTCCAAGAATTTTCAAATTGTCTCTCCTGGATCTATTTTCCAGGTCAGTGGTTTTTCCCATGAGATATTTCACATTGCCTTCTATTCTTTCATTTGTTTGGATCTGCTTAACAGCATCTTATTTCTCATAAAGTCATTAGCTTCCATTTGCTCCAGTCTAACTCTGAAGTAATGAATCTCCTCAGTGAACTTTTGAGATTCTTTTTTCCATCTGGCAAATTCGACTTTTTAAGGCATTCTTCTCCTCATTGACCTTTTGGGCCTCCTTTGCCATTTGAGTTAGTCTATTTTTTAAGGTGTAGTTTTCCTCAGTCTGCTGTTGACCCTTATTTCATACTTTTCCTGCATCCTTCTCATTTATCTTCCCAATTTTTCCTCCACTTCTCTTATTTGATTTTTAAAGTCCTTCTTAAGGTCCTCTATGGCCTGCAACCCACTCATGTTTTCCCCTGGGGCTTTTGGAGCAGGACTTCTGACCTCACAGTCCTTTTCCCGCTCTATGCCCCCAAAATAGGCGTCTAGGTTTGCATTTTTCCGTTTCCTTTGCCTTGGCATGTTGCCACTTAATTACTTGACTTTTGGGCTTGTTGCCACACTATGGCTTTGCTGACAGATAGGGGAATTTTCTCCCAAATGTGTGGGAGGGCAACTTCTGTTTCTGGCAAGCTGTAAACCCACCCATGACTTCCACCCCAGATCACAATCCAGATCCAGGGAAGTTAAAGCAAGAGCAATTACCCTCCAAGATTGATCACTGGATCTCCCTACAGTTCGCAGGCCAGGAGCTGGAGCTGCCTCTGAAAATTACACAATGGCGTGTCTCCTCAGCGGCTTCTAGCCCCCAGGGGAGGAAGCCGACGCATTCCCAAATGCTGGTCCCAAAGTCCATAGGGCACTAACCTCTTACTTTGTTCTAGGCATGTCTATGTTGATAATTCTGGAGTCGCCACAGCTGCTGGTGTTCTGAGGTCTCTCCAGTCAGGTGCTGGCCCTGCCGCCCTGGCATAAAACCTCGGCTCAAGGGGACCTGGGCTCTGCTCGGCTCGGCTCCCCGTGCTCTGCGTGCTGCCGGCTCCCAGACTGCTGCGCTGGTCCTTCCTGCAGGGCTGCTGGGCTGTCCTCAGCAGGAGGTTAGATTCTCTGTGTTGTTCTGTGGGTGCAGGGGCTCCAGAAGTTATTCAGAGTCCCCTTTTACATAGTTTGGGGGGAATCTGGTGGCAGAGTGGCTTGGATGAGCTGTTTCTACTCCACCATCCTGGCTCCGCCCCCCCTCTAGTGTTTTTAGTAGGAATGGATACAATCTTTTATCAACAACTTCTTTCTACATCTCTTGAGATAATCTTATGATTTCTGTTAGGTTTGTTATTAGTATGGTAAATTATGTTAATAATTTTCCTAATATTGAAGTTGCCCTGAATTCCTGGTATATTGCCACCTGGTCTCAGTACATTGTCTTCATCAAAAATTGCTGTAATTTCTTTGCTGATATTTTATTTAAAATTTTCGCATCAGTATTAATTAAGGAAATTAGTGTATAATTTTCTTTCTCTGTTTTGGCTCTTCCTGGTTTTTAGGTATCAAGACCATATTTGTGTCATAAAAAGAATTTCATAAGATCCCATCTATTTTTCCCAATAGTTTATATGATATTGGAATTAATTATTCTTTAAATGTTTGGTAGAATTCACTTGTAAATTTTTCTGTTCCTGGCTATTTATTCTTAGGTTTGAGCAGACAATCTTAATCAGCAACTATCTACCACTTATTCTACCTACTTCTCAGATGCTATCCTAGCATCATTAATTCACAAATCTATTTGTTACATATGATTTGGATGTTGTACATTGTTTTTTTCCCACCATTTAGATTATGATGAAATATCTGTCTCAGACCAACATTTACAATATATTTGTATTTTGTGACACTGCAGTGGGAAGCAGGCTGTTTTTGCCCAGCAGACAGTAAAGTGGAGATTTAGCAATTCTATAGTTAACCTGAACCATATAGAGTTAAATTAGATAAAGCAAAACAATTCATATCATTTAAGTGAGCTGTCCCTAGCACTAAGACTAATAGAAGTGCCCCACTTTATTTTTTAAAACAATGAGACTGTGTTCATCATCAAATCCTGGAAAGCTTGTTCATCCACATATAAACATTGGCAGGAGATACCCCACTGGCACGTCTGCTAAACTGGCATGAAATGGCTGGAGGAGGTTAGTACTTATAATTTACTTAATGATCTCTGAAAGAATGGGTTGGGTGTCAGCAAATAAAGATGCAAACCCAAGGCTGAAAAGGCAATGCAGATTTGATCACATCATAAAAATTAAAATTCAGCCATTTTAGACGACTAAGAGGCCACATGGAAGAGTGTATATTCAAAGGCTTTTTTTGAATAGATTCCTACTGTTCTTTCACAATGCAAAAATTATCTGATCATTTCAGTCAATTCAGTTTGTAGTGCAGCCAGCCACCATGATGTTTGGCCTATGTGCCAAAAAACCATTTTTAATGGAGTTTTGACTGCAGTGACTGAAATGATTAGATGCTTATTCTCCTTGCAGACACAGGGGTAGAGTGAATAAATACCAAGCATTGACATTTTAAGACATCAATGCTTCAGTGATTTAATTGATGTAGGTGTTCCATTATATATTACTGATCACAATTCATCCATGCCTTCTCTGGGTGTTCAGCATATTCAGCAGCTTCCAAACTTAATGAGTGGATTGACAATAAGCCCAGACTTTATGAGTATAGTGTACTCTGATTATGTAATCTTAATGTGAGCTTTCATGGGTATTTTTTTCTTACCACATGAAGAAAGAAACTTTTTAATTAGCCACTAAGCTGGAATAGGGCATGTATCAAAAGGTCAAAGCCTTTTGGGTTTCCTACACTGAAGAGCAATACAAATAAAATATTTTTGTCCAAGATTCTTGAAGAGGGCTCAACCATGATCAAGATAGATTCAGGCAAAGGGAACTTATTTTAAGTAGAGTTACTTTTCCCTCAACTCCTTCACTACTAGAAAGCTTTCTGGATCCTAGTTATGTAGGCCTGCTGCTTTTAGATGAAACAGTCTGTTTCTATGAGTGTGCTGTTTATGTGTTTTCTATCATTTTCAAGATATAACAAGTCTCTAGCTCCAAAGGTTTTTGATAGTCCTTACCCTACTCAGGTAGAGTTGAAAACACTTTGCACTGAACACATTGAATACAGGTTTCATTTTTTTAATGTATATCTGCTGCCATACTGAAATAGAATTATTTTAATTGAGAGTTCTCTCTCAGCCAATGTACTCCAAATGATAATAGAATGCTTTCATAAACATGGATCAGTAGACCCAGGTAGTAAAAAAAAAAAAACAACAAAACATCTTGTACCTTATTTTGTATGACCTACTCACCCAGTACAGTATTCTGTCTTGTAACTCCATTTTTTGTCCCCAATCCAATATCAGAGTACACTGTGCATATTTAAGTTCAAGTCACCAAGAATAAACTATCCTTTAATTAGCATGTTAAACTTCTCATTGACTAAGAGAGTAATTGTAGGATGATAGTCTATCATTCAAGGGCAATCAGAACTGGGCCAATTAGTCCAAATCAAGAACCTTCAGTAATATATAAAAAGGAAGCCACAGAGTCATCATTTTATATTTTTAAAAGTTATTTTATTTGATTGATGATTTCTCTTACACATTAATGTGTATATTGCTATTGCTGGGTAGTGTTAAGACCTATAACCTTTAGCCTAACCTCCTCCAAAAAACGACGTATTCATTATTTAATAATTCACATTGAAATTGTTGTTTTTAAATTAGTGTAATTATCTTTCTAAACTATGAATATAAATTTTAGTTTTCATCCATTCCTCATAAGGCCACTTAGATATGAGTCTGAATATTTATCTTTGTATCCTTAGGACATAGAAAATTGCAAACACTTCAAAAATTTAAATTGAATCAGATTAAAGTGAAAGTGTTTAAGAGATTATATAGTCCATATCCTTCATCTTAAAAGTGGGTGTCTTTAGCTCTCCTGGGTCATCTTTATACAAAATATAACTGTGAAATAATGTAGTAGCAAATCTGACACATAGAATCACAGAACCTATTAGCTAGAGATGTCTTGGGAATTCATCTATTCCAGTGATATAGGAATCCACTATTTAATATCCCCAATAGATGGTAATTTATTCTCCACTTAGTAGGCTCTAATAATGTAGATTCCACTGTCTCTTGAGGACCTTTCAGTTTTAGAAAGTTCTAACTGTAAGAAGTCCCCCCCTTATAATTGCCTTAACTTTACTCTATATTTTCTCCATTCCCTCTGAATTATGCCCTGTTGAGTGGTCATAATATAAACTGACATGGAAATCAATGAATCTGAGAGGAAAAATCAAGGTTAAGAACATAAAAAGAGAGGCAAAAAAAAACCCTGAAGTTGTCGGGAATGTGTGGGTTTGTTTTTTTTGGTTTTTTTTTTGGTTTTCTGGGGTTTTTTGTGAGGAATGCATTCCAAACAACATATATATCTCTTTATAATCACACAAAGAAAAGATACTGTTTCAAGAGAGGATTTTAAGGATACATTCTGGTAGGTTTCTTTCCATTAAATAAAGAATTTCTAAAT
Organism: Gymnobelideus leadbeateri; assembly: GCA_011680675.1. Lineage (NCBI taxonomy): Eukaryota > Metazoa > Chordata > Mammalia > Diprotodontia > Petauridae > Gymnobelideus > Gymnobelideus leadbeateri. The sequence goes on from WOXC01003747.1 coordinate 927,630, forward strand.
AATTCTTAACTTGATCAATGAAGGAACCAGATACTCTGGAAGTGATTCTGAGCAATAAATCACAGCTAGTTGTTGAACTAAAAACCATTCCAAGGGAGAAAGGAATAAGCACTTACATATAACCTACAATGTACCTGGCACTGTGCCAAATGCTTTACAAATATTATCTCATTTCATCCTCCCAACAATCCTGGGAGATTGGTGCTATTGTTATCTCCATTTTAAAGTTGAAGAAACTAAGACAAATAGAGGTTCAGGGATTTGTTAGCTAATTAATATCTGAGGCCAGGTTTGAACTCAGGTTCTTGTGATTCCTGGTCTAGTGTTCTATATGATTCATTTCCTTGTTGCCCCATAAATTTGGATCTACTTGGCAATGCCATTTTATAGCTGCTGATTGCAAAGACTAATGGGTGCTATTAATACATGTTATAGATGTTACAGAACTTCCCCCTCTATAATCAAAGGAAATAAATACTCCATTAATTGTAATTGTAAAATGTAATATATTCAAAGAGGTATGGGGTGAGAAATCCAAGGGTTAAATATCGATGAAACAATCATGAATTTTCCACATCAGTGACAAAAAGAGACAAATGTCAGCAGCATGTATTTTTTAAAATATTTTTGGGTCATAGAACTCTTTGGTACTCTTGCAAAGTATATGAATGCCTTTTCAGAAAATGGTTATAAAATGTATCAAAAACACATAGGCTTATAAAGGAAATCAATCATATTGAATATATTTAACAATGATGGGAAAGTCAAGATGAAAGAGTAGAGGCAGCAAACCAGCCAAACTCTCCCAACATTTTCCTCCAGATATTTTTTTTTTAGCTTTTTGGAGGTCAATTGGAGTTAAGTGACTTGCCTAAGGTCATGAGGCTTGTTTTTGTTTTAAGAGTCTGAGGCTGGATTTGACTCACATCCTCCTGATTCCAGGGCCGGTTCTCTATTCACTGCGCCACCTAGCCGTCCTACCTCCAAATAACTTTTAAACAATGTTTCAAATTGAATTCTGTAGCAGCAGGGACAAAAAAAATCTCAGGGTAAAATACTTTCTTAGTTGAAGAAAGTTTAGGAGATTGGAAGGAGAGGTCTGTGACACTGAGAAGGGGACCAACCCAGAGTGCAAGTGGCAACAACACCAGCAGTGGGCCCTGGAGGCACATGTGACAGTGGCTTAAGAGTCTTTAGGAGCTTTGAGGACAGAGATGGAAAATGTTGAACATCCTGGGTATGCTAAGGTGCTTCCCATTACAATCACTCCACACTCAAAACCGAATCACTGGAGGTCATTCCTGGGAAGATACAATAATTTAGTAATAACATAATAATAATAATATAGCCTTTACGTGGTGCTTTTAGGTTTGCTAAGTAGTTTACATATGTGCTCCTGGAGACCAAGCAACCTCACCTTTAAGCAAGCCATTTTCTGCCCTTCCATGAGGGATAGTTAACTTTTTTCAACAATTATATCACCATTAATGTAAGATATTCTAACTTCCAAATACAGGGTTTTTGGAAGGAAAGAGCTTTGGAAACTTTCAGTTTCCTTATAATTATAATTACTACTTGATAATGATACTTAAACCCCTCTACTTATATAACTTTAAAAAAAAAACCTACTACTTTCAAGAAATGTTGGGTACTAGCCAGTTTGAAAAGCTTGGAGAATTTTTAACATTGGTCGTTTGTTGTTTTTATTTCTCAAAGAGGACTAAAATGGCATCACTATGTTGGGGAAAAGGTACAGGTTGTCTAGCTGTGGCTGATCAGACCAATACAAATTCAGAAGGTTCTACTGCTGATTGAGCACAAATAATCCATATGAACATTTGGAGTGGAGATGTCTCTAAATGTGTACATCTCACATTTCTTTTGAGGCACTGAAATTCTGTTTTGTTCATAGAGTATGGTGTCTTTTTTAATGTGGGAACACCGTGCTGGGTGGTCATGTGCCAGTGTCTCCCATTTCTTACAACTGATTCCAGAGTTCTTCAGAGAGACATGGAGATCATCATTACTTCTTCTGACCTCTTTGTGAGTGCTTGACTTTTTTGTGAGCTCCGTGGAAAATAGTTTTGTTTGTTTGTTTGTTTTGAGGGGGGAAGGCAAAGCAATAAAGCAATTGGGGTTTAGTGACATGCCTAAAGTTACACAGTAAGTGTGTCAATTGTCTGAGGGCAGATATGAACTTAGGTCTTCCTAACTTCAGGGCTGGTGCTCTATTCATTGGGTCCCCTAGCTGCCCCCAGAAAATTTTTTTAGGCAAATATATGTTTGGCATTGAAATTACATGGTCAAACCATTGGAATTTTGCTCTCTGTAGCAGAGTTTGAATGTTGGGCAGTTCAGCTGGAGAAGGGACCTTAATGTCTTGCCTGATGATCTTCAGACTCTCAGACAATTCAAATGGAAGCAATTGTTTCCTGGCATAGGTCTGGTAGACTGTCCAGGTTTTACGGGCATATAACAGTGAGGTCAGCACAACTCTGTAGCCCTTCAGCTTGGTAGTCAGTCTAATATTTATTCTCTTCCACATTTTCCTTTGGAGCCTCCCAAACACTTGAGTTAGTTCTAGTAATGTGTGTGAAAACCTCGTTATCTAGGTGTACATTCCTGGAAAGCATTATCACAAAGACAACTATAACACTATTTTCTGGAAGCACTGGTTCCCTTCACGGATGGTGTGGGGCTGTCTGGTGGAGAGCCTAGTTCTCTTAGTGTTAATCATAAGTCCACATTTCACCAAAGCAGAAGAGAATCAATTCATACTTTGTTGCTACATTGAGTGCCTAATCATCTGCAAACAAAAAGTCACACACCACCTCTACCTCCACTTGGCTTGTAGCCTTTTTAAGTTAAATAATTTATTGTTAATGTGGCAGCTGACCTTAAATGTCATTTTTGTCCTCATTGAAAGCGTCTGACAACATCACAGAAAACATCATGTTAAAAAGCATGGCACTGGGGCAGCTAAGTGGCGCAGTGAGTAGAGCGTCGGCCCTGGAATCAGAAGGACCTGAGTTCGGATTCGGCCACTTAACACACACAAACAACAACAACAACCAAAAAAAAAAAAAAACCCTAGCCCTGTGACCTTGGGCAAGTTACTTAACCCCATTGCCCTCTAAAAGGCAAAAAAAAAAAGCATGACACTAAGCACACATTTTTGCTTCACTCCATTGGTGACTAGAAAAGTATTAGAGCATCTTCCATTTTCTAGAAACTAGGCAGGAACTGTCAGTGTGCTGGGAATAATCTGGATTTTCTATTTGATTTTCCTGGATGTCCAATTTTAACCTAATCATGATTCTCAGGGTAGTCAAGTTTCCTGTGCTGGTCAGGGAGGAAGGTGACTCAAGAGTCTCATAGTAGAAAATAGTGAAATTTGCTTTGGAAAGAAGGGAGACCTCTAGTCTGGGAAAGCAGCTGGTTGAGAAATGTTGGGTTTGATGAGAATTTAGAAGAGTTTCAATTGCATTGGGAAACATGCAAGGTTAAAAGGGAGTCTAGAGTCACCTCTTAGACTAAGATCCAATGGTCAGATGTTGCAACCACAATTCAGAAGTACAATAGGACTCCCTGGAGACTGGATCAAGGTCCTTACTGTAGTACCCTGTAGCAGCAAGCACCCCAATATCCCCAGGGTGACTGCCAACACAGATTCTTAGATCTGCTTTTCAAAAGGAAAGCAACTCAAAATGGGTTAACAAGCTTACTTTAATCAAACAAACATACATTACCTAGTTCAGGGGAAAAAGGTCAGCACCCCGAACTTCAGAGTTACAGAACTTAAAGATCACACAGACAGGCTTCCAAACTGTCCAACCATTATATCAATACCAAATCACAGTTACCAGAGAGGGAAGCATCAACATCTGGGTTTTCAAAGCCAGAGGGCTCTCAACAACGGCTTCCCAGAGTCTCATCTGGTCAAATCACACAACACTTCTCAAAGTGAGCCCCAAAGCAAAGCCTCTCATCAGAGTTTATATAGCCTTCTCTTGGCTCAGAGAATGTAACAACCTTTTTGACCCACTGCCCAATCACAAAGTGTCAAGGTGTGGGCTTTCCTAAAAAACAAGCCTCCCACCACAGGCTCCAGGTGCACTTAAGCTAGGGGCAGGGAAGATCTTTAAATTTGCATTTCCATCACATTCGGCCCCAAGATCTTTCATGCCCATAGCATATACAATTTACATTTGAATTAGCACTAAACATCTCTTAGGTCACATTTTCCAGGTACATAAGAAAATCACAATATAATCTCAAAATACAATAGTCCAAGTCTGCCACTCATGGGGCAAATGTTAACTCAGTCAGTTATCAGTAAAATCAAAAAATACTCACTCTTAAGTTAACTCAATCAGTCACATCAGTTTTCAAAGTACAAGTGTTCCACTAATGGGGCAAAGTCTCGATTAACTCAATTAGTCTCTTATCAGTAACAATATCTCAAAGTACAATTAGTCACTTATTCAGTAAAGTCTTACTAAGTATGCCCATAGCACAGACAGTTTACATTTCAATTAGCACTAACCATCCCTTAAGTCATATTTTCAAGGTACATCTAAAGTTACCAAAGTGGCCACTGGGCCTTAAACACAGTACATTGCATTTTCACATCAATTCACAAAATACAAAGCATTATCACATAAAGTTCTCTTGGGAGGAGAGGGGTGTCCTTCCCCTCACACTGCTCCAGCCCCTGCTTCCAAGTCCAGAGAGGGGGCTGAGCAACAAAACCAAAGTGGGGTCCTTGGGGTGCATGGCACTTCACCCCACCCACCAGTCACAAGTCCATCCTCCCCCTGGGTCCCAAACAGTGGGATGCAGCAAGGAAACACATTCAGTGCCCCTGCTTTGCCACACAGTCCTTGTCTTGTCCTGTGGCTGAACTCCAAACTCCTGGGTTCCTTCTCCAGCAGAAGGCAGCAGCTCCTGGCTTCTCCACAGGTCTCCATGCAGGCAGCTCACCATTCCTGCTCTCAGCTCAGCAAAGTCAGCATGCAGGCCGTTCTCTCCTGCTTCATGGCTCCACAGAATCACAGCTACCACAACTGGGAAACAAACAATTGTCCCAGCCCCCATACTTTCCTTTTACTCAGCAGATCCCATCCTCGTCACCATTTTGTATCAGCAAGCACCCCAATATCCCCAGAGTGGCTGCCAACACAGGTTCTTAGATCTGCTTTTCAAAAGGAAAGCAACTCAAAATGGGTTAACAAGCTTACTTTAATCAAACAAACATACATTACCTAGTTCAGGGGAAAAAGGTCAGCACCTCGAACTTCAGAGTTACAGAACTTACAGATCAAACAGACAGGCTTCCAAACTGTCCCAACATTACATGCATCAATACCAAATCACAGTTACCAGAGAGGGAAGCATCAACATCTGGGTTTTCAAAGCCGGGGGGCTCTCAACAGCGGCTTCCCAGAGTCTCATCTGGTCAAATCACACAACACTTCTCAAAGTGAGCCCCAAAGCAAAGCCTCTCTCCTCAGGGCTTATATAGCCTTCTCTTGGCTCAGAGAATGTAACAACCTCCTTGACCCACTGCCCAATCACAAAGTATCAAGGTGTGGGCTTTCCTGAAAAACAAGCCTCCCACCACAGGCTCCAGGTGCACTTAAGCTAGGGGCAGGGAAGATCTTTAAATCTGCATTTCCATTACATACCCAAATGGTTGGAAATTGTTCCCACATTTCTGACACAAAATACCAAGGCTATTGACTCCCTTTCCAATAGAAAATGGGAAATGGGAAGGAGTAGTTAGGGTGGCCAAAAGTCTGTGGACATAAGAGGGCCACTTTAAATCTAAAAATGCACCCTCAAAGACTTGTCCCAGGAGCGCAACTTATAAGTTGAACCTTTAAGGAAGTAAGGAAGGGGACAAAGCCAACAAGGAAAAGGAAGGTATGTATAACCTGCAGTAGCTAGTGAGTCCCCAGAAACTGTGAAGCTGTCTCTTGGTTGAAAGATGGGAGGAGGTTGAATACTGCAGGCCACTAGGCTAAATCAAGGTAGAGACCATCAGCGAGGATCAAATGTCCTAAAAATATACCCTGAGAGCTACCAAAATGCAGTTTTTCTTTAAATGCTTTATATGGTCAGGGACTGCTAGGTGGTACAATGGATAGAGCAAGAATCCTGAAGTCAGGAGGACCTCAGACATTTGATATTTACTAGCTGTGTGACCCTGGGCAAGTCACTTAAATGCAGTGCCTCACTAATAAATTAATGCCTTATGTTTTTTGGTTCTTTTTGGTGGGGGGTGGCTAGGTAGGTAAGTAGAAAAATGCAATCAATCTTGGAGGACTCAAGATATGAGTTCCACAGGAGTAAATCATCTACATACTGGAAGAGTGTGAAACCTTAAGGAAACTTAGGAGCAGCAAGATCTGCTTTCAAGATCTATGAGAATCAGGTGGAATTGTGAGTATACTCTTTAGTTACGATGGTTAAGAAATATTGCTAGCCATCCCAGGTGAAGGTGGAAAGGAGCTGGCTATCAGAGTCAAGGAGAATACTGAGAAAGGTATGGTACAAATTAACTGTGATGAAAACTTTGGAGGGACATGACAGAGTGGACCCAAAATTGCCCTCTATATCTTTTAACAAACCCTTGATTAAAGTGCCAAGAACTTGACCAAAAAGAGAAAGTTCAAGGATTTTGAGAGACTCACTTAACCCAGGCCGAACCACTGAGTCAAATCCAGACTGGATCACAAGGGGGGAATGCTGGTACTGAGTGTCTGAGGTTGAAAGCAGCAACCTGCTGGGTAACCTTTGAATCCCACTTCAGGACACCAGATATGTCAACCTGAAATAAAGAAAACTGCCAGAACAGCAAAAACTAGGGTCTTTCATCCAGGCAAGAGATCTGCAATTCAGGGTCCTCACAGCACAAGTGTGTAAAAATGCACAAAAGGGACAGAAGGTGCTAGGGTTAAATGCATTTCAAAAGGGAGGAAGTCTAGAAAGAGAAACACCCTGCAGAGGAAGTTAAGTAAATTGTTTTACATAATACTCAGCAGTTCAAGGAGAAGAATTAGGCCCCTTTTTCCCTCTCCTTTCTTTTTAAACTGGTTTTAGTGTTTCTCTTTTAATTGGTTTCAATTGCCCTAAGGCAATTCACAGCCCTGGGATCACGGCAAGAACACCTTCATTCAATACTAACTAATGTTTTCACCTTTAATGTTATGTTAGCTTCTATGCAGATACAAGAACATTCCAAATGTAAAACTCTAAGAGGGCAGATAAAAAAAAAATGTGGCAAGTAGAATTCTCCATAAATCTCTCCTGTTGAAGTACACATTGAAGTCAAATAGAAACTATAGCCCTATTAGGAAATTATATTTGTCGATATGAATTTTAAAGGAAAACTTTCAAAACAATAAAATCAGGGTCTTTAATTCTGGCAAAAGAGTTGTAGCGATAGAGTCACACAGCAGGTGCTGGGGTAGCTAAAGGGGGAACTGCGGAACAGGGTTTATATAAGGTACTAAGGCAGAGAGAATGACTGGGGTACAGATGGAAGAGGTTAGGCAGAGGGAATGGTCAGGATGCAAGTGAGAGGGGTTAGTAGCATCTCATATTTTCTTAAGGTAAGTTGTTTTACATAACAAGCAAAAGCCCAAAAGAAAATTTGGTAATCTCTGGAGGGGAGAGTTTGGGAGATCTACAGATTAGAGGTAGGAAGCAACTACTCATGGTAAGCCACATGCTGCTTCAGTCAGTTCTTAGTCAACTGTGTTTGTAATATTTGAAGAACTCCTAAAAGAACTTACTAAAATAACCACCCCAAATTTCAGGTATAGTCAAATCAGTTAGTTGTAAACTACAGAGAATGGGATTTTTTAAAGTCTGAAAATGCATGTTTACAAGGAAAGATGAGCACTTTGATTCTGTTTTTCTTTAATCCATGGAGCAAAGGCCAGAACAGTTTCATAAGACTTTATTAGTTTAGTAAGGTTTCAGAGAAGGAATAATAATTTACAGTTGTATGCACAGAAACAGAACTAAACATGGCGTCTCCTCATATGGTTAGTTACACGAACACAATTGCTATGCCCTTGTGTTGTTGTTGGTGTTATGTTGTATCAGGGAAGCACAGTTATTAATCTCCTGATAAAGGTCCTGGGAATGACAGCATTTGGGGTGTTGGAAACCCCAAATTATAAGGGTACATGGGTCTGCCTGAAAATAATTCAACCACTCAAACCTTCTTTCAGTCAAAGTATGGAAGTTTATGGTAACACTATTATGGCAGGCAGAGTTCCTAGTGAATCTTTGAATTTAATGAGGCTGATACTAAATAAAATACTAAAAAGGCTATGAGAAGATTTGGATGGGATTAAAAAGTGGTAAACCACCTGGGGAGAAGGGGCAAACAGTGAAAGGAATTAAGTTGTCTGGGCTAGGTCAGAGAGTCACAGGGAAAGGACAGTAAAAGAATTATTGATTAAGTAGGTGGGTTGGGACAGTCCAGATGCCTCAGTTGAAATGAAAGGGCCTGTGTTGTGTGAGAAAGTTTAGGGAATGGGTTATATTCAAAAGTCCAGGTCCCATCACTCTACCAAGAGCACTAGAGAGCATGGAAATGATAGAGATTGAAAAGTGCTGGGGAGTAGAGAGGAGGAGGGAAGGATTTTGAGGTCCCATTTTCCCCAGAGTTTTGCAGGGGAAACAGACCAAGTCCTCTCTGTGATGCCTGAGGTCGGTTTATTAACATGTCCAAATCATCTCAAAGTTATAGATCAAACTTCAAAGTTATTATCCCAAAGTTATCACCATCTTGTTGATATTCTGCTGGTCTGGAGCTGCAGAGTTATGGATTTTATCTGGAATTTATTTATCATAGGATCAGAACTTTGACAAGCAACAAGCACCTAGATGGTTTCTCCTAATTTGGCACACATTATCAGAATGTTAATTTTAGATTATATATGATACAATTTATAAATTATATTCCTTTGATCTTTGAAACAGTTTGTATGTGACTTCCAAGTTTCCCTTTGCAATTTTATTTCCCACTAAACTTACTATATTGACTAAAAGAGGGAGGGTGGTTGTAAGTAAAGAGGATTTTGTTATACTTTTTAGAGTTTAGTTTCTCGGGATCCATAGGCATAACAATCCCTAGTAACCACGTGCTAAATAATAATTCTCATGATCATGGTTCAAAACAGTTTTCAGGGAGATACAGGGATGAGGTAATATAAAACTGAGACTGTTGAAAATATGTCCTATTTGTTGCTCTATGAAAACAAGTGGGCACTGGTCAGTAAGTAGGGAACACAAAGGGGAATATGACAGTGCAATGCGGTGTGTGCCTTGTTGAGACTTAGGGGATCCCATAGGAGTTCCTACTATATTCTCTCCTGCCCCTAAAAATAAGGTGTTTAGGGGAAGCTGTAGGAATTGGTGCTTCCATTATCAACAAACTCTCTTTGAAAATAGACTATAATAAAGTAATATTATTAACCTGTACGAAGCTGTCTTCCTGTCCGTCCTGTCTGACCAGATCAAGAATGAACCTGTTAAGAGCCTGGGATCAAAAAACTCCAGTGCTTCCCATGTGTTATTTGTGAAACATGAGTTGAAAGGACCAAAACAAGACACGATTTTAACATAACTTGACCATTTTGTGATTCCAGTAATTCTGATGAGATTTGATTTCTAAATCTCACAGGTATCAGAGGTTGTGGCAGATGTATCCATAATCCAGGCATCTGTTCCATAAAAATTTAAGTTCTTCACTTTTAGGGAAAATCTCCACACTAAGTTCTCAACTTCCTCTAAACTTAAAATTTCTGAGTTTTCTGGATAGCTAAAACCTTAAGCCTTTCTCCCCTCCCCCAAATTTGAACCATTTAATTGGTCATTTTTCTCTCCTTTTTCTGAACTATGATATGTTTATATATCATCCAAGGACATAACTCTAGCAACTCATTATAGCGTGTTGTAATACAGATATATCTTTGGTACCTCTTCAGAAATGTACAGCCTATATGAAAGATTCCTAAGTATTTTGCTTTTCTACTCTGTATATGAATGTTTTTATAACATTTTCCTCTCTTTCCTTTCAAATACATTATCTTCCTGATGTCATTGAGCCTGACTGTAGTAACCCTTCTCTGTCTTCTCAGTTTGTGTCTCAGGAACCATAATGTAGAGTCCATTACAACTGTAATAGAAAATGAGTTTTGAATAATGACAAAAGGAGGTTTTCTATAAGTAAAGTGAAAAAAAATTGTAGTATTTATGTTGATTCCTTGGAAGTATTGCAAACTCACTTCTAGTTCCATATCTTACTTAACAAGTTACAGACAGGAGAAGTTTTCTGAGAATAGATGATGCATAGATGAGCTATTACTATATATCAAAATTAAGGACCTAAATAGCAAAGATACCAATATCATGCATAATGGGGACTGGCATGTGAACAGAATGTCTGGCTCCCCGTGTAAAGAGAACTTCTTTAGAAGGATTTAATTATGCATAGACATCAAGTGACTCATTTCATTCTGCTAACCATGTGGTTAGGAGAAACCTTTTTTTTTTTTTGATGGACTTCCTAATTGGAGCAAGCACTGCCTTCTAAAGGCATAAATGACCAAAGCCTTGGTCATTTAGTCTTTGACTGCATTCTCTTCAGGTACTATTTCCTGGTTTTGACTTGTTCACTGATGGCATCCAGGGAGAGACAATCCTTTTAGGGAAAAATTTTGGACATTTCCTCCCCAGGACCCACTCCCCCCTGGATCAATTTATGGCTCCATGAAATAGGTTTTTATCATTGCCTTCTGCATTTGATTTTTCCTGATTATTAGAGATTTAATTGGATATTCTTTGTCTTTCAAAAAAATCAGGAGAATTAGTTAACTTCTGTAAGGTTCCAAAGTAGTACAATCCTAACATATGGGTTTTTTAGGTAGACCAGCATCAATGCACCAAGGAGAAAGGAGATAACTTCAGGGCCCAGCTCATCAATAACTGAGATGAAGGCTCATCCTACTTTCGTGCCTCATTTGGAAATGGGCTCACAGTAGTCAATGATTATAGCACACATTAGGCAGTGTCTATTGTAATCTACTCTTTGATAAACCTAAAAACTTTATCTTCAGAGATAAGAATTTATTATTTGATAAAAACTGCTGGGAAAGCTGGAAAATAGTATGGCAGAAACTGGGCATAGACAAATATCTTAAAGTATATACCAAAACAAAAACAAATAGGTACACAATTTAGATATAAAGACTAATACTATAAACAAACTGGGAGAGCAAGGAATAGTTTACTTGTTAGATTTATGGAGAACGGAAGAATGTATGACCAAAGAAGACATAGGGAACATTGTTAAATGCAAAATGGTAATTTTGATTACATTAAATCAAAAAGACTTTGTACAAACAAAGCCAATGCAACCAAAATTAGGAGGGAAACAGAAAAATGGGAAAGAATTTTTACAACTAGTATTTCTGATAAAGGCCTCATTTCTAAAATATATAGAAAACTAAGTCAAATTTATAAGACTACAAGTCATTCCCAAATGATAAATGGTCAAAGGATAAAAACAGGCAGTTTTCAGAGGAAAAAATTAAAGATATTTATAATCATATGAAAAATATTCTAAATAACTATTGATTAGAAAGATGCAAATCAAAACAACTCTGAGGTACCACATTACACCTATCATATTGGCTAACATGACAAAATAGGAAAATTATAAATCCTGGAGCAGACTGGTAAAATTGGAACACTAATGCATTGTTGGTGGAGTTGTGAGATGATCCAATCATTTCAAAGAGAAATTTTGAACTCTGCCCAAAGGGCTATAAAAACATGCATACCCTTTGATCCAGGAATAGAACTTGTAGGCCTGTATCGTAAAGAGATTATACAAATGAGAAAAGGACCCACATATACAAAAATATTTATAGCAGCGTTTTTTGTGGTTGCAAATAATTGGAAATTGAAGGAATGTCCATCAGTTGGGGAATGGCTAAACAAGTTGTGGTTTAAAAAGGTAATGGAATACTACTGTGCTATAAGAACTGATGAGCAGGCAGACTTGAGAAAAACGTGGAAAACTTATATGAACTGATGCTGTGAGGGGAGCAGAAGCAGGAGAACATTGTACACAGTTACAGCTACATTATGAAGGCTAACATTGATAGACTTGGCTCTTCTCAGCAATGCAAGGTTCTATAACAACTCTAAAAGTTGGAAAATGATGGAAAAGTCTATCCAAATCCAGAGAAAGTATTATAGAGTCTTAATGCATATCAAAGTACACAATTTGCACTCCCTCTCTCTGTTTTTTTTTCTTTCTTGTGTCTCATTCCATTTATTTTAATTCTTCTTTTCAACATGACTAATGTGAAACTATGCTTAATATGAATGTATACATAAGAGTCTATATCAGATTGTATGCTATCTTGGGTGAGGAGGAGAGAAGGGAAGGGGAGAATATAAAAAAATCAAAAGTTCGTGGAACTGAATGTTGTAAACTAAAAATAAATCAATTAATATTAAAAAGGCATGAAAAGAAATGGACTGAATGGGACCAAAATTATGTAGAAACTATGCTGAGTCAGCACACTGTTCTCAGAAATTAAGGTGAAATAGAGGAAACTGAAATACTGAGGTAGGAATAGTTATATTTGTATTTTTGCTCTATCTTCTAAGTATATATCGCTTTATAAAAGTTAATTGGTATTATTAGTAAAATGAACTGGAATGCTTATAACTGTTGGTTAAATGTAGGGGAACAGAACCAGTGGGCAAGCTAATAATCATAGATAGGATATACCCAACAAATTCCAAAAGTGCCCCTAGAAGCTTGAGGGGGGAAAGATAAAGCAGCCCAAGTCTGTAATGGTTGGTCAGGGAAACATTTGCTATAAATATAAACCAAGAATGCATGTATATGTGTACATGCACATATATATATATATATATATATATATATATATATATATATATATATATATATATGTGTGGTAGTATACATATACCCAAATTGCATATGTATAATACATTAATGCATATCTGTGCACCTATACACATAACATACACACATATGTGTTTCTATAAATTTTACAAGAGACCAATACTTTTCTGGTGGTCAGAAAGCACAAAAGTTAAGGAGACCTAGTATATACACAAAATAAAAGCTGGAACAAAATTTAAACTATTTTTGATTCCTTCAATGAATCATTTGTTTGTCTTTATAGATTTTATATAGAAGCAAATCACGGAGCACCCAGGGATTTTCTGGCACCAGATCCCCCCTAGAATCACTGGGTTCTATGCTGAAGAAATTTGTGAAATGGGTTTGGAGGATGAATAGTGACAATTAGGTATTTAGCCAGGCCAGGAAACCTAATTCTAAAAAGTGGACAAAACGAATCAAGTCAATCTTAGCTTGGAGCATTCCACTGGCATTTTCTGGCTAAATGGTTGGTGGTAACTTACAGCCGTGGAGTGGTTATATAATAACAGTACAGTTTTCCCTTGAATGGAAGAGTCTTATTAGCTTCTGTACTCTACAAAATGGAAGCAGATAATAGCAAGTCTATCAAAATGCATTTACTTAATGAGTTCCTGCTACATGCTAGATTTTGCTCTATCCTAACTGATATTAAGAGTTTGAAGAATGGGGGGTAGTACTTTGACCAATGATCTGTATAGATGCAGCAGATGGTAAAGACACCACAAATGCAAAGATGATACAACACTCTGCAGAAAATGTGACACCCAATGGTAAATGAAGACAATGTGAGTAGAGAACAGTATGATGATTTTACAGAAGAAATCTACAACTAAGCAGCATTGCAACTATGACTTGCCTGTTTTCACTTGTTTTCACTTAATTTTTTATGTCTAAGGATAATATGTATAATCAGGAGAGGGGTGGAACCAAGATGGCAGAGTAGAATATGACTTGCTCTATTTGTCCTGGTTACACTGGGTATCTATATGCTCTTACATGTATTTTTGGATACACAAGTTCTGCATCTGTTTTGCCCTTCATTTATTTCTATGGTCATATTTCCTTTCTATGGGCATGTTCAACTACTAAACATATTATGATAATTGCTTAGAGAGCATACCACATTTGTGTACTCGTTTTCACTTAATTTTTATGTCTAAGGACAAGATGTATAATCAGGAGAGGGGTGGAGCCAAGATGGCAGAGTAGAAGCAGAAACTTGTTTAAGCTCACAATCTATCTACATCTAATATCTGTAAAAAATGTCTCTAAACAAATTTGAATGCTACAGAACCCACAAAGTGACCAAGAGAAATAAATCTTTGGCTAAAGGCAGCTTGGGAGTCTGACAGGAAGGGCCTATAACACTGGTTTGGGAGGAGAGCATAGTTCCGTGTGGGCCAAGCTGGCAACAGACCCACAGTACAGACCACCTGGAGCAGACTTCAGGAGCATGAATCATTGGCAGCTGTGGTGGTTTCCAGACTTCTCAACCCATAAATTCCAAAAAAAGGAAAAGGTCAGTGGGGAAAAACTGTTGATCCTGGGTGAAAGAAGAGCACAGTCCAGATCCTGCACCTGGGGTGGCAGAGGTGGCAGAGGCTACATCTGCTGCAGGTCCACAGATCATGGGGGCACAACGGGACTATCCAGGGGGTAATTGAAGGACTCTGGTTGTTGGCACAGAGGCAAGATTATCTTGCATACCCCTGTTTGGATCTGGGTCACAGTCTTGGGCGGTGTTCTTGCCATTGGGAGCATTAACATGGCAAGCCTTGCTGAGGCTTTGGAGAGGCAGTCCTCCTTATAGTTCTGAGGCAGGTGCCTAGACGAAGCTCTAACAATAACTGCACAAAACCCCAGAAATTTGGGACACAGCATTCTCCACTGTGGAAGCAGACGTCTATGGTGGCAAGCTCAAAACTCAAGTAATTGGCTGACAAGATAAACAAACACAGAAAGCAAAATCAGACTAGAGAATCATTTTGTGGTGACATAAATGATTGAAACACAGAACCAGAAGAAAACAACAAAGTTAATACTCCTTCATCAAAAGCCTCCAAGAAAAAGATGAATTGGTCACATGCCATGAGGGAACTCAAGAAGGATTTTGAAAACAAGTAAGTGAAATAGAGGAAAAATTTGGAAGAGAAATGAGATTGATGCAACAAAATCATTAAAATGATTCAACATCCTGCTAAAGGAGATCACCCCAAAATATTGAAGAAAATAACACCTTAAAATAATCTAAGTCAAATGGCATAAGTGGTCCAAAAAGCCAAATGTAGAGAATGCCTTAAAAAGCTGAATTGACCAGATGGAAAAGGAATTTCAAAAGCTCAATAAAGAAAATAATTGGTTCAAAATTAGATTGGAGAAAATGGAAGCTAATGACTTTATGAGAAATGAAGATACTATAAAACAGATCCAAACAAATAAAAAAATAGAAGGCAATGTGAAATATACTATTGGGAAAATCATTGACCTGGAAAATACAACCAGGAGAGATAATTTAAAAATTATTAGACTACCTGAAAGCCACGATCAATAAAAACAAAAAGCCTAGACCTCATCTTTCAAGAAATTATCATGAAAAACTGCCCTGATATTATAGAACTAGAAGGCAAAGTAGAAATTGAAAGAATTCACTGATCACCTCTTGAAAAGAACCCCAAAAGAAACTCCTAGGAATATTATAGCCAAATTCCAGAGTTCGTGGCTCAAGGAGAAAATATTGCAAGCAGTCAGGACGAAACAATTTGAGTATTTTGGAAACACAATCAAAATAACACAAGATCTATCAGCTTCTAAATTAAGGGATTTAAGGGCTTTGAATATGATATTCTGGAGGTCAAAGGAGGTAGGATTAAAACCAAGAATCACCTACACAATAAAACTGAGAATAATACTTCAGGGGAAAATATGGTCATTTAGTATATTAGAGGACTTTTAAGCATTCTTGATGAAAAGACCAGAGCTGAACAGAAAATTTGACTTTCAGATACAAGAATCAAGAGAAGCATGAAAAGTTAAACAGGATAGAGAAATGCATCATAAGGAACTTATTGAAGTCAAACTATTTACATTGCTACATGGAAAGATGATATTTCTAACTCATGAGACTTTTCTCAGTATGAGGATAGATGAAAGTTATATATGTGTTTCTATACATATACATGCATATGTATACATACAATATATTTACATATATAAAAACATATATGCATAAATATATATGTATACATATATGTGTCTATAGGTGGGTGGGAGTGTATATATGTATGTACATGTATACATAGAGGGCACAGGGTAAGTTGAAAGTGAAGGAATGATATCTAAAATATAAAATTAAGAGGTCATATAGTAATATTTTGGGGGAAAGAGAGGGGGAAACATATCATGTGGTGGTTTATCTCACTTAAAGGAGGCAGGAGAAGGCTGTTGCAGTGAAGGGAAATAGCAGGAAGGTGAAAGGGAATGAGTCAAACTTACTCTCATTGGATTTGGCTTAAGGAGGGAATAACATACACACTTAATTGGGTATCTTATCCTACAGGGAAGTAGGGGGGAAGGGGATAAGAGGGGGGATGATAGAAGGGAGGGGAGACTGGGGGAGAGGGTAACTAGAAGCAAACACTTTTGAAAAGGGACAGGGTCAAAGAAGAAAATAGAATAAATGAGGGACAGGATAGGATTGAGGGAAATATAATTTGTCTTTCACAATTTAACTACTATGGAAATGTTTTGCATAACTACATGTTATAAAATATATTGAATTGCTTATCTTCCCAGTGGGGATGGGTGAGGAGGGGAGATTTGAGAGAATCTGGAACTCAAAGTTTTAAAAACAAATGTTAAAAAAATTGTTTTTTATGCAAGCAGGAAAAAAAGATATACAGCTAATGGGGTAAAGAAATCCATCTAGCCCTACATGAAATTAAAAGGTGGGGGGGGGGGGTGTTTGGTGGGAGTATAAGAGAGGACAAACTGGGGGAAGTGGTATTCACTATGCTTGCCATCTGGAGGTGGGGGTAATGTATCAACAATGCAATATTCACAATGCCTACGATAATTATAAATATGCTGATATGGTTATTAATCACCAAATATACTAGGTTCTCTAGATTGGGAATAAAGCTAGAACATTTATTCAAATACCAGAAAACTGAGTCCCAAAAGCACAAAGTCAAGGCCATCACGGTAGTTATGAAGTTGGTACACGTAGCTAATGTAGTAAATACCCAAATTCTCAAACCTTCAAAACAGAACAGGCTACCTCAGGCAAAGGTCCTCCACTACCCACTCACAGCAACTGCTCAGAATCCAGGAAGCTTGCTCATAGCAGCTCTGGCCCCCTGCAATTCCCATCCCTGGCATTCCTTTGGAGTCCTTAACAGAAATTCTGGCTGGCTCAAAAGCAGGAGTTTTCTCCACCACCACCACCATGCTGCTGCTGCTGCCGCCGCTGCCACTGCCACCACCAAGCTTCCAGTAGCCTCTAGCTTGGCTTCCACTTCCTCTTGCCCCACCCATTACTGCTACTTCAGCAAGTCCAACAGGGCTTGGAACATCTTTAAATCCCATAGCCCTTACAGGGTAGGAGAGAGATGAGGAGAAAACGTGTAACTCAAAATCTTGGGAAATTAATGATGAATATGTAAAATAAAATAAATAAATTTTTAAACAAAATCAGACCTGATTTTTCCACATCCCCTCCAACATTTGTCACTTTGTCTTCTATCATTTTGACCTATCTGGTAGGTATAAAATGATATCTCAAGGTTGTTTTAATTTGCATTTCTCATCAATAATGACAGCATTTTTTATATGATGATAAATTATTTTGATTTCTTCTGAGGAAAATTGCTTGTTCATATGCTTTGACCATTTATCAACTGGGGGAATGACTTATATCCTTATAGATTTGACAGAGTTTTCATATATTTTAGATAGAGACCTTTATCTGACAAACTCTATAAAAATTTTCCTAATTTTCTGTTTTCTTTCTGATCTTGGCTACATTTGCTTTCTTTGCACAAAACTTTTTTTTAAATTTTAATGCAATAAAAAGGATACATTTTACACCTAACTTTGCCCTCTTTGTCTCGTTTATTCACAAATCACTTGCCTCACAATAAGTCTGATAAATATGTTCTATGTTCTAATTTTTTTTATAATATATCTTTTTGTATCTAGATCATGCATCCATTTTGACCTTATAGCCTGCTCGGTTTCTGCCACATTGCTTTCTAGTTTTCTCAACAATATTTTCCAAATAATGAATCCAGAGAAAGAACTAATAAATATAATTATGCATGGAAAAATGTGTGTATGTCTGTGTGTATATATTGTGTCTAATGGTAGCCATGTGTAGGAAATGGTGGGTGAGGGAAGGAAAAAATAAATTTATATCATAATTTATTGCATATTTTAAAGGAAGAGCAAGTAGTACATAGTAAATTTATAGTTTCATACCTAATCATCTGTTTATTGTACTATTTTATTGAAAATGCTTATTTTAGTCAATAAATTAAAATTTTAATTTAAAAGAAATCAGTCCTGTGATTTCACTAGTGTATGGAATTCCTAATTAAGAAATCCCCCATGAATAAGGCTCTCCAAGGATCACAATTTATAGCCTTTAAGAGTTACCTAGAGTAGGCACTGAGATTAAATGATCTACCCAAAATCACATCTAGGTGGCTGATGGGAAGAATTTAAAATCAGATCTTATTGAGTCTCTTAATCTGTTACACCATATTATTTCTCAAAAAACAGGGGTCCTTAACTTGGGGTTCATGAATTTATGTATTAGATAGATAGACCAACAGATGATAGCTAGATAACTATATTTCATTATAATTGTTTTCCTTTGTAGTACTGTTTATTTTATGTGTTTAAAAACAATATTTTAAAGTGTTCCCTAGAGTTCACCAGACTGCCAAAGGGGTTCTTGTCATACACACACACACACACACACACACACACACACACACACACACAGAGTTTAATGAACACCATACAAAAAAATATTCACAGGAGGAAGATTAAGTTTTATCAGCAGTAAACTTAGGGTCTTTCCCAGAATTTCAGAATTATAAGGATCCTGATATTATTATGTTCAACCTAAAAATGGAAAAAAAGGACTTCCTGAAAAACATGGCTAACAAATGGTTATCCAACCTTTGTTTAAAGACATCAAGCAAGCAGAAACTCAGTTCAAAGTGTGTTGAGTTAAATTTTTCATAGTTTAGTTATTAGAATATTTCTTTGTGTAGAATCTAAGTCGAACTGCTTGCAACTTACTTGCACTGCTACTAATTTTGCCCTCAGGATGAAAGCAAAAGAAGATCAATCAACCAAGTACTTACTAAGTTCTTATTATATACATGGGCCTGAGCTAGGAATATAAAAATAAAGCAGTCACAAACATTGTCTTAGTCTTCAAGGAACATATATTCCATTGGAAAGAGGCAGTACTTTAACTGAGCCTCAAAATACAGCATGGACTTACTACAAAATGTTCATCCAATTATCCCTTTGGATATTTTCCATTATATCAATTTTCTTTTTAAATAGTAATCACCAGAGTGAGGCAAACCTGAGAGACTACTCTACAGGGAGCTCCTACAAAGCAAGCATTCAGGAAGTTAGAAGAAGTGAAACCAGGACACTCTCAAGGTCTCTCTGAAGAACTTTAGAATCAATCATGAGACAGGGGAGACACTGGCATAAGACTGCCCAGCATGGCATATCTGAATCAAAGAAGGTGCTATTCTATATTATCAAAGTAGAATCTCTGTAGCTCAAAAGAAAGCACAAATTTAATCTCCTCTTCAAATATCCATAGGGACTACTCGTGTCCAACCTGTGGTAGAGCCTTCTGAGCTCATATTAATCTGCTCTGCCACAGTCAGAGATGCTGAACCTTGACCCTAACATAGTAATATCATTTCGGTCCTCTTTGAGAATGAAGGACTGCATCCTAATCTAGCCCAAAGTGGAATAAAATACTCCATAAAAAATCTCACAAAGTTAGAATACAGTAGATCTATAACTTCCCTGTTATTCGAAGCTTTAGACCTTTTAATGAAGCCCAGCATCTCTTTAGCAATTTGAGTTGCTACATCATCCTGATTATTAATATTAAAATTTATACTCCACCAAAACCCCAGAGGTTTCAGAACAACTGCTGTTTTTTTCTTCCTTCCCCGACTTATTTGTGAAGATTTTACTTTGTTGTGTGCCAAACATGTAAAAATTCATATGCATCCCAATTTGATTCCATCTTAGTAGACTCGGCCCAGTGCTCTAAACTATCAAGAGATTTTCGAATCCTGACTTTGTCATCTAGTATGTTAGTTGTTCCATCCTAGCTTTGTTGTCATCTGCAAACGTGATGAGGAAGCCATCTGTTCCTTCATCTAAATCACTGAGGAACAGTACCAGGCGAAGCAGAGATCCCAGGAGTACACCACTGGAGACCTCCTGCCATATGTAGGCCTCACTTTATCCAGATCTAACAACAGGTATATGCATATATACTTCAAACAATGGACAACAATCAGCAAGAGCAAGTGCTCTAAATGTAGGCAGACTGGCAGCTTGAAAAGTTAACAGTTGTTGATAATTTCACATTGAAAGAAAGAAGAGAAATAATATAGACAAGACCCAAAAATAAAATTTAAAAATGTGTGGGACTATTTAGTGTCAGGGAAAATGTCCTTATACACCTTCAATAGCCTCTGAAAGCATAAATTTCTTTTTGCTCTACAACATAAATCCTTCTGTGTTTTAAGTATGGATGTATATGTATATGTTTGTATACATACATATATTTTCTGAAAAAATAAATTATAAGGAATAATACATAATTTTAAAAAATCAACATTCATTAATTACATCTTCTGTGCCAAGCACAGTGTTAGACATTGAGAATATGAAGGCAAGGGTGAAACAGTTCCTTTTCTTAAAGAGCTCAAATTTGGGGGGGAAAGAAAACACATACATGTGCGCATACTCACACACATACACACATACAGAGTATCAATGTATACACAATACAAATAAAATAAACATAAGATAGTTTGGGGAGGGAGTGCATGAGCAACAGGAGATTCTAGGAAGTCAAATAACTGTGGATATAGTTTATCAAATTTCAACATAACCTTTGATGGTTTCTCTTATTCTTACAAAATACATTAAAACACATATACATGCATATATTTAGTGTTATCTATTATTGCTCTTCTTTCTCGCAATGTGAAATTACACACGCAGACACTTCATAAGAAACAATTCAAATATAATAGAGTCACAATCAGAATGACACAGAATTTAGCAACTTCCATTAAAGCATCATGGGGCTTAGGACATGATATTCCAGAAGGCAATGGAGCTAAGGATACAGCCAATAATAACTATTCAATAAAAACTTAGTATAATCCTTCTGGGTAAAAACTGGATACTTCATGAAATTCAGGACTTTCAAGAATTCCTGATTAAATAAAAGAGCTAAATAGAAATTTTGACTTTCAAATATAATATTCAAGAGAAGCATAAAAAAGGAAACAGAAATTATAAGGATTCAATAAGGTTAAAATGTTTATATCTCTGTACAGCAAGATGAATATGGTAACTTCTAAGACTTTTATCATTATTAGAGCAGTCAGCAATATACATAGGAATAAAGCACAGGTGCGAGATGACTATGATGAGATGATTACCAAAAAACCTCAAATAAAGAGGTTAGAAAAAAGGATACATTGAAAAAAGGGGAAAGGAGATTAAGACTGGAAAAACAATTATCTCATATGAAAAGAGGCACAAAAGGAATTACTTTTACAATGGTTGGGAGGATGGGGGGATGGCAGGCAATGCTTGAAACTTCCTTTCATCAATAATGACTCAAAGTGAAAATAACATACACACACAGTAGGATACAGAAATCTATCTTATCTTACAAGGAAGTAGTACATGAAGGGGATAAGAAAAAGAGAGGGAGATAATAGAAGTGAGGGCAGATTAAGGAAGGCAATGATCAGAATCAAAAGCAGAATTTTGAGCAAGTGTAAGTTAAAGAAAGAGAAGGATAAACAAGGGAATGTAGGATGAAAGAAAATATACAGTTTATAACTATAACAGTAAATATGAATGGAATAAATACACCCATATTATGGAAATGAATTGAAAAATGAATTAAAACCTAGAATCCAACAATATGATTTTGATAACAAACACACTTAAAAGAGAAAGGCAAACACAGAGTAAAAATATGGGGCTGGTGAAGAATTAGTTATGATTCAGATGAAGTTAAAAAAAGTGGGGCTAACAATCATTATCTTGTATAAAGCAAAAGGGAAAACAGACCTAATTAAAAGAAATAAGCAAGGAAGTTACATTTTCCTAAAAGCATTAAAATGAAATATTACCAATATTATATATGTGTGTGTGTGCATGCATGTACCAAATGGCATCAGATACAAATGGATACAAATTCTTAAAGGAAAAGTTAAATGAGTTAAAGGAGGAGCTAGTACAGCTATAATAGTGGGAAAGCCTCCACTTTACCCTCACAGAACTAGATAAATATAACCATAAAATAAAAAAGTTAAGAAAATGAATAAAACTTTAGAAAACTTAGAAATGATAGACCTCTAGAGAAAACGGAATCAGAATAGAAAGGAGTATACATTTATTTCAGCTGTGCATGGTACCTTCAGAAGAACTGACCACGTATTAAGGCATAAAAACTATCCAAACAAACACAGAAAGGCAGAATAAGGAATTCATTTTTTTATCACAAGGTATTTGGAAGCCTCTAATCCCAGTACAGATCAGCAACCTAGATCCTGTGGTAATAGCTGAACAGGCCAGCAGCACAGCAGGCCAGCTGTGAGACCTCCAGGCCCAATGCAGCAGGCTACTATTTAGGGCTAGCAGGACATGGGGCCCTGGCACAGGCATGTAGAATACAGCATATGATCCCAGTGCATCAGGCAAGCAGCCAACCCCTGGAAACACAGCACAGAAAGGTAGTGACTAACCCCCAAATCCCAGCACAAGAAGCTAGGAATAGCACCCTCCTCTGTACACCAGGAGCAGAGCTCAACTTAAGAAGACATGAAATAGGCTGGGAAATAAGCAAAACACCCCCCCGCAACACACACACACACACACACACACACACATACATTTGTGTGTGCCCTGACCATACAAAGCTATTATGACAACAAAAAAGACCAAAACACAAACTCAGAACAGCACAGCAATGTCAAAATGCCTAGATATGAAGCCTTAAAGAAAAATATGAATAAGTCTCAGGATCAAAATGTCCTCCTGGAAGAGCTCAAAAATCATTTGAACATTCAAATAAGAGAGGTAGAAGAAAAATTGAGAAAAGAAATTCATGCAAAAGAATCATTGAAAAAGAGACAGCAGCCCAGAAAAAGAAAGGAACTCCTTAAAAAGTAGAATTGGCCAGATGGAAAAGGAGATACAAAAATTCTCTAAAGAAAACAAATCATGCAGCATTGATGATTTCAGATGTAGCAAAAATAGATCTAATTGAAAGATAAAAGGAAAGAAAGAGCATCTTGATAAAGGTACCATAGAAAATGAAGCAACATCAATATACTAAACATATATTTACTAAATGTTATGTCAAGCCATATTTCTGCTTTTTTTTTCCATTTTCTTTTGTTTTTGAGGGGGAAGGCAGGGCAATTGGGGTTATATAACTTGCCCAAGGTCACATGGGTAGTAAGTGTTAAGTGTCTGAGGCCGGATTTGAACTCAAGCCCTCCTGACTTCGGGGTCAGTGCCCTATTCACTGTGCAACCAGCTACCCCATAACAAGCCATATTTCTAAAGAAGTTAAATGAGTTATAGGAGGAAATAAGCAGTAGAACTATATTGTGAGGTTACTCAAATTTCCCCTCTCAGAATCTGATACACCTAACCATAAAATAAACAAGAGAGAAGTTAAGGAGATAAAAAAAATTAGAAAAAAATAGATATGATAGACATCTAGAGAAAACTGAGGGAGGATAAAAATGAATCTATCATTTTGTCATTGGTACATGTCACCTATGCAAAAATTGATCATGTATTGGAGCAAAAAGAAATCACAACACCTCACAATCAAATATAGAAAAGCAGAAGTATTAAATGCATCCTTTTCAGATCATTTTTTGCAATAAAAAGTTACAATAAATAAAGGGCCATGGAAGAACAGGTAAAAAATTATTTGGAAACAGAATAATCTAACCCTAAAGAACGAGAATGAGTAGGGTAAACAACAAACATAGAAGCAATCAATAATTTCATCAAAGAGAATGAAAACAATCAGGCAACACACCAAAATTTATGGGGCACAGTCAAAGCAATACTTAGGAACAATTTGATATATCTAAATGTTTACATCATTAAAACAGAGAAAGGAGATCAATGAATTGGATATGCAACTAAAAGGATAGAAAAAGAATAAATTTAAATTTTCCAATTAAAGAACAAATTGGAAATCCTGAAAAATGAGAGATTAAAAAACAAAACAAAACAAAAAAGAGAAAAGGAATAAAACCACTGACATAATAAATAAAACTAAAAACTGGTTTTATTTAAAAAATTAAATAAATTAATCATTGGTTAATTTGACTAAAAATTTGATTAAAAACCAAATAATCATCATCAAAAACAAATAGGGTTAATTGAACAAAAATGAAGAGGAAATTTGAGCAATAATTAGGAACCATTTTGCTCACTTGTATGCCAATGAATTTGAAAATTAAAGTGAAATGGATGCATATTTACAAAAATATAAATTGTGCTGATTAACAGAAAAAGAAATAGAATACTTAGCTCCATTAAAAAAATTAATTAGACAAGCCATCAATGAACTCCCTAAGGAAAAATCCCCAGGGGCAAATGGAATCATAAGTGAATTCTACCAAACATTTAAAGAACAATTTTCTCCATTACTATAGAAATGATTGGGGAAAAATAGGTAAAAAAATAAATCCTACCAAATTCCTTGTGTGCCAGAAACAGTGTTGATACTTAAACCATGGAGAGCAAAAACAGAGAAAGAAAGTGACAGATCAATTTCCTTAATTAATATTGATTAAAAATGTAAATAAAATATTAGCAAGGATATTATAACAATTTATTACATGATAATACACTATGGCCAAGTGGGATTTTTATCAGAAATACTTTATTGGGGGGCTCACTTTGAGAAGCGTTGTGTGATTTGATCAGATGAGACTCTGGGCTGCTGTTGAGAGGCCCCCGGCTTTAAAAACCCAGATGTTGATGCATCCCTCTCTGATAACTGTGATTTGGTATTGATGTAATTGTTCTGCAGATTGGAAGCCTGCCTGCTTGTTCTGTTTGTTTCTCTGTCTTGTAAGTTCTTGTAAGTTGAAGTGCAGGGTGTAAGTTGTAAGTAACTGTCTTGTAAGTTGAAGTGCGGGGTGCTGACCTTTTTCCCCTGAACTAGGTAAAAGATATATGTTTGACTGATTAAAGTAAGCTTGTTAACCCATTTTGAGTTGCTTTCCTTTAGAAAAACAGATTAAGAACCTGTGTTGCCAGCCACACTGTGGATATTGCGGTGCTAGCCACTACAAAATGGCAACGAGGATAGGATTTGCTGAGTAAAAGGAAAGTATGGGGGCTGGGATAATTGTTGTTTCCCAGTTGTGGTAGTTGTCACTCTGTGGAGCCATGGAGCAGGAAAGAATAACGGCCTGCATGCTGACTTCACTGAGCTGAGAGCAGGAATGGTGAGCTGCTTGTATGGAGACCTGTGGAGAAGCCAGGAGCTGCTGCACTCTGAGGGAGGGGAAGGAAGACAGGAGTTTGGAATTCATCCATAGGACAAGATAAGTTCTGTGAGGAAAAGCAGGGACACTGAATGTGTTTCCTTGCTGCATCCCACAGTTTGGGACCCGGGGGAGGATGGACTTGTGACTATGGTGGATGGGGTAAAGTGCCATGGACCACCAAGGACCCCACATTGGTTTTGTTGCCTAGCCTCCTCTCTGGACCTGGAAGAAGAAGCTAGAGCAGTGTGAGCAGAAGGACATCCCCATCCTCTGAAGAGAAATTTATTTGGACTCTTATTTTGAATTGATGTGATAATGCAATGTACTTTGTGTTTAAGGCCTTGCCCCGATGTTTTAGACCCAGAGGGGGAAATAGAGATTGAAAGAATCCAGAGATCACCTCCTGAAAAAGATCACAAAAAGAAAACTCCTAGGAATATTACAGCCAGGTTCCAGAATTCCAAGATCAAGGAGAAAATACCACAAACAGCCAGAAAGAAACAATTTCAATACTGTGGAAACACAATCAGAATAACACAGGACCTGGCAGCTTCTACACTGAGGGATCGAAGGGCATGGAATATGATATTCCAGAGGTCAAAAGACCAAGAATTAAATTCAAGAATCACATACCCAGCAAAACTGAGTATTTTGTTTCAGGGGAAAAGATTGTTATTCAGTGGAATAGAGGACTTTCAAGCATTCTTGAGGAAAAACCAGAGTTGAATAGAAAATTTGACATTCAGACACAAGAAGAAAGAGATACTTGAGAAGGTAATCAGGGAGAAGAAATCAAAAGGAACTTATGAAAGTTGAACTATTTACATTCCTACATGGAAAAACAATGACTGTGACTGATGAAACCTTTCTCAGTATGAAAATAATTGAAGAAGCTTGTATGGGCATATGAATACATATGTGAATGTGTGTATATATGTTTACAGGTATACATGTATAGAGGGCACAGGTTGAATTTGGTGGCAAGGGACGATACTTAAGGGGTGAAGTTAAGAGGTGGGAGAGGAAAGTGGCAAGAGGAGATGGGGAGAGACAGGGTAGGGTAAACTATCTCATGTAGAAGAGGCAATGGGAAGTGTTTGCAGGGGAGGAGAAGAACAGGAAGGCAAAAAGGCAAAACCATATTCTCACTGAGTTTGGCTCAGGGAGAGAATTCCATACATACTAAATGGGATATCTCACCCTGTAGGAGAGTAGGGGGAAGGGGGAGGAGATGGTATATGATGGAAGGGAGGGCATTCTGGGGGGAGGGGAGGCTGGAAGTACCCACTTTCAAAGAGGGACAGGATCAAAGTAGGGAATGGACCAGGTGGGGGATGGGATGGGTGGGAGGGAAATATAAGCAGTCTTTTACAATATATCTACTATGATAATGTTTTGTATGGCTATACATGTACAACACATACTGAATTGCTTATCTTCCCAGAGGGAGTGGGTGACAGGGGAGAAAGGGAATGGATCTGAAATTCGAAGTTTTAAAATTAAATGTTTCAAATATATATATAAATACTATTATTAATATACTATTTTGCATGTAATCAGGAGATAATATGTGCAGGCATTGGGGCACAGAGATTCACTTTGCCCTAATGGTAGAGTCAAAGCGGGTATGGGAAAAGATATGGGAGAGAGCAGACTGGATGAGGAGGTATCTTGTGGGACTGCTATTCTAGGGTGGTGAGTAGGGGAAAAATGGGGGAAAACTGTAATTCAAAATCTGGCAGAAATGAATGATGTAAACCAGAAGTTAATAAAGCATTTGTTAATTTAAAAAAAAAAGAATTTCTTGAAGGATGATTTCTAGGTTCTTTTTTGATCATGACTTTCAAGTGGTCCAATAATTTTTAAATTATCCCACTTGCATCTATTTTCCAGATCAGTGAGTTTTTGCAATGAGATATTTCTCATTGCTTTCTATTTTTCATTTGTTAGGATCTTTTTAATAGTATCTTGATTTCTCATAAAGTCTTTAACTTTCATTTGCACCAGTCTAATTCTGAAGAAATTAGAAGAAATCATTCTTCAGTGAGCTTTTGAAATTCTTTTTCCATCTGGCAAATTCAGCTTTTTAAGGCATGTTTTCTCCTCATTGGCTTTTTTAAACCTTTTTTGCCATTTGAATAAGTTTATTTTAAAGGTATTATTTTCTTCAGTCAATTTGTTGACTCACTCCTTATGATTTTCTTGCATCATTTCTCATTTCTCTTCCCAATTTTCCTCTACTTCTCTTACCTGATTTTCAAAATCCTTCTTAAGCTCCTCTATGGTCTGTCATCCAGTTCATATTTTTCTTGGAAGCTTTTGTTGCAGGTTTTTTTAGGTCTTTGTCTTCCTGCTGTTCCATGCTTTGATCCATTTTGTCCCCAAAAAAGGAATCTAAAGTTGCATTGCTGTGCTTGTTTTGCTTCCTTTGCTTGCTCATGTTGCCACTCAATTACTTGAATTTTGAGCTTTTTAACAAAGTAGAACTCTGCTTTCAGAGAGGAGAGCTTTGTCCCAAATTGCTGGTGTTAGGTGCCAGAGCTATTAATTATGTGCCCTCTCAGAAGCCTACAATGGCTCTGGCAACTGGTCACACACTCCAGGACCTCTACCCAGGACAGCAATCTGGATCCAAGCAGGTTTACACAAGATTGGTTACCTCTCAGAATGTTCACTTAGTCCCCCTACAATCTCCAGGCTAGGAACTCTAAAGCAGCCACATGGCGGCGGCTGCATGGGTCACTTCACCTCAGGTGTTCCTCCTTCTGCGGCAGTGTCCATACCACTCTCCTGGACCCCCAGTTCCCAAAGTCCACAATGATCTCTCACTTTGTCTTTAGCATGTATGGGTTTATAATTCTGGAAACTTTCCCAAAGTCTCTCCAGCTGTGGCTGGTTTTGGCCACCCTTGGGCTAAAATTGCAGGCTCAAGCAGGCCTGGGCTCTGCTCCCATCACACTGTGATAGACCCATCCTGTCCACCTTTTGGGTTGCCTTCAATGGGAGATTTGTTTCTGTCTATCACATTGTGGATTCTGTAGCTCTAAAGATTTTTAGAGTCATATTTTGTAGGTATTTGAGGTGGTTATGGAGAGAGCTCATGGAGTTTTCCTGCTTCTATGTTACCATCTTGGCTCTGCCCCTAGCTGCCTATCTCTACTAAGCAAAAACTTGTAGATAAAGTTCCTGGAAAACATGAGAGAGGTCACAATTTATATATAATTTGAGAATTATTTGCAAAGTGATGAAAATTGTAACCTTTGGAGAAGATATCACCAAGAGAAATTTCATAGATAGAGATGAACAAAAATAGAATTCCAAGGAATATCCACATGAATGGAAAAAAAGGAAAACCAGTGAAACAGAATTAGCAGTAATGTAGGAGACACAGTGTCTCATAAACCTAGGGATTAGAGCATTCAGAAGACAGGGTCAGCATCAGATGCAATAGAGGTCAAGGAAAATTACTACTAAGAAAAATGATGGATTCAAAAGCCAAAATGTTATAGATATTCCTTGAAAATATAGTTTCACAAGGCCCAGGGTTTCTTAGTTTTTGTCAGTGAGTAAGATGGCAGTGCTTAGGCATCTGGATATAAAGGAAAATTAACCAAGTATTCAATGGTAAAGCCTAGAGGATATAAGGCCATAGTGGTGACCCAAATAAGGCCTAATGATTTCTTGACATCACCAAAAGCACTAGATTTTTTAAAATTTATATCTCATCTAAGCAGCATGAAGAGTCTTTATACTTTTTTTTTCCAATTGGCCACCCTTAGGATCTCACCTGGACTGGGGAAGAAATGAAAGCTAAGAAAGATAACAGTGGAACAAGGTGTCCATAATATTCCCACTTGGTTGCCCCATTGTATCTAGACAGTTCCTGATAAGGAATGTGCATCCTGGAAGATTTCTCACTAAAGCAATAGAAAGAGGTTGTATGGGACCAATTCTTCCATAGCATTATAAGTACTGTAAGGTCAGTGGTTGGGAGATTAGATAAAGTATGGGCAAAGGAAATAGAGTGAGAAATTGTAGATTACAAAAGTTTGAAGAGTTAGTTTGTCAGGGAGGATTATAAAAGAAAAATAAATAAGATGAGTATACACATGAGTAAGTATTACTAAATGCAGCCAATGTTCTGTGCATACCTATGAGGTTGAAAAAGGGAAAAGGAAATAAAAATTACATTGGTCTTCTTCACTTACTTTAGCATCCTTACTTAGTTTTTTTCTATCCTTAAGGTTGAAGTTGCCAGATGTTTGGCCTTGGGATATGTAAAGTATTTCCCTATGTAAAAGAGAGAGTTATCTGTGGTTTCCAAGTCACAGAAATTCTAATTCTATGATAATGTGACATTTAATGTTTCATTAGCAAAGAAAAATGAAGTAGTCATCCGGGAGGATTCAGATTAGAAAGGAGAAAAAAGTGTTTTGCTGGCAAATATGGCAATAGTGTAGAATGTGTTTCCAAAAGAGCCTCTGGCATCTCTATCTCTGGAGATCATTTACAGTACTCTCTGTACTGAAAAATCTTTATATTTCTTTGGTATTTGAAATCCATCAAGCTTTAATTTTAATATCACACAGAATTTAAGCGGAATTAATCTTTAAAATTTCTTGTTGTCTTGAGATCCACTTGTAGTATAAGTACTAAAGATTAGTAAAGAGTGTGCTGGTATTTTCACTTAAGAATAGCCTGAAGGCCAGAGACACCTAAGCATGCAAATTCAGCTTATACTTGAAAGTGCCCACATGATGTTTCCTTGTTGCTTAGTTTTCTGCTTCTGATTTCTAGGTTAACATTTCATAATGTAATTTCACACATTGCAATGTTTAAAAAGAACTGCCCTTATCTGTATTTGTCTCTTTGAAACATCTTATCAATGATCTAGTCCATAGGTTCCCAAAGTGGGTGATATCACCCCCTGGGGGTACTGGAACTATGGGGGGGCAGGAATAGCCTTGGGGAGTGTGGAATAAAAATAAGGGGGCAGTGGAAGCATAAGGAAAAAAGAAAACATAAGATAATTTTGAAAAACTGCTTGTGTATGTTTCATCTCTTAGGCAACAGAGTTAAAGTCATTGTGACTACATTATTTTCGAAGTAAATGTAAAATATGTGAGCTATAATTGATCAGTGATCAAGTCTGCTAACAGGTCTTAACAAGCAAGTGCTGGCAGGAGAGTCACACATTGTCAGGAAATCCAGCATGCATTGGTAGGAATATGTGCGGGTAATGACATGTTCACAATACGATGACACGGATACATGACACAATATTGCATCATCAAAATTTCAATGCAGGATAAAGACTCACAAATTTACAATTAATTATTAAATTTAAGATGCATCATTTTTTAAAGAATATATTTTATTATTTTTGAAATGATGCAATAAAAAAACATTAAAAGAGTTAAAGAAAGTAGATTTCTAGGGGAACACTGAGTAATTTTTCTTAAAGTGAACAATAGGCCAAATAAGTTTGGGAACTTCTGTTCTAGGCTCTGGCATAACATCACAAAGGCTCTGATTATTGGTATTCTGAGATGACCCAAAGCGATCTCGGTCTTCCTGTGTGAATGTTGTTCTCCATCACTTACTTTTAGGCAAAAATGTATCAATCACTTTTCTATCAGTCTCTGTATTATATATGTATGTATGTGTGTACGTATGTATGTATGTACGTATCTATCTATCTATCTATCTATCTATCTATCTATCTATCTATCTATCTAGGATTACTGTACCCTGAGAGGTTTGAGGTATCTCTTCTCTAATGCTATGTACTCAAGTCACATTATCTATGTTTCCTCCACTGTTGTGCATCAGAAAGTGACTAGTACCCCACGTCCAACCAAGGTGGGATAAATATTTATTTGGAAGATGTAGAAAGAATGAAAGCAGAAATATTTTCCTCCAACACCTTTGGTAACAATCTCCCTTATCTCAACTTGGTTTTTGAGTAGAGTAGACCCATCCTTAGCATAATTTCTACAAAGTCTAACTCTCCCAAGTTCATTAACAAATGTGCCATCACTGCCTGATGAGTCCTTCATAAGAATTGCTGGCTTAAATCTTTAAATTCTTGCTTTTTTAGACTAACACTAACTGAAGTGAGACTGACCACAAACTCAACATGGATTAGACTTCTAGATGCCCCATGCTCAGGACTTGTCCTCCTGATTTATTTATTTATTTATTTATTTTTGTTTGTTTGTTTGTTTGTTTGTTTGTTTTTTGGAGGGCGATTTGTGTTAAGTAACTTGCCCAAGGTCAAACAGCTAGGTTTTTATTTGTGTGTCTTAAGTGTCTGAGGCCTGATCCGAACTCAGGTCCTTCTGACTCCAGGGCCTGCACTCTACTCACTGCACCACCTAGCCGTCCCTCCTCCTGATTTATTAAAGCTTACAAGGTTACAGTTTCAATCCCTTCACTTGAAAGAAAATGTTCTGAGGGAGGCATAGAAATCGAGGTTTCTATTTATGGGATCACATGTTTGTTTTGGAGAAAAAGCCTTAAAGGCATCTCCCCTTAAAGTGTTGTTTCTCAACAGAGTCTATCTAAAAGCAGAGATCCAAAAAGAAAGAGAAATTGAGAAGACTGATGAGACTCTGGAGCTACTCCCCTTTGAAGTCATTCCTGGATCTGGCTAACAGACAACTGACAAGACTTTCCATAACCACATCAGCAGCAGAAAAAAATGTCTATACATGATTCAAAAACTTTTTAAGGCAATTCCATTATATCTTATCTGTGCCAGAATCAGGTTCTTCAACTCCTCTCATGGAGGAAGTGGTAGCAGAGATGCTCTGTGCATGTTTCAATCCCCTATGGTTTTAACTGAGCATGAGCTAATTTTCCATTTTCTGTTATGCAAAGGCTGAAGATAGATTTAGATACAGATTTATAGACAAGTCTGGTGTTTAATTGTTTTACTTAGGACTGACTCTACATGACCCCATTTATGGCTTTCTTTGCAAAGATATTGGAGTGGTCTGTCATTTCTTTCTACAGATCATTTTACATGTCAGGAAGCTGAGGCAAACAGAATTAAGCGACTTGCCAAGGGTCACACAACTAGTAAGTGTCTGAGATAGTATTTAAATTTAAGTTTTTCTCACTTCAGGCCAACACTCTATCCACTCTACCACCTATATAGAAACACATTTATTAATGCATGGATAGATACATAAATATCCATACACAGAAACAGGAAATTATTCCAAATAGGTTTTGAATGCATGTATCTGTATCATAATGGTTTATGATTTACAAGTGAATCAAGCAATGCTTTTACCTCATGTGGATGACAATCATGTGCTATTCATTGACTGTATCATGACATTGGTCACTGCCTTGTAGTGTTTAAGATAATTTTACAGACTGTGTTTGATAGTTTTAATTTCTATTTATTTCATGATGAATGTTTTTTTTCCAATTAAAAAGATGTTGTTAAAATGCAGAAAATAGTCTGTCACTTAAATAGGTGATACAAATATTAAGCAGATTTGTGTAGGGATATATTTTTGTGTGATATATATTTCTATAAATCTGGGCTTGGGGTAAGAGTTTGTCAACTCTTTTTAATTATTTTTAACAGTTTATAAATTTATACTTATGACAATATTTCAGTCACTTTTGAGTTATGTCCAACTCTTCAGGACCCCATTTGGGATTTTCAAATAGGAGATACTACACCCAGTAGGGAACATAGAAAGACACAGTATCACAGAGTTGTAGGCAGGAAATATCTTCAAAGAGTGTAACTTCTCCTCTGAAACTTCAAAAAAGAGTGGATTATAAATTTCAAGGTCTATTTCCAAAGATGTTTAGGGGAAAAAGGAAAAGAAGCTATATGTTCTAAAATATTTATTGCCACTCTCTCTATGGTGTCAAAGAACTGGAAATTATAAGGAAGCCTATCAATTGGGGAATGACCAAACAAATTATGGCAGATGATTATGATGGCATGCTACTGTGCTATAATAAAATATGAGCTCTGGGGTGAGTAAAATCAGGGACTTGCTTGAGCTTTCCCCCAAACTCATGCAAATACCCGTAAAATGACTCTAACCAAATTCTAGAGCTACAGAACCCACACAATAACAGAGTGAAACAAAATCTCCAACCCAAGAGAGACTTGAAGGTCAATAGGAAGGGTCTATCACACCAGGCTGGGAGTGGAGCACAGTCCAGCATGGGCCACACCAGCTTCAGGGGGCTGAATCACTGACAGCTGTGGCAATTTCCAGACATTTTGGCCCACAATCACAAAAGATAGCATAGAAGATCAATGGGAAAACTCTGTGGGACCTGGGTGAGAGAGTAATGAGTTCCAATCCCAGTACCTGGGCAACAGAGGTAATGGAGGAGCAGCAGCAGCAGCAACAAGAGCAGCAGTGGCTGCCTCTGGAGCCCCTGGACCACTTGCTGTGTGGGGATCAAGCAGGATATAATATTCTTGAGGTCAGAGGAGCTAAGACTAAAACAAAAAATCACCTACCCAGAAAAATTGAGTATAAAACTTCAGGGGAAAATAGAGGACATTCAATGAAACAGAAGTTCTAAGAATTTAGGGAGATGAATCTTTCTGATTCCAGACCCAGTATTCTATAAATAAATAAATAAAAGAGAGATAGTAATTATCAATAAATATATACGATGAGACCAAATGAGATAATTTTGAATTATAGGCTATTTTTGTTTATTAATATTTATTAATTCCTATTGCACAAAAACCATTTTGGCAAATAAAGGTTATTTTTACCTAATCTTTCCAAGTCTAAATTTCATGACTAAACTCTTCATTTATTTTCCACATTGTGTTGTGTTTAACCTGAAAATGTCACCAAATAGCTTTTCTTTAATAGTAATGTAATTTAATAAAACTATTATTGAATATTTTAATGTTTATAGAGGAAATAGGGTACTGTCAAGCATTCTTGATGAAAAGATCATTTGAAAAGAAACTTTAACTTTCAAATATAAGAATCAAGAGAAGCATGAAAAGGCAAACAGGAAAGAGAAATCATAAGGGACTTATTAAAGTTGAAATGTGTACCTTCTTACATGGAAAGATGATATTTGTAACTCATGAGACCTTTCTTAGTATGAGAGTAGCTGGAGGGTGTGTGTGTGTGTGTGTGTGTGTGTGTGTGTGTGTGTGTACACATATAGACAAAGGTCACAGTTTGAGTTGAATATGAAGAGAGAGAGAGAGAGAGAGAGAGAGGCAGTTGACAGTCAAGCTACAGAATATTTATACATAAGAGAACACTATGAAAAATTCACTAGAGAGGGGACTATATAGAGTTAAACAAGACCATTTATCCTATTTCCCATGTCAGAGAATTCATTTATCATTCCAGAACTGTGTAGTTGTTTAATTAGGTTAGTAATGTAAAGACTTTTATGAGTGCATTCAGAATTTCCCTGGCTAAGGAACTGGAGTGGTTTTCATTTCTTTCTCAGCTCATTTTGCAGATGAGAAAACTGAGGCAAACAGGGTTAAGAGATTTGTTCAGGGTCTTATAGCTAGCAAATGTCTGAGGCCAGGCTTGAACGTAGGAAAATGAAACTTTCTGACACCAGACCCAGTATTCTATCCACTGTGCCACCTACCACCCCTTATAACAATATTGCTTGCTAAACATAAATAAATGAGTATAATTATCAGTAAATATATACAATGACATCAAATGAGATAATTTTGAATGTTAGGCTATTTTTTGTTATTATTTATTAATTCCTATTGCACAAAAACCATTTTGGCAAAATAAGGCTTATTTTGACCTAAGCTTTCCTAGTCTAAATTTCATCACTAAACTCTTCATTTATTTTCCATGTTGTGTTATGTTTAACCTGCAAATGTCACCAAATATCTTTTCTTTTAGCAGCAATGTAATTTAATAACACTATTATTCAATCTTTTCATGTTAAAACCTTCATATTAAATTTGGTTTTCTTCTTTTCTCATAATTCAATGAGAAATATTACTTTTCATCAGTATTTGTTACCAAGTGGGTTTCCTTTCCATTACATTATACATTTAGTACACAGTTCTTTATCTGTTCCGCCAGCTATTTGTCTCTTATTCAAAGTATTTTGTGGAGCTCAGAAACCTTCAGTGGCTTGCCATTAACTACCAAATAAAGGTTAGACTCCTTCTCTTGGCATTGAAGGCCCTTGGCAATATCTCCATATTACCTTTCCAAAATTATTTTACACATTACTCCCTTTCAACTATTCTATTTTTAACTAAGATGAAATTTCATTTTTTTGTACCCAAGAATTTCACTTCCCTTTCACTTTCCTCACATCATTCTCCAAACCTGGACTAGCTATTGACGTCCAATATATCCTTCAAATGTGATCTGCTTCATGACATTTCCCTCTCCCTCTACCCCAGTTCATGATGATCTCTGTTCTATATGAACTACGAGCTGTTTATATTTCTCTCATGTGTGTTTCATATACTAATGACCATTATATTTTTATAAGCATCTTAATACCTCAATAATATATTTTCCTTGTATTTGCTTCCATGAATGCATAGCAACATGAGAAGATAGGAAGAAAACTGAGAATAACAAGTTATAACAAGTAGTCTAAGATGAACAAATGGAATTACTTTATAAAATAAGGAAGGGAAAATAGATGAATGCTAGACTATGGACAGTCTTAAATAGTTCCAAAAGATATTTTTATTTTTACCTATTAGCAGTGGGGAACCATTTAAGCTTTATGATTCAGGTAGATGGGGCATGCTCAGAAACATGGATATATCAGACAGATGATTTGGACAGCTGTGAACAGAGGTGGATTGAGCACTTGTTGTCTAGAAAGTCTTGTGCTTAGTAGTTTGTCCCAGTGTTGCAGGTAACCAAGAATAATAGGAGCCAGACAAAAAGAGCAGGCTGTTTAGGCTGGAGCTACAGTTGTCTTTTGCAAAGAACATGAGTTATGCAAATTATTTGGCATTACATTGTGCCAGTGTGACCCAAGATACTTTTATGGTGACCAATTTTCATTCATTTTCCTGGCCATTTTTCAAGATATATGTTCTATCTCTGAAGCTATTTTAATGCAACATCATAGTTTTCTGTGGCAGGTACAGCTATTTGAAGTCACTGGGAGCAGAGAGTACACACTCCACATGTCTTTCAATATAACTATGCTCATTTGCAAATTTATAACTCAACATGAGATTGTTTTTCATTTGTTTCAATGCTGCTTTTTCCATTCTATTGATTTTGTCGGTTGGTCTCCCACCTCTGTTCTGGCAGCCCACTGCCTCTTATTTTATTATAGCTTTCATGGTCTACTTATTCTTTATATTGAAAGCTTTGGGCTTTTCATTTCCTCAGACAACACTCAGAGCTATTATGCTACTTCTGAGATCATAGTTCAGTGATTTCTTCTTGCCCGTGGTTGTAGAATTCTCTTTAATCTACATTCTCCTCTTGTAGGAAAAGTGACATGGTCTTAATTAACATTTTAACCTAGTTTACAAAATGATATCTTCAATCTAAACTGTAAGCCACCCTTTCTTTGTTTTGTTTGTTTTCTTTCTGACCCATTAGTGTGACTATAAATATCTTAATTACTAACAAGATAGGTACTTAGTTGCATGGTTTGAAGCAATAATCAAAACTTAAAAAAATAAAGATGTTAGATGCTAATCAATATGTAAGTGACTTTTTTCTACTTTGTCCTTTCAACAAAAAAGTTATGTGTGTGTTTTAGAGAGACAGACAGACAGACAGATAGACACACAGACAAGACAGAGACACAGAGAGAGACAGAGAGAGAGACAGAGAGAGAGACAGAGAGACAGAGACAGGGACAGAGACAGAGAGACAGAGACAAAGCCTATTATGAGGGTAGAAGAGAGGCATTTGGGTTATGGGAAGTTTAGAATGTCATTGTAATTCTACCTATAACAAAAAGCTGCACTTTCTAAGTTACTTCTTTGGGGAGAGAGAATTTAGAAAGTTAACTGAAATTAAAACACTAGCATGATTTCACTCAATACCTATTGTCATGGCTAGAGTGGGAATTCAGAGTTTTCAAGTTTCCTGATGAGTGCTTAAGCCCTTAAAGAAATTTGATCTCTCTTTTATCTTCAACTATATGAAGGAATAATACAAGGGGAATGCTCACCAATTGCTTTTCTCCTCAGAATACATAGAATAAAATGACATAATTTGAAGCCAGAGATTGATACATAAGAAAGAATTTTATTTTATTATATTTTAGACAATAAAGATGAATAAAAAAATAAAGAACAAAAAGGAAGGAAATAGCATGGGTGGTTGTAGAATTCTTGTCCCTGGGATTGTGACTATTTTTTCTAGAGTGATTAAGTTGCAGTGTTGTTTTTTTCTTCTAGAGGCAAAAAAGACTGAAGTCATGTCCTGAAGTCATTGCCACATCTGAGATTCTTATATTATGAAAGTAAACACTAATGCATAATTAAACATAGTGTAAAACCAAAGTATTTTTTCATGTCTTTTTTTCATTCTTCAGGTTGTGAAAATTTGCAGCACACATTATCTGCTTTGGGGGATAAATAAAAATTAAATGCCTCAAACTATGAGGTGATAAATTTAAAGGCACCGTTTGCCCTACAGAGTTTATCTGTTTTAGATTTTTTTAAAATGATAAACTTAGCTTTAACTCTTAAAAAAATCCACCTCATTTTATTGCATTTTTCTTGACCCTTAAGGCAAAGAGAAATTACAGTGGCCTTCTTTGAATTAAATTCTATGCTGTCAGAGTAGGTCCATTGTTTGATGGATCTCTTTCAATTTTGGACTTATTTTGAAGAAAATGATTGATTTGGAGAATACATTCTTCAAAATTATTTTATTTCCTGTGCCATGCTATAAGATGTCTCTTTCATTTTTCTTTTTCCTTCCTTTTTGTTCTTTAAATGTGTGATCTTTGGGGACAAAATGCTGAGTCATGGGAGGGAGGAAAACCACATATTTAATCACTCCAAAGGAATCTTTGGGAGTTGAGAGGTAGGTTATACCTCTAGTTGTTTGTTTTTTTTTTCATTTCCCATCATTCTTTTATTGAAGAATATCATTAATTGCATAATAACACAGCATGTCATGTGCCATATTTAAAAATAGACCTTTAAGAAATTAACCCTTTTCAGAAGACATTTTCCTTTTTCCTCTCTACTCATTTTCACTCATACATATTTCTTTACAAATCATTAGTGAAGCAGAAAATGCATATGAGTCACAAGGCAAGTTGATTTCTATCAGATTTATCTTGTGCTTTCAATTTAGTCATTCTATTTTGCAGGCAAAGCATGGTTTCAATTCTAATGGAACATGTGTCTTTTAGAGTGGCCAGATTGTAACATTTCCTCTCCAACTGAAATTTTTTGCTACTAGAATTACTCTCTGACCTACAATTTTAAGTTGATCAAATCATGAAAAATTACCACCCCATATCTGAATCTGAAAAGGGTTTTTAATTATAAGAAATGGTCTATTAAAAGTAAACATCCCAAAATACTCTTGTAGGCCTGTACAGGATGCATATTCTTGGTCTGCTGTTAATATTTCAGGAAGCTATATTACCCTCAAAACTGACAACAGAAGCACTCTACATATATTTTTTATGTGTAGAGTGTCCACTGGGACCTATCTCAGAATAATACTATTTCATCATCTACTCTGTGTCCTTTCTGTAATGACATCAGTTTGAGTTTCTATGTCAAGTATGTTTTTTCCAACATTAGCCTCTAGTGAGTGACTAATACTTCAGTTCTATTTAACCACTTAACATCACTAATATTTCATTTTAAAAGTATCTATTTCAAATAAAAACAAATATGTGTATGTATATATATATATATATATATATATATATATATATATATATTTCAAATAAATAACAAGAACAAAAGTGCAAATATTTTCCCCAAACCTTGGGCAACACTTTCCCCTCAGTCACCTAAGTCTCTGGCAAGAATGACCTGACTCTTAACATCATTTTTACATAGCCATGCTTCCAGCAAATTCTTGTCCAAATACGGGAATTGCTACTTAGTTCTCATCTCATGTTCTTCTGGGATGGGTGCCTGAAGTCCTTTCTCCTTGCAGCACTAATATTATTATGGTTACAAAACCTGACCAATAATCCCTAATGCCTAAATAAGTGGACACCTAGATAGCTCACTTTCTTAATCTTTCACATTTCCATGCTTATACTCTCCAATTCTATTTAATATTAAAAAAAATCCAGGGCAAAGGACCATGGTTCATAACCATGGGGCCATATGCTTTCTTAGAGGCAGAGTGCCCAAAACTTTGCCTCATAAAGTACTATCTCTCACAAAAAGCTGCCAGAGACTAGAAGTCAACTGAAAGCAGCTAAGGAGAAGAGCTAAGATTTTGATCAGTTACATCTTTTAAAGGCACCCATTTCTGACCATGCAATCAAAAAACAAAACAAAACTAGTCATCCTGTCAGTTGAATGGAACCAATTACACACAGAATGTCTACACATTCTCCAAAAACACTCCAATGGGTCTTCATTACATATTACCAGGATTCCTAGAATGAGGATCCCAGCCTCCCATAGAGATTTAAAGCCAGTGAAAACTTGCACCTATTTTATTCTTCATTACATATACCTAGGAAGGTTTTAGATGAGACTGGCATTTAAAATGTCATGAACACATTTAGTTTCACCAAGTTCATGTCCAAATGTGGCGTTGCTTCCTGGTAGATCCTTATCTTATATCCACTGATACATGTCCCTAAAGTCTGTTCTCCTTAAAGCATCAATGCTGGGATGGATTCAAAACTTGGCATGTAGTCTAACTCAATGTACTCACTTTAATTAATTTGCTATTTTAGACTTTTCTTTAGAAATTTATGAGAAGTCATTTGTTCTTTATCTGCTTCATATCTAACTTATATTTATATTTTGTACATTTCACCATATTTTTTTCTTCCCCACTTATTTGACATGGAGAAGCAATAGATTTCATTTCTCTAAGAAAAGATAAAAGCCTTGGTTAATCATAGGGTTATAGGAGCATAGATTTTAGAGCCAAAGGCACATTCATAGTCATCTTGTCCAAATTCCTCATTTAATAAATGAAAAAGCTAAGGATCAGAAAGGGAAAGTAACTTGTTCAATATGATGGAATTATTAATTTAAACCAGGTTATATGACTTCAAATCTGTTATTCTCCATTGATATTCTTTAGAGTAAACAATCACATTTATTGTTTTAAATCTCATCCATATATACTGTGGGATAGCTACAGTGTCAAGAGTTCAAAAGTTATATGAATAATTTCTGTTGTGGACTCATATATCATAAAGTTGGAAAAAATTTCACAAGTTATCTAAATAAACCCACAACTCACATCTTTCCCCTCCAAGCAATCCATGTCATCATTTAGCTTTCATTTCATGAACTCCATCTCCTAAAGCAGTTCACATCATTTCTGTACTTTGAGACATATTTTTTTTTGCCTCTCTGCAACTTAAACCAATTGCCAATAGCTCTGTCTTCTTAGGAAAAACAAAAACAAAACATTAATCTAAGGCCTCCCCCGCTCTCCCCGCATGTGACTAGCCCCTCAAATACTTTAATTAAAGTCAACCCAATTCATCAAAAATAAGAACATATTTTCATTGAGTTAGAAGCAATTACTATATTTCATATAATTATAACTTCTGAAAGAGACAGAGGGCAGGGTTTATGGAGGGGCACATATGTACGTATTTAATGTAAACTCTTGTTTATATTTACTTTAGTCATGAATAAAGAAGCCACGCTTGTTTGATTGACTCTATTTTACAAATCTCAGATAATTAAGATCCATTGAAATATAGAGTGAAAGGAGGAAAGAAGAATTTTCCCAGTGACTGAAGGTTCAAATTAAAAAGTTATTTGGATAAATCTTCAGAGAACATACTCTTAACTAACACAAACTCCATTACCTACAAAAAAGTGCATTAATGGACAATGAAGGTACCAGTCCTCTAAGAGCTATCAGAAAACTGACATATCACTTAACTACTTCCTAATTTTTTGTATATTTTAGACTACTAAGATGAACATGAGACTTTTTATCACCTGAACCCTCATCACTGAAAAGGGCAGGAAAATGGGTAGCAATATCCCTAACACAATTTTCACTAGAAATTTCAAAGTCAGGACTTAAATCAAGTCTCCCTGATTCCAAAGCCAGGCCTCTAACCATTAATTCAAACTGTTTTCCATCTTTTTAGATTAAACTATTACAATAATATGAAATAAGAAATATGAAAGCATAGCTATTTTTACCCTCCCATATTCTAGCACATAAACATCTCCATGTTTATTGAAAGCATTTTGTGACATACTGACTGTAATTTCCCATGTTCTTGTTTCAAGTGATTAGGAAGCAAGATTTATTATGGAATTATGCACCAAAATATCTAGAAACAAATGCATTAAATAAAGTTAGAAAATAAAATATCAAATTATGCTCTACTGACAGAATGCATATGTAATTTATGGTGACACTCATCCTCCCCCTTTTTCAGTAAGTATCAGGAGAATAGATGATTTTTGATGAAGATAGTTTTGTTTCTACATTACAGTCTGGAAAGATCATTATTTGGACAGCATGATTTGATATCAATACTTAGAAGCTTAAGTATAAGGTTTTCCCAATGGAGGGAGGATTTAAAGAACCATAGATCTTCAAGGGTCATTTAATCCCACCCCCTCATTGTTTATAAATAATAAAAAAAAAAAAACAGGCCAAGGGAGATTAAGTGTCTTGCTAAAGAGTCAGAAATGAAGCAAGAAACAGAATTAGGGTTACAAAACAAGTCAGGTCCTCTTGACTCTGGAGAATGATATATTTTTCTACTACTACAAGTGGGAGGAGTGAAGGTATTAAACCTTAAAAAGTTTACTTACTACCTGAGTGTGACTTATGATCTGGAAAGCATATGGCATTGTAGCTGAAATTTAATTCACCTTATGAAGTCAATCTAATGCCTAGAATATTAGAAGGCCCCAGTGTATCTTCCCATTGGGAATTTAGTACAATAAAGAGGACTTTTCTGGGGGACTGCCCCAGGATCTAGAAATAGTCCCTCAACATGATAAGAGCTATGAATGAAGACAGGTAATTTGCAGTGAGTTTAACTTGGTTTTTGGAGGACTTTCTTTGCTGCAGGCTGCTGGCAGATGCACTGTCACTGTCACTGTTGGGAAATTGCTTGGGCCAGAGCAGAAGAGGGGATTGTAATAGATT
Source organism: Gymnobelideus leadbeateri (assembly GCA_011680675.1). Classification (NCBI taxonomy): domain Eukaryota; kingdom Metazoa; phylum Chordata; class Mammalia; order Diprotodontia; family Petauridae; genus Gymnobelideus; species Gymnobelideus leadbeateri. The sequence goes on from WOXC01003747.1 coordinate 970,760, forward strand.
CTCTGTGAGAAAGATCTTATTGCTTCTCTCTTCAGTTTTACTCCTGGTATATTAAACCATCTATGACAACTTCAGAGAATGTTTTATATATTGCATTTGTGTCTAGAGATATTACAGTAGGGTTTCAAGGCAGCTAAGTGAATTATGTGAAAGGATAATGAGTACAGAAATATTATACATCACTATATTCACCTCTAATCAAACAAATAATTGAGGGAAAATTAAAGGAACTTCTGTCTTTTACACACACACACACACACATATATATATATATATACATACATACATATATATATATATATACATACATACATACATATATATATATATATAAAGTTGTAATAGTAATGAACCATTTCACTTCCTGGATAGATCATTTTCTCCCTTAAAAAGTACCATATCATAATTATAACACCTGGATTCTCATCCAAAAGAACTACACATGTAAGTAACCCATAGAGATTGTTTTAAAAGGAAAAATAAAGGTTCTAGCTTGCTGAAACTGAATTGGAACTTAAGCCTCAGTGTGTACATGTATGATAGCATCTGTTTTGTGTTCATGTATGCTTGAGTACCTCTGCTTAGCCAACAAACAGAATTACAGAAATTTAACTCTGCCAAGCTTTTATTCTTTATGCCCAACCTATTTTCTCTTCTTATGTCCTTATTATAGTATATAATATGCCAAGATAGTGAGCATGATGAACGCAAATCCCATTAGAGGAAACTGTGGTGATTCAGAATACAACAACAACAACACTAGATTTTGATTCAGAGGACCTTGGTTAGAATCAGAACTCTGTCACTTACTATCTTGATACCTTGGGCCAGATACTTACTATGTCTGGTCCTCTGTTCCTTCATTGGTAAAATGATAGGAATGGACTAAATCGCTCTGGCTTTCATCGATTGGCCAATAGCAGGTCCTATCTAGCCCAATCCTCTCTTGTTCTTTGGGTTTGTTGGCTCAGAGTGAGTATAGCAATTGCTTTCTGTTTTAGTCAGAAACTCTGAGGGTCTTCCACCCCCAGAATGATTCTTTTGTGATGACAAACTAGGCCATTTTTTGTCTCAATTCTTACCTAGCCCTGAATCACTGAATAGGCATTGCCTAAGACAAACTGAGACCTGACAAAGATCTTAACTTGAATAAGCCAAGGTCTCCCACTACATCTTGAACTACCACCAGCCAGGCTTCTTGAATTATGTCTTGCCACTGGACTCTGATGACTGGAGGAGAGAGTGAGGCTAATGACTGTATAGCTCTGCCTTCCCTAAATCCAATTTACTCAAAAGTCAAGGCACCAACCTTGTGATGCCCTTGGTCCTCTTCAAACATCAATATGGGAATGCACTAGATTACCTGTGAGGTTACTTCTCTCTCTGAATCTATGGTTCCAAAATCTTTAGATGCAGTAAAAAGTAACTAAAGATCACATTTCCCCCCTCAACTACCTATAATATATATATTAAATATACTAAATTAAATATATAAAATTATATATATAATATATATAAAATAAAAAATTAAATATATATATTAAAAAGTCTTTATATCTTCTGATATATATATATCAGAAGATATAAAGACTTTTTTAACAATGAAAAATCTGTCTCAAAGATATATAATAAAGTCAATTCACTTTATTTCCCAGGAGACATCAGCATACCTTGACTCAAAGTCTATTGGCATAAAAAGGCAGTTTGGTATAATGGAAAAGAAATCATAGATTCAAAATTACAAGGGACCTTAAAGGCCATCCAATCATAGGATCATAGATTTAGATCTAGAAGTGACTTCAGAATTCACTCAGTGGAACTATAACTCCCATTTCATTTTTTTCATATGAGGAAACTGAGATACAGGAGAGTTAAAAATGATTTGCCCAGGGTCATGCAGCTAAAAAATGCCTTAGAATTCAAACCCAGATCTTCTTGATTCAAATTCCAATTATATATCCACTATATCATACTATCTCTTACTGAATTTGGAATCAGAAGACCTGAATATTGTGCCTATTTCTATGGCTAAAAATAGACACCTAGCCAGTGTCCACATAAATCAGCAAATTATAAACATTTCCATCTTGAATGACCTCAATCTGTTTCAAATCTTATCTTTAAAGTTTTATTAAAATCTTTCCCCCTTTATATAGTTATCTTCCAGTTAAACTGAGCTACTAACATTGTTTGTTTGTTTATTTTACCAATCTTTCCCTATATTTTCTAGTCAAAGTACCATCTCTAGTCTTTCACATAAGGCACCTACTCTCTCTGTCTTCTTCCATATATGTATCTGTTCTTAGGATCATATAATTCTATATTTAGATCTAGAAAGAGCCTCAAAAATCACCTCTTTCAAACCCATGCTTTTTATATTAGAAATTGTATAGTTTAGGGGCAGCTAGGTGGCGCAGTGAGTAGAGCGCCGGCCCTGGAATCAGAAGGACCTGAGTTCAGATCCGGCCTCAGACACTTAACACACAAAAACAAAAAAACCTAGCCCTCTGACCTTGCACAAGTTACTTAACCCCAATTGCCCTCCAAAAAAAAAAAAAGAAAGAAAGAAAGAAAAGAAAAGAAAAGAAAAAAGAAATTGTATAGTTTAGACCTAGATTTAGGGTCAGGACACCAGAGTTTGAATCCCACCCCAGACACTTGGTAACAGAGTAAATGTTATTGAAATGTTATCTGTTATTATTAGCTATGTAACTCCATGGACCATTTAGTTAATCATTTAGTCTCAGTTTGATCATCAGTATAATGGAGATAATAAAACATCCTCAATTTACCATTTTGACTAGTTACTAGGAAAACACTTTATAAGACTTAAAGGGCTATGCATTATTTCTCAATGAGGAAACTGAGGCTATGAAAGGTTAAAAAAAAGGGGGGACCTTAACCTCTCCCTTTCTGAACTTGATAAATCTAACCTCAAAATAAACAAGAAAGAAGTTAATGAGGTGAATAGAATTTTAGAGAGACTACATATGATGGATCTCCGGAGAAAACTGAATGGGGATAAAAAGAAATTTACTTTCTTCTCAGCAGTGCATGGTACATACTCAAAAATAGACCATGTACTAGGGCATAAAAACCTCACAATTCAGTACAGAAAGGCAGAAATATTAAATGCATCATTCTCATATCATGATGCAATAAAAATTATATGCAATAAAGGGCCATGGAAAGATAGACTAAAAACTAATTGGAAACTAAACAATTTAATCCTAAAGAAGGGGATGGGTCAAACAAGAAATTATAGAAACAATCTATAATTTCATTCAAGAGAATGACAATAATGAGACAACATACCAAAATTTGTGGGATGCATTAGAGGCAGTTCTTAGGGGAAGTTTTATATCCCTGAGTGCATACTTAATTAAAGCAGAGAGAAAGGAGGTCAATGAATTGGACATGCAATTGAAAAAGCTAGAAAAAGAACAAATTGAAAACCCCCAATTTAGTACTAAATTAGAAATATTGAAAACCAAAGGAGAGATTAATAAAATTGAAATTAAGAAAACTATTGAATTAGTAAATAAAAATAAGAGCTGGTTTTATGAAAAAAAAAAAACAATAAAATTGATAGGCCCTTAGTCAATATAATAAAAAAAAGCTTTGACAATCCCACTCAGTAGCCGATTTGATCCAAGTTGGCACCTTGACCTCATATTCTTGAACTCTTTATGCTACGTAATACTGCTACTATAAGAAAAAACATTTAATAAGTCCCAGTGCTTCACTGAGAGAGCAGTTTCAAATAATGCAACAAAATGGTTGAATTCACCACCCAGTTTCCTGTATTTTCTTGCTTCTTTTTATATGATGATTCTGCAACACTTGCACCACTAAGGAGCTTAGGTCAGAATATTAATAAATTTGCATCTTCTACATTGATACTTGCCCTCCATTACCACAGATAATTGAGAACTAACTAAAAATATCTTACCAACCTCACATTTTAAAATAAGGTCACTGCTATAAAAAGAGGCATTTCAATACAAAATTCACTTTATATTCAATTAGCCTCATTTTGTTACTTTAAAAAATGTCAAAGTGTAGCTAAATCCCTAGTGACCCTAGGTTATTCTACCTAGTCAAGATTTTAGAATCTGACCTAGGGCTGCAAAGAAACACATCAGATACCATTTCTTTTACTCATAGTTCTTAAAATTTCAATAAATTCAATAAGAATTTAAGGACTTATGATGTATCAGACATAACTCTAGTTGGGTAGAATACAGAGACTCAATCTTTATGTGACTCTGTAAACTCAAACTTTCTCTACTAAATGGAAGGTGGGCTTCAGAAATTTACCTTAATAGAGAAGATTCCCTATAGTGTAAGAGTCAAAATACTTACATATATGCATACACACATATACATATATGCATACACACACATAACAAGTCTGGGCAAACACTATATGTGTGTGTGTGTGTATATACACATCCATAGGAATATGTATATAATGTGATATAGAATGTGTGTATATACATATGTGCATGAGAGTATATAAGTGTATATATACATACGCTTATGCATATGCATATGCATACTCATACGCATACATATACATAAGTTTGTATGAGCCCTAATGCAATGAAAGAATTTTGTTCACAACATTTATTCTCAAGTCAGAGGACCCTGGTTCAAATTCCTTCTCTGATACTTATTACCTATGTGAAGTTACATAATTCACTTTTCCTCTTTGGGCCTGCATTTCTTCCTCTGTGAAACGAGGAAATTAGAAGAGATGACTTCTGAGATCACTTCAGACTTTATGATCTATGATTCTAAAAACCTTAAATGAATCTTATCTATGTAATCCATAGGCTCCTATTGTACAGATTGAGGAAGAAATAGAAAACTGGAAAATAAAGCCATGATATTAACTTTGGGAGGCCAGTGTAAAGAAGTTTACTTATAAAACTGATGGGACATTGTCTATATTCACTAAAATGTCCTTTACCATCTAAATCAATTTTGAAACATTTTCCACCATTCATTAATTAATTTAGTCAAATAGTGCAAATTATTTATATATACAGAGTCAACACATGTCATTTAGGTTTAGGTTGAATTTACTGTAAACAAAATGATGGTGGCATCTCCCATGTCATCTGATTATAGAGCTATCAATGACCTGCATGTTTTGGGGAAGGACGAGCTAGTAACAAATCATTAAACCAAATACTAAAGTCTTGTGGTGCAGGAAAGAGTTGGAACCATTATGAATATACCTTTTTGGAAACCTTATCTTAAATGAGCTTTCATCAGGGATGTGCAAACATTCATGGATTCTTAGCTCATCTTCAACCTATCTTGTGAGATGCTTTAGTGCCTCAGTCATTTAGTTTGCTACACTTTTATGTAGTCTAGCTAATTTATGGACGTCTTATGTATACTGAAGGACAGAGTTACCAGCTAGGTGAAAAAAGGGCCTCTGGAAAAGAAAGACAATTAAAGGTTAATGGTATTTAGCAGTACCCAATCTTATTATTGGGCCATCATGCAAGTTTACTCAAACTGTTTCAACAATTGAGCAAAAAACATGCAGAAAACACTTCACCTTTATAACCCTGCTCCTCCTGCAAGGGCTCTTTTGTTTGTTTTTCCTAATGATCAATAGTTAAATTGAGGTGGGGGAAAGGAGACACTTCCTAGTTCTGAAAAATCAGTTTGGTATTTTTTTATGAGTCATAGCAAAGTAAATTCAAGTTGCTTCACTTGATCTCAGTAAAAGTTAAAAATCTTGGCTTTTAAAATTTAAGGGACTAGATCAGATTTTCAGTAGGGGAAAAAGATAACACTTTATTGAAGGTCACATTGTACAAAGGGTATTACTACAAGAAGGCCCTGCCCCTACTGCATGGCAAAATATTGCCATCACATGCAAAGGAAGAGTAAAAAAACTTTTGGGCAATCAAAGCAAAACATGAACTATAACTATTGGGCTCCCACACTATTATCTTTAAATTTTAAGGCAGGAAATATGATCACAGTTTCATTAACTATTAAAAACTTATCTGTTACTGCTTATCTCAGGACAAACAAAGGTGAGAAACATTTCCTCTCAGCAGAAATCTTTCAAAAGATAGCATTTCACAAGCTCTTCTACTGCAAAGTACTGCAAATGTGATTGTGCCAGGGTTCAAGACAGTTCCACCTCTTAGGTTTATGTGTATGTGTAAACATGTATATGTATATTATGCATATATACACGTGTGTGTGTGTGTGTGTGTGTGTAGATATAGATATATAGACAGGGTCAGGATTAATTATGCTAATTAAAATCTTGCATTAAAATTCTCTGATAGTAGGCTATGACTGATGCCTTTTGCTCAAACCTGACTTCACTTTCAATTACTCTCTAAAAAATCTATCTGCAGAAAAAGAGCCCTACATATTATTTTTCAGTTGAAAGAACATTTCTTAATAGCTTTTTTTGGATGGTCTTTGATTTCCCATTGTCTGTACTTTTAGAAATGATGAACCCTATTGGAGCATATGGATTCAGGATAAATCTGTGAAACTGGATGCAATTAGTTTATCATATTCAAAATGAACACTGAATTTGCCTAATAGGAATACATTATGAGTGATAGGGAGGACACAGAAGATGCTTAGGTAATAAAGTACACATTTTTAAAGCTCCTTGCAATTAGATTTTCTACAAAGAGCAAAGAAGATCATTAGGATCTGTTAGATTGATATAAGGGAAGATGCTAAGGTATTGAAAAGAGTATAGAAAAATATTTCAAAAAGACTGGGGAAATTATTTCTGTGAACCTTTAGTCCCGATAATGGTCAATACTAGAGAATGGATTAACTCCTATGTCCCTGGTTTGTATAGATGGAAAGAGAATTTCAAATCAGTATATTAACCTATTTTCTAACAATAATGCTTTCCTTTCAAGCCGCCCTGGGGCTAAAACCTCCTACCAAAGTGGGCCTGGGGTCAGCTCCCAGAGCGTTGTGCTGGATGCTCACTGCTGGGCTGCCGGGCTGTCCTCAGTGGAAGGTTTGCTTCTCTGTGTCATTTTGTGGTTTCTGGAGCTCCAGACTTTGTTCAGAGTCCACTTTTACATGTATTTGTAAGTGGTGGGAACAGGAGCTGTGTGGAAATGCTGTTTCTACTCCACCATCTTGACTCTGCCCCCAGTGGTGCTTCTTCTAATGCCTAAAAAAATGCCCTGTCCCATATAATCTATCTTTCAATGGGTTTTGCTTTTCCATCACCACTTTTATAATAAAGGCCATAAAGAATGGTAGTCAAGGGATTTTTAAAGACCTGGATACAGTGCTAAGTCTGATGTCAGGAAGACCTTAGTTTAAATCTGGCTTTAGATATTTACTAGTTGCATGACCCTGGGTAAGTCACTTCACCTCTGCATGCCTCAGCTGCTTCATTTGTAAAAAAGGAGAAATGATAGGACCTACCTTCCAGAATTATTGTGAGAAATATTTAAGATAATAATTCTAAATCACTTAGCACGTAATAGCTATTTAATAAATATGCATTCCTCTTCTTTTTCCTTCCATTTTTATCCCAGGCATACCAAATTCTCTATAATCTACAATTTAAGATTTGTCCACATAGATCCTCTTAGACAACCAGTCTGATGAATCTACTGTCACCCAATATGTCTTCAGTTTTCCCATCTCCGTTATATCTTGCATATCATTCCCATCCATCTAGAATTTTCTATCATCATTTCTATCTAAGATAGTCAACCAGGACATAAGGAGCACTAGCCATCATTTAGAGACTGCTTATCTGTTTCTTCCTTCCTAAAGTTTTTACTGATCACCCAGGTAGTAAGCTCTCTCTCCCCCCTTTGAACTCCTATTACACTTCATTCTGCCTTGCAATATCCTAGTACTACAAAAATATACTTGCTATTTTTATGCTAGTTTATCTCTACTTCACCACATCCCAACATGATAGTAAATTCACAGGGAGTAGGACTGGATCTTATTTATTCTTATAGCTTAGCAAGTGTCCAGCATATAGAAGATGATAGGAAATATTTTTTTTATAAAAAAGAATGAATTACAGTTATCCCTTGCACATTACAACTTTTCCCATTGCGGTTTCATTCAGCATAAGAAATTAAATGGGAAGTTTGGTAGAGTTTTGCAAAAGCCACAGAAAACAAACAAAGACAAACATATGACACAGAAAAAAAGTTTAGAATGTCAGAAATACATAAATATATGTATAGTGTTGCATTATACCAACATATTTTATTTTTAATACCATAATAATTCCCACTTCTTCTCTGGTATGAAGTGAGGGTGAAAAAATTTTACACAGATTTTCTAGATAGCTGGGATGTCCCACTCCTAAACCCCATGAGGTGGAAAGGATAATTATATTTACCTATTTATTGGTTCTGAATAAGGAAATATTTTAAGAGTCTCTGATTTTGTCAGGACTCAATACTGGAGACTGCTGGGAACCAAAATAAGTAAGCAGTAAATTCCTGTAGATCTTCCACATTCACCTCAAAACAACCATAAAATATTGCCCCCCAAAAATCTTGGAACAATGGAGGCAGTAGAAAGACTGGGTGAAGCAGTCTTTTAGTCTGGGAGACTTGGAGTATCTGCAAGAAAAATCCGTCTCAACTGGGTAAAAAGGTAGCACATTTCAGGACATGAATCATACCAGCAAACCAGGAGCAAATCACAAACCACTGGGAGATTCTGAGCCCCAATATGGTGGAACAGACATGCACTAGTACCAGGATCCCAACATGTCTTAGCATAGCCAAGGGAACCTGAAGATGGCAGCTCCAATAACCAAAACATGTTTTAGTGCAACCCTGGGCAGGCAGGTGTACTCCAGCAGCCAGACAGCCATGTTTCAGCAAAACCTATGTCTGATGGGCATCCTTCAGGGGCAGTGGGGAAATGCAAAAAACAAAACAAAACAAAACAAAAAACAAAATCAAAAACACGAGGTCTCAGCACATGCTGGACACTATCACTAAGACTCCAGCTCAGCATAAGGTAAGCTGCCAGACACCTACAGCCTCCAGCATGTAATGGCAACCAAAATAGAATATTTTCCTGTTTTTCTGAATTGAGTTTTAGCTAATCAAGTGCTTTTGAGCCTCTTCTTAGATTGTATCAAGAGTCTTTGATTAGAGACAGTATATACATTGTGTTGTTTTTAATAGCCCTAAGAGAATTTTAAGATTACCCTGCCCCTTAATAGGACAAATATAATCACATGGGAGTCCATGGTGGGAGGAGCTTTTAAAAAGGGAGGAACAGGAAGGAACATATAAGAGCAGAAGCAGATCTAGGGGCAGGCAAAACTGAGAGAGAGAATGTTTGTGATGTTGGTGCTCTATTGTGTGTGATTCTTTCTCAGAAAGAAGTCCTGTCTTTTGCTCTGTGTTGATTTCTCAGAGAAAAGTCCTGTCTGTTGTTCTGTCTTGGTTTCTCAGATAGGAAGTGCAATGAGATGCTATTACCAATAAAGTGTGTAAATATTGTTGTAGCCCTGTCAAGCTTTTTTTTCCCCTAGAAATAGAAACTGTGAAGAGCCTGAAGTAGAGCAGTACCTGTGAGCTGAGACAAGGAATAGGAGAGGATAACTGACTAAGTGAGGATCCAGGCAAGGGTTGGTAGTTGTCAGCCTGTGGGGAGGGGGGGGGCGGAAGTGAGAGGAGCTGGGAGGGTTGGAAGCTAGGCTCTAGTCAAGATTAAAAAGGATTTTACTTTGAATACTCTGTATTGACTGAAGAGATTTGTAACTTACTGTGACCTAGGGTGGATGGCTTTTGTACTTTCTGCTACCCATCAAAGATAATTGGCCTACGGATGATTGGAAGCCAGCCTCCAATCAAGATGAAAGAAAGCTTTACTTGGACACTCTGTATTAACGGAGGAGATTATAACTTACTGTGATGTAGGGGTGGATGGTGTTTGTATTTTCTGCTACCCATTAAAGATGACAATAAGATATACTGAATGATATGTTTTTCTTAAGATTATGTAGCCACCTTAGTAATAAGTTGTTATGTTGTGGTAATTTTTATGCTTTAGTTTCTTGAATGTTATGGTTTAGTTTATTACTAAATAAATAAAGAATTAATTATATTATGCAATTAAACCCTTAAAGTTATTCACAGCAGCAGTTCTCAGGAAAGCTGCTTGTGATTGGCTTTACACAGCAGTGCCAGCCACCCTTCCCCATTCCACCCACTAAATACAGCACCATACATGAGCGTCCCTTGTGAATATCAGGGCAATATCAGTACATCACCTGGTAAGCCTTGAAGGCCTGCAGCCATTGGCACAAGAAGCCTAAGACACAGTCCCTTCCATTCTGGGAGCAGAGATCAAATTGAAGAGAAAAAGAAAAAGCAAAAAAAATGAGCCAAAAAAAAAAAAAAAAACAACAACTAAAAGAATCTGACCATAAAAGATTATCATGGTGACAGATGAGAAGGCAAATCAGGAGAGGTGATAGACAGTAGCAAAACACTGGTGAGGTGGGAAAGGTTGTAAGGAGAGAGATGAACAGAAAGATGAGTAAGATGGAAGGAAGCACGCAGGTACCTGTGAATATGAAGAACTCTTCCATAAAAACAAAAGCATATAGGAGAGTCAATCGAAAACCAGAATCCTACAATATGCTGCTTACAAAAAACATACTTAAAGCAGAAAGACACACACAGAGTAAAGGTAAGGTTCTTGAGCAAAATCTATTATGCTCAAACTGAAGTTAAAAAATGCAGGGGGAGTAAACCTGATCTTAAAGTAAAAGTAAATAGACCTAATTAAAAGAAATAAGAAATTACATCTTACTAAAAGGTACCATAGACAA